>OY282640.1:32984846-33369846 GCA_958299015.1 Tetanocera ferruginea | reverse complement strand
TACCGCAGTAAAGTGTTGAAATATTGAAAAGCTATTTAATTATCATTATTTTCTTGCAAAAGCCGAAGCTTGACTTAAAGCTGCATTAAGAAAATCCAACTTACTATTCAGCCACTAGCTATTAGTGTGAAGAAACAAACTATTTATTAATTGATCTTGGCATAAGGTTGAAAGATTTAAATCTATGCAAATAGAAATTTTAATTTTTAATCGCCTTAAGCTTAGCCAATACTCAAAATACTCTATGTTAAAAATATAGTCAGAGCAGTATTTGTAACAAAATTTGCATACTTTTCATTAATATTTATTTATTGCTCGAAGTTTGTGTCTTAAGTCTTTTGATTATCTTTAAAATATATAAATCTTACATAGTTAAAGTTGTTCTATTATATCACTGATTAAGTGTGACGGATATTAATATTAAATTTCACGTTTCCGTTTTGTATAACTTAACAAATTGAAAACTTTAGAAAAAACCCAAACAATAAAACTTTAGCACAAAAGCTCTGAATTTTGCACTCATATCTCAAAACTTAAGAAAAAATTAGCAGCTTATTTGCTCATCTGCGATATTTTCATAAGAAAAGATTTTTGAAAGTAAAATGAAGTTGCTGATAAAAGAATTACTGTTAAACTTGATGGCAACATTTCAAACAGGTCTTTTATGTTTACAAGATAAAAGAAATTTAACCACAAAGATAACAAATTATTTAAATCTATTCATTGTTTTGTTTAAAAACGAAAGTTATGACCAAAAATATACTTTATTCAAAGTATTATATAATAATATTGAATAGAAAAAAAAAAACAAAATGTTAAACTGTTGCATGTTATTAAAAATTTTAAAAATATTCCTATCTCTAAGCCATTCACAAAGCCATTCAATTTTAGGGTTTCGTATATTTATGAGGTGTCTCTTAATTTTTTGGTTGTTTTTTATTTCTCAAAACTTAGCTAAGCTGTGAACAGCTCAGCTTTGTTTTAAGAAATAAATCCTCATACCTAGTATAGCAATTGTTGTGTGTTGCACGAAGCGTGTCTGTGCGGTAGCGGAAGGCAAAAAAGTACACTCAAAATGTTGTTAGCGTAATTTATGAATAGTCACATAATTTGATGTATTTAAATTAATTTCATTTGGCTTAATTAAGTTTGAACGTGTTGGCTTGAAGTTCGTGTCTTAAGTCTTTTGATTTTAAAGTCACAGCGCAGCTGTTTATCACGCATGTTTGAGTCGAAACACTTGGGCCCTATTCAAGGTATCTTGACAAAGTTGTATGCACAAAATTTAAATTTATTAGGTTTGACTGATGCACGTTAACTAATTAACATATTCCGGAAATTGCTCTGCACAAACTAAAATGGAAAGCATTGAGCCGCATAATTAAAAAGTATATCATGCATTTTAATATTTTGTTTAAATGGCTTATTGGTGGCTTATATATTCTAATTGAATCGAAAAAGAGGCTTGATAAAATGTAAAAAAAAATTATCAAAAATATTTTTGAAAACATTTATCATAAACTAGTTGATGATAAGCTCTGAGTCGTCTTCGAAAATAGAGTTCGAAATAGAGATTTTTACTTTTAACTTTGGACTGCTCAGAGTCATGGACCAATTTAAGCAGAGAAATTTGTTCTTTGAGCACTTTAATTTTTTTTAAATAACTCTTTTGTTAAGTTTAAGGATTCATTGACCTAAAAAACATCTGACAACATGCATTTCAAAGAGCACTTATGTTGTTTTGGTCTGTCACATGGCTTGAAAATTATCTCAATTGGAACAGTCTCAAAAATCATTCTTTTAAATAATAAATTTAGAGCATTCTTGAGTATTTGATTTGCTATCTTGCCAAATAGTAAATAGAACCGACAATACAAACCAGGTATAGAAAACACTCTTTAAAGTATGAATTTCAAAAAGCATGACTTGAGTCATAAAAGTTATACTTTTTGCAAAATCTAAACTGGTATTCGATTGAGCTAATATCAGTCGATTGAAGAGAAAAATTCAACACCTTGATTCCATTCTTGGCCAACCGCATTTTTGTTATAAAGGGTCAAATATTTATTTGGAGTTTTACATCAATACCTGCCATTTACTTTTTAAAGATTATTTCATATTAATGTTGCCCACGGTTACACCTGGGCATGGATGATGGTCCATCCATAAGCTCCAGTTTTTAAATACTTTTTCCCAGCATATCAGCCGGTATATCACCAATGGCTGGCTTGTTTCACATGTCAACCAAGTTCAATTTTACCATTTTGAGCAAAAAACAAGTGGATAATCATCGTTCGGTACCTTGCTTCATTGACTGTAACGTTGAGATTTAATTATTTTTGAAAAAAGAGTTCGATGATGCCATCGGCTCACAAGCCACACTAAATAATAAAATTCAATGATTTGCAAGCACTGTTCGTCTGTTAGTCTTTTCATAGTGCAATGGCAAACCTTACTGATCATTTTTGGCATTGCCACGTGCTACGAATCACACGTGAGTTATTAAAAAATTTATAAATTTATATACATTTATTTATAACAAAAAAAATTATCCTTTATTAGCCGTGTTCTCTAACTCTTTATTTTTAAAAAACGTCATTTTGAACCGTATCGACTTCAAAAGATCGAGCTCAGGATAACATCTTATCTTAATATTTAAAAGAAAAGCGATGTGCCCCGTGCCCTTAATCGCTCAAACTTTTGATAATCCTTATTGCATTGCTTTTTAAAAACTGTTCAGCGTGAACGAGAACCTGTTTTTGTCATACTGGTAATAATTATTTATTGCCTAGCCATTCTATTCAGCCTGAACCAGAACCTGTTCAAAAATTATGCATTGAAAATCTTCGGACATGAAGACTACCGTCATTTTCCTCAACTACGAAACATGAAACTGTACATTATTATGTCTTGCTATTACAGTGCTTCTTAAGTCCTTTCCAACAACTGAACCAGAACCTGTTCAGTCTGCGCACCAAATAATGCTCAAACTGCTCATTCTTGCCATTAAAGGGCTTTAAATATACGAAAAAATTATCGTAGCCTAAAAGTATGCACATAAAATGTATTTAATATTAATTAGTAACAAAATATTGACGACGACTGCGATTCAAAAACATTAGAGGTGAATGTAAAAATTAATTTATTTAAATTATTTTGAATGGGACCCGTCCTAGGCGGGCTTTTTATACAAGTCCAATAAATAATTCTTACTCAGTCCCACGAAAACAGCCATCAAAGATCCAAACTTGTTGATGTTTGTCGTTTTTATGGGTTGGTATTGTATTGAATTATCAATCGATAGGTGACGAGTTCGATATCCACGGTGAGCGAAGATATGTTTTGAATATAACGTCTTCTTGTTGCAAAAAGCAACATTAATTTTAAGAAGAGGTCTCGAAAAAGTGTCGATTTTTGAGATTTCATTCAATCAAATCACAGAACGAGGCGTTAAAAGCTTTGCTTGAGAAATATGTCATAATCATGTGTAACAAAATGTATGTAGGTTCAAATATTAACGTGTTTTAACAATTTTTGAATTTAAAAATTATTCTATTGAAAAAAATGCTCCATTATATTTTAAAGTCTTTGAAACTGCGAAACTGCGAAACTTCGCTTCTCTCGGGTGTTGTAACCAATCAACCGATTGGTTAGAGTCGTATTACAGCTATGGGCGGTATACAATTAGCTCTATTGAGCTGTTTTGATGCCACTACATCTTATTCCCGAGCATTCTAGTGTGTAGACCACGACAAACAAAGTCATGTTTCCTGAGATTTATCCAGTTCGCTTAAGGAATAAGAGTTTATCATATATGGGGAATATATATGAGTTGATCCTTGTAGTTGAAAGCTCTTCAAGGTTGTTGAAGAAAGGTTTTCCGTTTGCCCAGTCTACTTAGTCTACAACTTACTAGTGCTGGGCAGCCACATAGAAAGTGTAGCACTGTTTCACTACTAATGCACCAATGACTCTTACTGATCGCTGTGATTCTAGCTTAATCAGTCCTAGATATTGATAACAGTTTGTGAGTTATGCGTATGTTGTATGAAGTCCAAATTTTTCTAGTTGTCGCGCCAATTATTACATTTCTCCATTTGCTATTAGCTAAGTCAAAGTAGTGCAGGAACATTTTTCATTTAACCGAATTCAAAAGAACCAGAACTGGTTCTATTGTTAACACATCAAGGGATGAGACTAGCCTGCCTTGGTCGTCCGTTTTCTCATGACCATAAATGTTTCTGTGGCTGGAAACCAAAATTATCGTTATATCAAGTTGACGACTCAGTCTGACCAGTTCATTTTTACACTGCTTTACTAGCTCTGAGTAAGATTTTACAGCAGCTAACGTTCTGATGATTCTGATTTAAAGCCCGAAAAGTCTTACTTATTATTATAAGTTTTGTTTGAAAGACGCTGGCTGACTCTGGTAGGTGGAATGAGTTGGTAACATCCAGTTTCTTCGAGTATTTACCGGCTCATACTTCGCATTTCTTCTGAGACCCATCAGTATAGACTGCTGGATTGAAGACAGCAGAGGAAAGCCAGCTCCCCTCTATTTGCGCGTCTTGCAAGTTGGCTATTATCAATATTTGGCTCGATGACTCTTGTACTGAACATCAAGATAATTCACTTCTTCACAGGTGGTTCCACACCCACTTGGATAAGTGAGTCACGGATAGCACCTATGTGAATGTTGTTGAATGCTCCTTCAATATCAAGAAAGGCAAGAAAGGGAGTGAATTGTTTGCAATGTTCAGATCTAAAAAAGAAGGATATTTTTACATGTTTTATAACGTGCTTTTTGATGCAATATTTTTCAAAACGATAAAGCGTCAAAAGACTATGCTTGATAAAACTTTTTCTTGCTTTGCGAACTCTCTGTGAACTTGTTTTAGTGAACTTTACAAATTTTCTCTGATTTCAATGGACTGTTACTTCTTGCAATCAATTCCAACTAATAAAATATAATGGTTTAAATAAATAGAATGTGTTCTTAACAAAATCGCCGTAAAAGGTTTTGCAACTAGTTGCAACAATTTGAGTTATTATTGATTGAAGGTAACACTCCAAACAATAGATTCTCTTAAAATATTTTGGAAATTTTTTAATAAAAAAATAGATTGTACTCAAAATTATTCAATAAAAGTGGCTGAAATTGGGCAATTGAAATCGGATTGAATTACTTTCTGATTGTGTTTGTATTGTTTTATGTTTACTTCTAGTATATAAGGCCGTCCTGTGGCGGGTTGGAACCATATAGAGTAAACATACGACCATTTATAATCAACACTTTTTACATCAAAAAAATTTGCTATGCATACTTTCAAGCTGAAATATTTTGCGTTTAAGTTAATAAGTACATATAGTATAGTATAAGTTAAAAAGTTTGGAAATCAGTGTTATGCATCCATTCTATATATTACGCATGTGATAATTGAACACTTTAAATGTAAATAAATTTTTAACTAAAATGAATTTGAAGCATTTTGATGAAGTCACAGAAATATACCAATGCAGGAAGATATGGGCGCGTATCACGAATTTTAACGTGACACGACGTGATCGTGCGTGATTAAATTTTTCTCGTGCGTGATCGTGCGTGACTTAAATATATTCGTGTCACGACTTGTGCACCAACATTTTTCTAACCTGTGCCAAATTTCGTCATGATGTTTTCTTACGCTCTTGCTACCAATTGCATACAAAATGCAACACTGACCACTTCTAAAGAAGCGGCAAACAACTAATTCCGTTCTCTTTACTTATTTTGCGAAACGTTAGCGATAATCTGAAGCAATTTTGGTAATTTTCAATAAAAGTAATAAGCTGAGAAATTTTATCAATTTTCTTTTTATAGTGCTGTATCTAACTCTCTGCAGCTTCTGCTCCTTCTGGTATGCTAGTTTTACCAGAGGTACCCTAAATACACTAATTACACTTTTAAGAAAAACTTATGTGTATTCTTCTTCCTATAAAACGTACTCGTGAGAACTCGTGAGTAAAATATGCCATCGTGATCGTGCGTGATCGTAATCAAAAAACTTATTTTTAAGCGTGAGCGTGCGCAATTAGAAGAAATCACATTGTGATCGTGCGTGATCGTGCGTGATCGTGATCAAAAAAATAATTTCTGATCGTGAGCGTGCGTGATTAGAAGAAATCACATCGTGAACGTGCGTGATCGTGAGTAAAAATCACTCACGCGACCATCTCTAGTTGCAGGAACTTATTTCTCAACACAATTTTATGCATACACTATTAATAAAAATTTTATGCTACTTTATGACAATAAAGTACACTACAGTGTTACGGGTGGGACAACACAAAATGTAATTTAAGACATTCCTTCCAAGATGATTAAATTTCTGTAAATTCCTGCATGTTTTCGAAAAAGAATGTATTTTTAAAAAAATATGTGTTTGGCCGCCACGCACGGTATAAGTAAAACTTTAACCCGAAAATGTAGAGAGTTCTTAATTTAGTCTTACTAAAAAAGTCTCATTTCATATGAAGTCATCAGAAGATTAATTTTATTTTAAAAGAGCGAAAGTGCTGATCCTCAATTTCATGCGTCATTAAAGAAAGCAAATAGTAAGAGTGAGACTCCCCATTTCAGCGTTTCAAGGTATGTTTTGACCGGCTGTGTAGCATGTGGCCGAGCGTTGTCATGTTGCAAAATTACCTTGTTGTGACTTTGATCGCATTCTGGACGTTTTTGCTTCTATGCTCGGTGACCTCAAATAATCTTATTACATTCGATTGGCCATTGAATCATATAGGTTGAAAATTCCAGCGTAACGTGTTACAGTTGGAAATTGAAGCATAACGTATCTGGTTGAAAATTCCACCTTCAAAACCCACGGTCTAAAACTTTGTTTATTAATTCGTCTGTTAGTACGGACTCAAACCATTGTGTGATAATTTTTTTCCTTTGAATTTATAGGGTGTTTCGAACACCTAAATTCAATTCACCTGAATTCGCCGCCATTTCATTCGTTTCATCGGTTTTACTACCCGTTTCGTTCGCCGTATATTGTATACGCGGCTAAAGAAGTTTCACTTCAAAAAATGTTTATAGCGCATTTTTACTCAAATATTGCGCAAACTTAAGGTTCTCAAAGTAACAATAATTAAATTTTTCCATAATTTCAAGAATTTATTTTTCACAGGTTGAAAGGAAACAAAAAACTTTTGAACAACATATCTTTTTTGACAACTTTTTTGTCTGAAACTAATTAACAAAAGAATCAAAAATTATACTTTTTTGTTAATCTAGTTGGTGAAAATATTTTCAACAATTAAACTTCTTTTATATTTTCAAACGAGTTATAAAAATAGTTTTACGATCATTGTTTTTTTAAATACGATTTTTATAACTATCTTACGGTGAAAACAAAGGTAACATATGAGCGAGTGCATTCATTATCTGCCAGCTTAGGAGCTAAAACAAACTGGAATAGTTTTATTACTATTTAAATTTGTTGAATATTCAATTTTTTTGCACTTATGTAAATATACAAAATTCGGAAAATTTCGTTAAAAATCTTTTTGTGTTTTCTTTACTCTTTCTACTCACCCCTTCAACTTCCTCAAGTACGAGAATCATAACAAAGAATTGAGTTCAGTCGTTAAACGTGCAACGTTTAAAGATAACAAAAACCTAAATAAAATCATTCATTGTTCAGTCAAAAAAAGGCAAAAAAACGCAGGTAAATTTGCTAATCAGCGAAAGCAGATGTTCCGAATAGCGCGGCATGTATTTTTGCGACCACACAGGAAAAAAACAATTTTCACACTTAAAAAAAAAAACCAAACACCAAAAAAAAACAAAAAAACACAACACAAAAAACAAGAAAAATTAAATAAAAATCGTAAACTTAACAAACAAGCTCTTTGAGAAAATATATGTATATAAAAAAAAAAAAAAAAAAAACACAGGCTAGGCTGCCGGCCTAACCACAAAAATTAGAGAGTAGCAAAAAAAACTTGTCACCAGGTGAAACAGCAACAAAAAATATGTCAGCAACATTCAAGAATATACCAGCAACAACAAATAAAACAACAACAGCATCAATAAATAGCAGAAATATACGAAAACATGCTGAAAAGTTGAAACACGCCAGAGGAAGGAAGCGCAAAACCATTTTGAGCACAGCACCAAGCAAGCAAGCATTCAAGTCAAACTCAATTTCAATGGAATTTCAAAGAAATTGGGTGGTAAGGTTAGCTCGGTACGGTGAGGTTCAACGATGCTGAATCTACTAGTTTTTTGTGCTGCTGGAATTTAAGCTATTGTGTTTGTTTTTTTTTGTTTTTGTTTTGTTTTTGTTGCTGTTACTGTTGCTATTGCCAATGTATGTAACTAGATTTTTTCGTTGTTGTATGTTTAAAATATTTTTTTTTTTATTAATGAGCTCGTGTGACTGCAAATTTATTAAAATACTCTCACACACACACACATACGCACGCACATAGCAGAGTCTGAAAAGTTAAAGTAATCAAGTAGATCTTAAATGTTTGCACAAAGATGTTTGTAGTTGTTTTCAGCTGGTTTTTTTTGTTGACTGAGAATTTTGATTATTTGTTTTTAAAATTTTTTTATTTTTGGCATTTAAAATTCTTTCAAATTGACGAATAAGTGTTGTTGTGTTTAATAAAGAATTATTTTCTCAGTGAAAACAAAGCATTGCTCTATCCATAGTACAATAAACAAGGTAGCTGCAGGGTTATCAATGCTCTCTCTCTCAGAGTCAGAATTGTCAAATTCAATACAAATTATTTGATGTCTTGTTTTGTAGCTCTATTTCGTTCAGTATTTTTTGACAGTTCTGACTTTCGGCTCTCAGTCCTGCAGCTACCTTATTTGTTGTACTAGGCTCTATCTACAGTTTTGTGAATAGTCCACAATTTGACAACTTGACTTAAGAAAATATTAGTAGTTTTCACAAGATTCTGTGTGAGTAAAAAAACCAAACTTTTCAGTGTTTTCTATTTCGAATTTGTTATCTAAAATAAGAGAATTGTTCAGTTTTGAGAATTTTGGTTTCAACTCATAGAAAAACTGCATTCCATCCATCAAGAGGACGAAAGAATTTCTCATTTTAATTTTTCACTGTAGATTAGATACAAATTGGGTCATTTCTGGAATAGTACAAGTAGTGTTCAATGGAGTATTTAACGACTGTCATATCAATTAATAGATTTTCAAGATAATTCAAGAATAGTTATCTTATTTTCCCACTCAAATATAATCAGTGGTATAAGAGTAAAAAATTACCTATCAAATTAGGGTTCTTTTCAAATTTTACGCCAATATATATAAAACTGACAAGTTAAAAATAGATATGAATAGTGAAAATTGAGTGAATCTCCGTAAACATAATGAAACAATCACGATTGACAGTTTGTAGTGGGTTTTGAACAGGGCGGTGTTATTGGGGCATATTTTTTTTTGAAAATTGTATATGAAGGATTATCTTACGTAACGATGTTGACTATTTTTTTTTCAATAAGAGTTTGATGCTTTGGATTTCCAGCAGGACGAAGTACAGGGATATGTTTTAATGCATTTGTTGGCAAAAAATTAAAAGTATGTTTCTATGATAATGAAATTTTGTAGGCTTGGTTAGTTTAAGCTTTTTGAAAAAATTTTTTGAAATTGGTTCATTTCTATGGGTACTTCCTTTTGGCCTACTACAATTTTTTACATAATTTTGTATGAGAGGTACATACAAAAGTTGGTACGCCAACTAGGTTGGCCAATATAAGAAATCTCAATCAAAATGCAAGAAAAATAAAGTAGTAGTAGATATTTTTTTAAAAATTTTGAAAATGTTTTTTTAACAGATTTTTTCAAGGTCATTAGGCAACGTTTTTGGCGAATACTTTAGGGTATACCTACAGCCTTTAATACTCTTCGTTCAAAGATAATATATATACTAAAATATCAGATATATCCTGCGCTGAATGAATATCAAACTATTATATTAAAGTCTCAAAATAGTAAAATATAAGAAGAAAAATGCATGTTTTTATATAAGGAAATCAATCATCAGCTGCTTATGTGCCTGCTGCTTTCTTTGTTTTTCTTTCGTTGTTTATGCTTGTATGCTTTGGTTTTGCACGAACTGATTGGTTCGGTTTGGCAGCACTGTAAGCATTAGTTCGCATTGGGTTTATGTATGCACTACTGTTCTAGTATACTATTTTGAAACCAGAGTTCATGAACCTCTTTTCAACTCAGTCAATGAACTCAATCTGTCAAATTTAACGAAATGGGTCTGTGATCCGGTTAGATTTAACTCTTATGAAAAAAACGAGTTGGATCATATTTCTTTTTATGCTTTTACCCAATAGATGGCGTAAAATTTTAATTTTTGTTTTTAATGCAAATTAATTTGGATTCCACATCCCACTAGCACTAGCGAGTGTAGTTTGCAAACTATACATCGAACAGAAAGTGTAGCTAGCAAACTAAACATTAGATAGAGACGAGAGGAAAGGACATGTGCTCAGCGTGAAATATAGATTTTTTAAAAATCGGGGTCTTAACTTTAATTTGAAATTAGTAGTTAAACTGACTGTAGCTCGCAAACTATATATCGGGCAGAGACGAAAGTGGCACCAATGGAATGTGAATTTGCTTCGCCTTCTTTTCAACTAAGTCAATAAACTCAACCTATCAAACTTAACGAAATGATCGAAAAATTTGAAATTTTGCTTGTTTCTTTTTGCGTGCTCATTTAATCATACTAACTTTTTAACTTTTTCTTTGTTTTGGCATCGATAAGTAGTCCATAATTGAGTGTTATTCATTTATTTTTTAATTTTTGGGAGATCAATAAAAAATACGTGCAAAATTAACAAAACAATCGGACCAAAGAGAAAAAGTAGAAGAAGTTACAACTTAAACGGAATTCAACGTATACACTTACGATACTATCGAAGCTGTTTCTTTTTTATATGATTTTGTATTTTACTGAAAAGTTAGAGGGACTCTTAAAAACTATTTTTGCATCATGGTTTTTTTTTTTGGATTGGATAAATTTTGATTATAGTTATTTAAAGAAACATATTTTCGAAAATGACGAAATATGTAATTTTTTGGGGTCACAAAAAAGTTTGTAAGACAAAAAATTTCAACCTTTTTTTAATCAATATTTGTGTACTATCAAAATGTGTCGAAAAAAATGTATATGCAAAAAACTGGAGAACCAAAATCGGCAAAAGTTGGTCGATCTTAACTGCACTAAAATTAATTTATTGACTTGATATATCTCAAATTAGCTTTTATGTTCGTTTAAAAATGTACTCTGAGTTTGAAATTTGGAAAAAATTTTATGAAACCACCAATGCGTTCAATCATTTGGCGAGAGCAAGGTCGTTGCTCTAGATATTTCAAAGGCGTTTGATCGAGTAAAAGCACTCGTGTCAAAACTAATTGCATTTGGAGTCGGGGTAAACTTTGCTCGGTGGATCACGTGTTTTCTAAAGGATTGAACCTTACGTATCGTGGTTGACGGCATTTCGTCCAGAGAACACACCACCGATGCGGATGTACCGCAGGTTTCAGTTCTATCTCCTACAGTGTTTTTGGTTTTTATCAACGACCTTCTGTCGTTGACTCATAACCCAATCCATTCGTTTGCTGACGACAGCAGCATTTGTCATTCATAAAAAAAACAAACACAAAAAAAATTGGCCATTTCAGCCCTTGAAAGGACTTTGACCGAGCTTCTTATGATCAATTGTGTTGTGTGTGTTATTAAATGTTTGCACACAATTGACCGAGAACTGGACCTACATGTTTTATGCCGACTCCGAACGGCTCATGTTCTCAAGAAGCTTTACATGGCATTATTTACTCTCTGAGGTTTGCCATTGTCTGCAGAGAGGTGGTGACCGATCAGAAAAATTTTTATTGAAAAAACTTTTTCGCCGCGGCTGGGGATCGAACCCGGGCTCCGAGCATGCTAAGCCACACACTTAACCTGCATGCCACGGTCACCGTCGATTCATATTCGTTCAAAAAACGCCCGAGCTCTTCGGAGATTGAGAGAAAGAGGCAAAATATGAGTGACTCACTCATCAATGACTTGCAAAACACCTCCGAGTGGGGTCTTGCTAATAGAGTAGAGTTTAATGCAAGCAAGACCCAGTGTTGTTTGTTAAGTCACAAGCGAATGGATTGCCCTTTAGCTTCCCTCAATATCAATGGTGTAGATATTGCGAAGTCAGCCACTCTTGACGTTCTGGGCATATCGATTCAATCCCATCTTCGTTGGAATGATCATATTTTCGATGTGTAGAAAGAAGCGGCCAAGTGCCTAGGTTTCTTAAAACGGTGCAAAAAATATTTCACTTCAACTGATCTACGCACTATCTATACCTCATATACAAGGCCGAAATGGAGTACAATTCGCACATTTGGGCAGGGGCTTCAAGATATTATTTGGAGCTTCTGGACCGAATTCAATGCCGTGCGATATATTTGATTGGGGATGATAACGTTTCATCATCTCTCAATTCTCTTGGTCATCGACTCAAAATTGGGTCAATAAGCCTGTTATACAGGTACTACCATGGGAAATGTTCAAAGGAGGTACACGATCTGACTCCACCAGCTCGAGTATTTCCCAGGTCCACTCGGGCAGCTCACCTAGCCCATCCCTACAGTATTGCCTTGTTGCCCAACAGAACCTCGCATTACCGTGATAGTTCGTTCTTCAGTCGCACAATAAAATTGTGGAATAATCTCCCTGCAGATGTGTTTCCTGGCAGTTTTGACCTGTGTAAATTCAAAACACATGTTCACCGTCACTTCTCCATCTCTACACCCTCCAACTAGCCTATTAGCCATCTTCCGAATCAACATAATGCTTTCGCATTAATAGGAGGCATCCCCTGAGCGTTGGTTCAAGCTAAAAAAAAAAAAAACAAAGCGCCGACTTCGAAGCGTTTGTTATCATAAAAAAAAAATAGTATAATAATGATAAAAATAAAAAAATTAGGAAAAGTTAAATTAATAAGATTTCCGTATAATAATGCATATTAATAAATTATCAGATTTTACCACGATTAATAGGAAAAGTAATTTAAAATTATTTTTTTATTTAGTAGTGATTTTGAAGTAGGTTTTTGTTTTTATTATTAAAGAGTTTTTATTTCTTCCTTTTTAGAAAATATTATAAATTTTAGAAAAAGTTTGTAAACTACGTAAACACAATTATTTAAGCTCATAATTTAAAAAATATTTTTTTCTGACGTTTCGTATTCTTTACTCTTTTGAATTTTTTAATATATGTGCAAGTGTTATTTAGGAAAATTTCATATATGAAACTTTATTATTAAAAATTAAGTTTTACTATTTCATGGTTTGTTGGTTATTTTCAATTTCTGCCTCTTTATAATTTTTATTAAAGTGTCACGCCCTTTGTTGCATACCACCTATATACTTTATTGACCATACTTTATAATAATTCAATCTTTCCCTGCACCAAATTTCAGTTCCCTAGCTTCAGTATTAACCGATATACAATAGTTTCCTTAAAGTGCCTCACGCTATTTATAATCTCTTCCACCTTTTTAATTATTCTACCTACCCACCTACAAAATATTAGTACCCAAGTCTCAATATAAACTGAAATGTAGTGTTTTTCTAATTGTCACAAGAGTCTTTGTGGAATCATATCTACTTTCTTGTTTATGTTTTGTTATAACTCTACCTATTCTTGTATTTATTTCAATATACTAGTGTCAATATTGACTGATATATAATGTTTTTCTAATAGTAACACGCCTCGTTGTCGAATTTCGCCCACTTTGTCATAGTGTTTGCAATAATTCTACCCATTCTTACAATGAATTTGATTACCCTTGTGTGAATATTATATAATTTTTTCAAACACTGCCACACCCCTTAGTCGAATAACGCGCCCACTTCCTCGGTATTAATTTGTAATAATTGTGCCTACCTCTGTACTTCATTTCAGTACCCTAGTGTTAATAGTCTTCGATACAGTATTTTCTAATACTGACACACCCCTAAATGACCACCACTTTATTGACAGTAATTTGTAATAAGTGTGTGTACCTCTGTACTAAATATCAGTATTCTAGTGTCAATATTATTCGAGATACAGTGTGTTTTAAATATTGCCACACTCCTTGAACACACAACGCCCACTTTATTGAAATTAATTTTTTATACTTGTGTCTACCTCTGCAGTAAACTTTAATACTCTAGTGACAATATTATTCGAGATACAGAGTTTTTCTAATATTTTCACACCTCTTTTTCGAATAACGCCCACTTAGTTGTCCGTAATTTTTTTATAATTGTACCTACCCTTGCATTTCTTGTGTCAATATTTACTGAGATTCAGTGTTTTTCTTATAGTGACATGCCCCTTTATCGAATACCGCCCACATTATTGGCAGTAATTTGTTATACTTGTGCCTAGCTCAGTACTAAATTTTAGTATCCTAGTGTCAATAGTATTCGAGATACAGTGTTTTTTTAATATTGCCACACCCCTTATCGAACTTTTATAGACGAACACCTTCGCGTTGATAGTCTCTATATTTTGACAAAAAATTACGGCAATCGGGCAAGTACTTTAGGAGTAATCGATGTACATACATACACAAAAAAAAACTAGAGAAACCAACCAACTTGAAAACCTCCTCCTTTTTGAAGTCGGTTAAAAATAACATTAATTTTTTTTATCTTTTACAGTTTCTTTTATGTGTGGTTGATGAAAGTTTGAGTCGATTTATAAAAAAACACGCTTTTGTAAAAGGTAACCTTCAGGGCTTTAGCTGTATTTATCTGCAACTAAAAGTAGAAAAGTAAACATTCCCGAAGTGTGAGCAGAACGATCAAAATATGATAATTCTCACAATTAATTATCCCTCATAATTTCCTGCATTGAATTTTTCATGAGTGAAAAAAAATTCATAAATATCATGGAAGCAAAAGCAGTAAAGATCTCTTTACGAACAAAAGTCCGTAAATATCACGAACGAAACACTTAACTGCAATCATTGTCGGTTTGCTCACTCATTCGTTCGCTTATTCGAACGTTCGTTGCTAGTGAATGTTCACATTAAAACTCAATGAATAAGTCATATTATGAAGATTGAATATTTAAACAGTGCAATTTGGTTCAATTCAAAAAACAATTCAGTTAGAAGAAAATAATATTTAAAACACTTGTAAACACTTATGGTTTACAAAACAAACAAAAAAATTTATTGTTTTTCACACTGTGGCACTTGAAAATTTTCTTTTGATATTATAGGTAACAAGTTTTTTCTTGGTAGTTTCTGATTTTTTGAAGTGAAACTTCTTTGGCGGCGAGTGAAATTTCAAGGTCTCTTATTCGTGACGCTAGGCTAACGTTTTCAATTCATATGAAAATTTTAAAAAATTATTGCCGCTGCCTAGAATTGAACCCCGAACATCGTTGCACAAGAGTCGAAATCTATACCATTACGCCATGTAGGCACCTTTATATGATCAAACAAAATGTAATTAAAAGTGAACGCGTAACATACTGAAAATAACATAATTAACATTAACATAACATTAACATTAACATTAACATTACATTAATAACATAACCGTAACATTAATTTTCATCTTACAAGTATGCACGCAAAAAAATAGAAAAATACCTAAAATAGAAGCAGAACGCGTTCGTGAATATAGAGAGCGAATTAGAGCTCATAAGAATACAGCCGCAGCTGGGTCTGCAACTAATGATGAAGGTAAGGTGATTGCAACAACGACTGAGTTTCAAAATGCATTCTTACGAAACAGCAGTGTATTTTGGTGAATCTACAAAGAACCAATTCCCAAAAAACACACTGATGCTTTGTAAAAATGTATTTTGGAGCTCAGCCATCATCTCAAGAAAATTTAATAGCCAACCAAGTTGATACACTCAACAATCAACGTTCGCTGCTTTACGGGAACCTCACTCAACATAGCAATTATTATGATCAGGAAGCAAAACACAATAATCAACAAGATTTGTCTCTGCTTTCGGAGGCTCCTTCAACGAGTACTATGCAAATGCAATCTAGCATTCAAAAAGTGACAATGTTGAGAAGACATTCGAAAGCAACTAAAACACCAACTGAACTTAAACAAGGAACGAAAATAACTGTTATTTTTCAAATGAAAAACATTGTTGCAAGAATTTTTCAAATATACCATTATGTTACAAATGTCCTCAGCCTCATGAATATTAAGTTTCTTTTAAATTTAAGACTGATTCTTTAAAAGTTAAAATTTAACTGTTATTTTTTGTCTTGTATTTTTCGAGGAAAAATAAAGGTTCTTTTGACTTTTATTTTATCTTTAGTTTTCTCGGTTAAAATTATCAAGCAATCTGTGTTTGTTTTAAAGGCCGCTTGACAGATTGAACGGTTGACACCATGTGTAAAATGTCTCACCGATGAGATGAAAATAATGGTATCAACATTTTTTTCGTCGGTAAAATGACTTGAACAAATATAAACTACCTGATATTTTTGACCGAAAAAATAATCGGGAAAAAAAATAACTGTTATTTTCGACCGATAAAATAAAAGTCAAAAGTAACTGTTATTTTTGCCCAAAAAACTATAAGGTACAAAATAACTTTTATTTTTGTCGGAAAAAATAAACAAAGAGATAAAAGTTAATATGTGACACTTTCGATAAAAACCATAGCCGATACGGCCCCTGGATGCAAATATTGAATCAAAAGATTATTATTTCATTTCGTATTGATTGAATTTCTTTTCAGATACTTTCTCTCTCTATTTTACACTAAAATCTCTCTTATTTCTTACTGTTAAAGAAGTTTCACTTCTGCCACGTGTACGTTGCTACACGCGAGTTTTGACGTAGAATTACGTCTTACAGCGCGGTTTGTATGTGGTCGTTTTAACAGATTTTTTCAAGGTCATTGGCAACGTTTTTGGCGAATACTTTAGGGTATACCTACAGCCTTAAATACTCTTCGTTCAAAGATAATATATATACTAAAGTATCAGATATATCCTGCGCTGAATGAATATCTAACTTTGGATTTTGTCATTATTATATTAAAAACACAAAGTAGTTAAATATAAGAAGAAAAATTCATGTTTTTATATAAGAAAATCAATCATCAGCTGCTTATGTGTCTGCTGCTTTCTTTATTTTTCTTTCGTTGTTTATGCTTGTATGCCTTGGTTTTGCACGAACTGATTGGTTCGCTTTGGCAGCACTGTAAGCATTAGTTCGCATTGGGTTTATGTATGCACTACTGTTCTTGTATACTATTTTGAAACCAGAGTTCATGAACCTCTTTTCAACTCAGTCAATGAACTCAATCTGTCAAATTTAACGAAATGGGTCTGTGATCCGGTTAGATTTAACTCTTATGAAAAAAACAAGTTGGATCATATTTCTTTTTATGCTTTTACTCAATAGATGGCGTAAAATTTTAATTTTTGTTTTTAATGCAAATTAATTTGGATTCCACATCCCACTAGCACTAGCGAGTGTAGTTTGCAAACTATACATCGAACAGAAAGTGTAGCTAGCAAACTAAATATCAGACAGAGACGAGAGGAAAGGACATGTGCTCAGCGTGAAATATAGTAACCATACGATTTTTTAAAAATCGGGGTCTTAACTTTAATTTGAAATTAGTAGTTAAACTGACTGTAGCTCGCAAACTATATATCGGGCAGAGACGAAAGTGGCACCAATGGAAAGTGCATTTGCTTCGCCTTCTTTTCAACTAAGTCAATGAACTCAACCTGTGAAACTTAACAAAATGATCGAAAAAATTTGAAATTTTGCTTGTTTCTTTTTGCTTGCTCATTTAATCATACTTACTATTTTACTTTTTCTTTGTTTTGGTATCGATGGCATTTATTTTTTAATTTTTGGAAGATCAATAAAAATACGTGCAAAATGAACAAAATAATCGGACCAAAGAGACAAAGTAGAAGAGGTTACAACTTAAACGGAATTCTACGTCTACACTTATGATACTATCGAAACTGTTTCTTTTTTCTACTTTTGCTTTACACTTGAACTTTAAAAAATACACTCGCAATCGATAGAAAATTCCATGTTCACATTTTGCTATTATATCTTATGATGATAAATACTTAAAAGAGTGATTTTATGAATATTCATTTTTTATGACCGTGCTTGTCAAGGCGATCGATCGGCCGTAGGTACAGCGCGGAAGCAAACAATCATTGCAAGTCTCTCATGAGAGAATTCGAGGGCAATGTTTTAGTCGACGTTCAATTTACTTAAGTACGCAAAATGAGTTATCATAAGAAGCTTCAATTTTTAATCGTTCGTTTAATGAACGATTCTTTCCACACCCTGCTTTCCCTCAAATTGAGTTTTGTTTGACATATTCGCAAACAAAATTTGACATATTCGGAGTACATAAGAGCTATGTAGTGTTACCTAAAATTTTTTTAAAACTCCTGCACTCAGAAAAATATCAACTGTTAAATTAACAGTCGGCCGCTGTTCTTTCAAAACACTGTCAGACTGAATGATTTTCGTTTAAGTAAACAATTTTCTTTGTTAAATGAACGTTTCAAAGAATTTTGAGCTGTTAAAATCAGTGTTGAAATATTTTTGTGTATTTGTTGAAATGTCTATTTTTTCCAAACAATATTTTTTAAATGCGTTTTGCTATATTTATATTAACGTTGCCAATAGCTCAGTAGAAGTGTGCTAGACTGTCATCCGGGGGACGTGGGTTCAAACCCTAGCTGTGTAAGTATCAAAAATTGTAATTTAATAATTGAAGTAATAATCATTCTGTTTCATTAATGGTTTGATCAAAAATAACCTTCGAAATAGATTTGCTTACAATCTTGCAAAAAAAAAAAAAAATTGCAAATTTAATTTTTTATTTAAAAAAAAATATTTTAAACAATTAAAAATTTTTTTGTTGGCCTAGCCGGAATTGAACCGTGGACACTCGAGTACTAGACGCACACGTCAGCACACTCGGCCATACATGAACTTTCAAAACATTGATCAAATTTCAATAAATAAGTTTTTATACGGGTTTCGTGTTCTATAAACCAACAGTCAACCGACTGTTGATTTGAATGTTGCATTTGTTGGATGGTATTTAACAGTGAAATCTGTTATTTCAACCCATGATTTGTTTGATAATGCAGCATTTTTTCCCTGAGTGTGATATTAAACAAAAACAAAATCGATTTTTGCAGTACATTAAAGTTAAAAATATAATTAATTTAAATAATATTTTAAATGTATGCATAGTATATTGTTAGTTCTCGCATCGATGAATTTTCTTCGATTTGGAAAACTTATTGCAAAACTGAGTTCAAAGAATTTCTTTCTTTGAGGCACCAACAGACTGGCTTTTTTCCTTAAAACAATTTGATTCGGTTCAATGCAATGTAACTATATGTCTCTTCGATTACTGGTTATACCTAAATGCAAGAATCATATTTTCTACTATAAACTTCTATAAGTATAGAATTTTGCAACATTATATCGTTTATAAATCTTTTCAGCTTGTCATAACTATAAAAAGTTGTGAACATGCAAGTGAAGCAGTTGATGGAAGTGAAAAATATGTCTACCTTTTAATTGCTGCTTACTTTTTCTCATTCCAACTGCTCTGTACAAGTATGACTACATCTTTCCGACTTGTTTGATTGTATGTTAGTATGTGTAGATATGTGTATATTTCTTTTTTAAAATTTTGAATTCTATCTAACTAGCTGCTCGAATTATTTTAGGCACTTTTAGTTTTTTTTTTTATGTAATTTTGACAACTGCTTTTCGCTACATTTATATCTCTCTGTTTTTAATTTTCTTTTTGTGCTAAGATTATTGTTTATTTTTACTTATCACGTTTTATTGCCAGGTTTTGCTAGCTTAACGGCTGTTTTATTTTAAATGTTCCTTTCTTTTTTGTTGTTTGATATTATTTATTTGCAGCCGCTGTTGCGCTTGAAAGTTGAATTCAAGTTTGTTGCTTAAGTCTTTTGTTTTTTTTATTTTTGCAAATTTTTCTGCCGCTGCACATGTATTAAAGCAATAGAAAATATTTCAATTTTTTTTTTACTTTAGATGAAAAGAGTATAAAAAAACGGTTTTATGCTCTAGGTAATTAATAAAGTTATTGTTGTTTTTTTTTTTGTTGGTGCTGATGTGCTCCATGCACCAGTGAAGTCAGTGATTTAAGGTTATTTTCTAGTAAAAAGAAGATGTTGTTGATTTTATGCTTACCTGCAAAAAAATTATTTTTACAGCTAAAATTATAGCAGCTGCAGCAGCTATGTCAGAATTATTATTATTATTGTTGTTGTTGTTGTTGACTACGCTGTAATAAAAATAATCCCAATGTTTAATTAATTCCGGTGTTTGTTTTACTTTCGTGTTCTACTGAGCTGCATTCGTTAGAAGCTAGTTTTTTATTTGTTTTTTTTTTTTCTTCTTTATTTTGTTATTTTTATATATATTTACTATTTATGACAAAGTTTTACACACACACTCGCAGTGTAGTTGCTATTCTCATTGTTGTTGTTGTTCGCTTTACCGTCTGTACATGTACTACATATTTTTATTTGCTCCGCTTTGCACTTGTATTCTAGAAAACCGACTGACTGCACTTTTGATGCATTGTGTGTTGTTGTTGTTGTTGTTTTATTTTGTTTTTTTTTTTGCTCTGTTTAGTCAAGCTGTCAGTCGATGCAGTCAGTCAAGGCAAAACCGTTCACATAAAATAAAATGAAAAAATAAAAATAAATAGGGTGCAAAAATGCCGTTGAGGGAGAAATACAGTTAAATTTAGAAATTATTTAAGTATGAGCGCTAAACAACAACAAAAAACAGCACAATAAAAAAATAATTAAATAAAATTTATATATGTTGTTGTAGAAAAAAATTCTAGTTAGTAGCGCTTGAGTGCGGTACATAGCACATAGGTTGTTTTTTATAATTTATGCTGTTTTTATTAAATGAACGCAAAAACAATAACAACAACAACAATGTCAACTCAATGTTATTTTAGATAGCAAAATAATAAAATTTTTTCTCATTTTAATATTTCATTGAATATTTGTTAACTTTCTTCTCGTATTGCTTGCAACTTTTGTCGCTTGTTTGAAAATTTTCATAAACACTCACACAAACACACTCAAATAACATGCGCTAAACTTACGCTATTCAACTTTTTTTTTTTCTTTTTAGAACGTTTAAATATTTACTTCACTTTGGCTGCGTGATCTTCTTCATTAAGTTGTGCTATTTTTTATTGAAAAAAATGTATGATTTTGTAATTATTTTGCTTTTCTTTTGGTTTGTTTTTATTTTTGTTTTATTTACTTTGTTTTTTTATTTGTTATTTCTTTCCATTTCCAACTAGATACTTCTTTTTTGTACTTAAATAAATCGTTCTGCCTTGCTTACAGGTTTTTGGTTTATATTCGCTTCACTTGGCTGTGTGTGTATCTATGAGTTAAACATATTGTCTTGATACGCACACAGTCTTACAAAACCAACAGGAAAAACACAAAATTTAATTCAATTCAAATCAGACACAAGATGCAAAAATGTACAGATATTTTGTTATTCCGCTACAACGTTTTAACACCGACGACGTAAGACTCGAAACTGTTTTGCCAGCTCAATTTTGTGGCTGGTTTAGGCCATGGTCTAGAGCTAGCAGCGCAGGTGAGATCACTGGCTGGAGTCGCTCTTGCGTTGAATGTATGCCTGCGCGCGTTGCCAACTATTTCGATCAGTTTTGTTTCAGTCCCGGCTTATTGGAATTCAATGAATTTGTGAGTATTTCTGTTGTTTGTGGCAGTCTTTGCTCTCGCTCTGGCTGGCTCTTTTGGCTTAAGATTTCACCTGTTTTGCTTAACTTATTGAACTTAGAGGGCAACACTTAAAAGTGATGCCAATAAAGTTATACAACAATGGAGAGGCTTGAACTTTTTTCAAAAGTATTGACTAAGCAGCTGATTTGAACAATATTTTATCATGAATTTTTAATAAAACTGTACATCAGTTTTCCCAAAATTACTAGCTTTAAATAGAGTCAAATAAAAGATAAGAAAAGAGAACAGTTCAGCGTATATTGACATTTAAAAAAGTCAAGTCGTAGAAAGATTATAAGATTCCTCCTAATCTTCTTCCTGAAGACCCTTAAAAAAGGGTTTAAATAGGTTTAGAGGATATACATAGTGAACACACATATTCCTCATAAGATTCTTCAATAAGTCTGCGAAGACAATACCTATGTTAAGTGCATAATTTTAGAAGTTTTCTTTCACCCTATTTTGGTAAATTGACAAATAAAGTGTCAACTGAGAATTCATATCAAAATTACTCTAACGTAAACTTTAAAAATGCCAATAAAAATATAATTTTCTTTGGTCTCTTCTTTCAGAATCCGTTGATCGAAGTCTCTTATTATTTATGGTGTTGTTCTCGATATTACCAATATTTGAATGTCTTCCCAATAACGCTTTTTCTTGTGTTTAAGACAAAAGAAAAACTTAGCACACCCAAATTAAGTTTGTGTCTTAAGTCTTTTGTTTCTTTTTGTTTTCAATAAAGTTTCATGTCAAATTTAAATTGAATAACTAAAATAACTTAATTTCAGCTAAATAATAATTAAAGTAAAGTTTGTTGCTGAGCCTGTGAATAAAATTGACACAGAAAACGAAGCAAAGTTGCGATTTAAAACGGTTTGTGTCTTAGCTTAACTTAACTTATGCTATTTTATTTGTAGCGTACTTTTTAGCGGTTCTTTTAAAATCCTTCACTCAACTGTTGCATACACGAAATTATTTTTCTTGAAGTTTATCGTTGCATACTGTTGGGAACTTTTAAAAATTATACTCTGCACAGTGGCTAGCAATGCGATAATGTCTTCAGATGGCATTGAAAAATTACACATAAATAAAAATTAAATCAAAATATTTAATATAAATGTTTGTTATTGGTTTAATGCATATTTTATTATAAATAAAATTAAAATAAAAATATTGGATATAAATGTTTGTTATTGGCTTAATGCATATTTTTCTCACTTGCTGACATTGAAAAATGTAATATTTATCTGAAGGCTTATTTAGTTCGGCCAAATTGTAAAAATTTAGCGCGACTTTTTAAAAAACTGCCTTCTTCAATCCTTTTGATTCCTGTATGATGCAATTTGTTATTAACCTTGATAATTCCAAAGGAAATTATAGTTAGAGAGGTAAAAACAAATTGACATAACTTAATATTAAATCGGAAACGATCAACAAACTCAAAACATTTTATCCCTAGTGTAAGAACGAGTTCTTTTTGGACAAATTGAAAGGATAAAACACCATGAAGAAGTTCGTGAAGGATAAACCAATTTCATAGGGCTTCAAATTGTGGTAACGATCAGTGTTGCCAACTTAAATATCAGATAAATTATGAAATTTTCTGCAAATAATCATGTAAAAAACTTAGGTGGATTAAAAAATTTCCCGAAAACATGAGTCCATTCCCCGATACCTCGATCAACTTGAAATTCCTCGCACATCGGGGAATTCCTCACCAGTTGGCATCCATGGTAGCGATATGACTCGAAAACTGATAACCCAGAAAACACCTATCTTTCTGCGATAAAAATTTCTCTGTTTTCAATAATAGCAATTTTCTCTTTTTCAAATAAAATTTTCTCCAATTAGAATAAATTTTCACAGTTTCGAAGAAATATTTCTTCACTTGTGGGAAATGGAAATATTTCATGTATCTAATAATGATAAGTATTTTTCTCGCAAAACTAAATTATCATTTATAGAGAAAAATTTATTGAAAATTAAAATTTGTCCTATATTTGATAAAAAATATAGTATTTTTTCAATAAAAATAAATAATTTTTCAAAAAAACAAGTCTTCTTCTCTAAAAACGATATATTTTTAAAGATTTCTCTCTTTCATGAAAGCTTTTAATCATTTTTAACAAATTTTAAGGATCACATTTAGAGAAAAGCATTCTCTAGAGCAAAGTCTTCTCTAAATATGATGCCTGAACTCTCATTCTTCTCTTAATATGATGCCTTTTTTATCAAATTTTCGAAATATCTTCACGGGGCCAAGCTTTGAATCCAAGAGGATCAGGCGAAATCCTTTGAATATTTCGCCTTGATAAGTATTTAAGGGAAAAATCTACGATTTTTGATGAAAAAATTTATTTTTTCCAGGGACCGTACCGGTTATGGTTTTTACCAAAAAAGTCAAATATTAACTGTTATTTTCTAATTTTTATTTTTTCCGACAAAAATAAAAGTTATTTTGTGCCTTATATTTTTTCGGGCAAACATAACAGTTACTTTTTGCTTTTATTTTATCGGTCAAAAAAAAAACAGTTATTTTGTGCCTTTAATTTTTTCGGTCAAAAATATCAGGTAATTTATGTTTTTCAAAGGCCATTTTACTGACTAACCGAAAAAATAAAAGTCACAAAATAACTGTTATTTTTGACCGATAAAATATTAGTCATAGGTAACCGTTATTTTTGTCTGAAAAAATAAAAGGCAAAAAATAACAGTTAATTTTTAACTTTTATGGAATCAGTCGAAAATTAAAAAGGCTCTAAGTATTCGTGAAGCTGAGGCCATTTGTATCATAATGTTATATTTGAAAATGTCCTTCGAAAATTTTTTTATTGTGTCTTTTTCATTTGAAAATTGTAAAATAACAGTTATTTTCGGTCCCTGATTTTTTCAAATCAAAACCATTGACAGACGTCAAACTCATTTCAAAATACTTTTTGATTTAATACCTTCTCGAATACAGCTTCCACAATGAGTGCCGTAAAAATTATCTCCCACCTGAACAAAACGCGCTACCTTAATGATCATTTATAAAAAACACATTTTGTAAGATCACATAACCACAATTTTCCAAAATTTATAGAATCAATGAAGCTATAAGAGATTTTTTAAAGTGTATCTTTATAAATGAAATTATTAGTAAAATGCAAAATAAGCGCCATATCAGCTTAAAGTTTAAATCTCATGTATTTTAATTAAGTATAACGGCTAGTTTATTTCGAAGATTTGTTTTAATGAGCTTAAATTTAGAGCAAACGCACTCTGCTACTGCACTTTTATGTGGAAGCCATGCCATAGTCTTAAGAAAATAAAGGACTCTTGCAAATATGAAATGGAAAATAACCAAATCCAAAAGTATATCTGAAAAAAGGCGTACTTTCGTACTGACGGAACTGAATCCTTTTTTTATCAAATTAACCAATGAAGTTTTGAGGAAATTTTAAGTTTTATACTTTGTGAAGGCGTTCATAAAAAATTAAATTTGAAAAGATCGATTATATATTCGTGACATCGATGGAGCGATGTCAGAGATATTGCAATATTGATGTTAAATCATCGAACAAACCTAATCCAATTATTATCCTGCAAAACTGAAAACTTTCTATCTTTTGTAAAAAATTCTTTTGGTTTGAAATTTATCACAAATTTTCAAAAATGTAAGCAAATTCTTTATTATTTCAAATAAATCAAATAAGCATTCCAGCAAAATTTTTGATACAAACTTGACATGCGTTCTTAGATACACTGCTTCCACAAGACATTCTATAAATACAATCGAAAAGTGTTTTCAGGAGGCATTTTCATTAACTTCTAACGGGCTATATGAATAGCTTCCAAAAATGCTTCCATGGCATGGCTTGTGCAAGGCAATGATTTAATATTGTCTTAGAACCATTTTGTCTTATGTCTTCTGAATTATGAAATGACTTCTAAAAGTTTTCCTAGAAGAAAACAAACTAGAATCCTTTCACTGAAGGCTTCAAAGAAATTTTCCCTTGAAAAATTCTAGCAGCACTTCTAGAGAATACTGAGGAAAGCATTCCTCCCATTGAGATGCATATGTTAAAAGAATGCCTTCTGGGTATGAAAGTAGAAGGGATGGAACTCACGACTTTTCTTCTCTCTTTACCTTCTTTTGAAAGCACTTTTTTACTGGGAAGTAGAAAGGAGAGAAAAAGTACAGATTTTCAAGTTTGTTTGAAGATTTCCAGTGGTCGTCAAAGAGTTAAGTCAGTATTTACTTACAATGGAAATAAAATTACCATTTATGTGTGTTCAACGGAAATAATACTTTCCTTAGATAGACTTAAACTCAACTGCCGGAATATTTCAACTCCCGACAGTCATGGAAAATATGACATGTACTAAAAAAATATATATTTTTTGCAACATAGAAAAATATTGTTTGTAGTGAACAAAAGATTAAAAAACATGCAGTCTTTAAGAAATATTTAAATTTATTGAAAAAAGAAAAAATCTACATAAAAAAAAAATAATTTTTTTTTTCTATCAACTTTTTTGTACCGGGCCCACATTTAAAAATCAAATCAGTCATCAAAATCGTTTTAACTATGGTCAGGCTTTAATAGGTTAAGTAGGACCAAAGATCATATAATATATGCATTATATGATCTTTGGAGGGACTCTATATCGAAAATTATTGTACGTTCCAAGCAATTAGCATCATTTTTGAAAAATATGAGCGATTGTTTTCACTCCAAATATGATAAGTTTGCTTACTTTTCTAACATTTAAGCCAAAATTGAGCTTCATCGCTCAAAGATTTTTTGATATATCACCGGATCCTATTTCAGTGGATTTTGGGAGGATTCATTGAAATTTTGACGCAAATGTTCGGATCTTCTTCAACACTCTCCTGAACGAATTCAGTTTTCTCTTCTCTTCTCTTATTTCTTTTCTTGAAATCTTCAAAGAAAAGGCATTAATTTTTTTTATTTTATGTACATAATATATTTTTATTTTCGTTTATTACTTAAAACAAAAAAAAATCTTCTTAACCAACATGAAATAGAATAATTTTTGTTGTATTTTTTTTATAAATAATAAAACTTGAATAAAACAATAATTATTTTTCTTACAAATATATCGATAAATCAGTTTAGTTTAAAACATTACTTACAAAGTACTTAATTTAACCTGAATGAAGCTTGACGCATGACAATTTAATAGAATTAGACAACAATACAAATATATGGTCAAAATACATATAGAAATAAAATTTAAATTTAGATTTCGGAATTCTGAACGAAATCTTATGCTTAATTATTTAATTTAACCATAAAAGCTGCTCAAGCTTACGCTATAGTATTTGAAAGAAAATTGCTTTTATTGTGTAGGTCTCTTAAGTGTGAAAATTTTTTAGTATTGCGTGAAAAAAACTCAAGTTGAACTTAAGTTAAGAAATACTTGTTTGTGTCTTTTTTAATTTTAATATAATTTTAGTTATTTGCATTAAATACTATTGGTAAATTTGTAACTATTGAATGTGTAAATAATACGACGTTTATCTAATTGGCAATTCGTTCGCATTGTTTTTACTGACGTTAATTTTTTCTTTATAAATGCTTTATTCTAACAACGACACTTTTGACACTTGCTTATGCATAGAAATTATATTTTAACTGGTATTTAATGCTTTGCACAACAACTAATTTTAAAAATTTTATAACTGTTTTTTTTTCATTTTTAAATTTTCGGAAAAAAATATTTTTATTTAGCATAATGCTCTTATCTTAGAATAAAACATAAAATAGCTTTAACGAATATTATTTAAATAAGTTTAGCTTGTAATAATATTTTTACATTTTTGCCTATGGAAGACACTAACGGTACTCGATTTGAGCGTGCTTAAACTCTAAACTAAACTAGCTATAAATTGCAAGGCTTTCTTATTTGAATACAAATAAATTAAAGCGAACTACTTTAAGAAGCTTCAAAAACTACGTGAAGTGATTGGAAAGCGTTGATTGCTTTTTGTTTCAAAATTCGTTTCAGTATGAATTTTTATTTTATATATTATTTCTTGGAATTTTTAAGTTATTTTTGTTTATTTTTTGTTTTGTTATGTGCAGTTTTTGTACTTAGTTTCCATTGGCTGTAATTGTCTGTGGTGGCATATCCTGCGTCGTTCTGGGTAAAACATACGTTTTTTCTTTATCGTTCTGGAAAAGATCGGACACATAGTTAGCCTGAAATAAAACAAGAAACGGATTAAAATAGAAAATTTGTAAATAAATCAATAAATTTTGAAGCTTAAGCTAAAATCTATCTTCAAATATTGTAAAGATCTTCTGAAAAAAACGAAGATATAGGTTTGTGTAGCGACTAAAGCTTCAGACTTTCAATCCGATGGTGTTTGGGGTACTGGCTTCAAGACCTATAATAGGAATATAAATAGGCGTAGGGAAAACAGTTAAGAACAATTTTCTCTCGTGTTTCTCAAGCAAATTAATCAGAGTGTCAAATTAATCAGAGTGCAACGAAGGAGTGAACCGATTATTTCAAAAAGATTGTTTTGAAAAGGTCAATTTTCGGCCACTGTAAAACTCTAGTAATAGGAATTTTTCTTAAAACGGAATTTAAAAATCAAAATAGTTTCCTTTGAAAACTGCTATTGTACAGATAATAACCCTCACGTTCCTAATATTGAATTTTCATTGTTAAACCAATTCTTTTGTTCACAGTGATACTCGAACCAGTAGTCCCTGTAATCACTAGTGCTTTCAAATACTTGGTGAATAAAATAATAAATTCGTATTCAAAAGAAATTCTTTCACATACGAACCCTTTGAAAAAAATGGTGTTAAATACTTGTGAAAATTAAGTTCATCAATATTTCAGTCAAAAAAGTATAACTGCCATAACTTTTCTCATATATAAATGAAGAATTTTGCTTATTTCTATTTAAAATGGCTTACAAACCGTTATATATAGATATAAAGGATCTTCACGGTTTTAAATGAAAATACATTTCTTAACTTTTAAGGTTAACATATTTATCCTTACTTTTTTAGTTCAAAAATTCAGCAAAACTCAGGTTAGAGTGAAAAATATATCAAAATACATAGCTGTCTTCATCTGTAAAGGTTGAAGAAATTAACTGAAATAATTTTATTTTTTAAGCCGAAACTTTAAAAAACAATCCTCAAATATTTAGATAATCCAACCATCAAATTTAAAGTTTGACCTAATAAAGACGAAAGTTTGGTATGAAACTGAAATTTTCAAAAGTTTCATTTTCAAAAGGAGTGAACCGATTATTTCAAAAAGATTTTTTTGAAAAGGTCAATTTTCGGCCACTGTAAAACTCTAGTAATAGGAATTTTTCTTAAAACGGAATTTAAAAATCAAAATAGTTTCCTTTGAAAACTGCTCAACTATAATGTTGAACATTTCAGCTTTTGAAGTTAAGTACGTTAAGGGCCGTTTTATTCACTTTTATAACTCGAAAGTTTTGAATAACTTTCAAGTTTTCCATACAAAAATTCGAAAGTTATTGATAACTCTCGAGTTATAATAGTGAATAAAACGTCCCTAAGAGTTTCAACTTTTCAGCTGCGTTAGTTTACAATAAAGTTGAAATTGTCAACCTAAGAAGTGGAAATAGTTGAATGTTTAAACTTTTTAGTTGAATATGGTTAGCATGGATCTAAAATTTCCAAAAGTAGAAATAGTTCAACATTAAGCTGATAAGCTCAACTTTTCGGTTAAGTAAGTCTAATGTGAAAAATTTTGATCTATGTAGTTCTCATAGTCTATCTTTTAAAGATTAAAAAAAAATTAAATGCAGAGTTCTTTAGGTACTTCATTTTGATGAAATTTTAATGACAAAGGAAATTTTGGAAACAATTACGAGTTCCATAGATCTCGTGACTATTGAGATGTATGGAACAAAATTATTTTTTTTAATTTAAAGTCTTTGTATTCTATAGCAACAATTTGTTTCTTATCACAAAATGCTTTTGTTGTTGTTGTTGTCGATATGTTGTTTTTAAATATTACAACTGTATGCATGTTTTATGATTGAAAACATTCATGCTGATTGTGGAAAACGGCGGATTGGTTGCGGCGGGAGTTCATCAGATCCGCACTCTCCTCACTTCAACAAAAAATCCCATTGTTGAAACCGTGCGAGTGAACTGCAATACCGATCCGCACTCCAAACTCCGAAAAACAGCTGTTCAGCTGTCAAAATAAAATTAAATAACGAGTGAATTTGCATAAGTGTAAAATATTAATTACAAAAGTGAAAAATATAAATAAAAAGACAATTTAAAAGTAATTTTACCATAAAATAATTTTTAAAAATCACAAATACAACATGGAGCTCTAGGCGAGTGGCCCTTTCACCGCAGCACAGCGATGCTGCCGTCAGGACGCCTCGCACTAGCTCTTTTTTGTGGGTGGTGATGTTTTTTGCATTTGATATGGTGCTTTTTTTGCTCCTGAGACATCTGAACCGACACCAAGACATTTGAGCCTTATATCTGCTGCTGGTGAAGATTCCGATGCTATTTGCTGCTTCTTTGGCCCGGCGCTTATATTTCTACCTTGGCTAGATACGCTGTTTTAATATTTTCGTTTTTTGTTAAAGAAATGGACTCGATCGCGTTGTTTTTTGATACATACAGCCTTATCAAAGTAGCAACTGGAAAAATGTCTGAAAAATTTGTTTTCCTTTGAAATCCGAAAACTACTATGATAAAAATTAATTTATTTTAAAATTTATAGAAAATTATTTTTGAGTTAAAAAAAAAATGTAGTAATATTTTAATCACCAGATTTGAGTTCAGCGACCTCAAATTAGCCTGAAATCGTATAAAAAATTTCTTTTATGAGAAATTTTCATCAAATCCGCACAGATCCGCACCAATTTTGTTGCGGATGAAAAGTGAAAAAATTTGTATGAAGTGCGGATGGACAGCGTTTTCAACAATAGCACTTTTTCACTCCGAATCCGCCAACTTCATTATCGATACGCAACGAACTTACTCGCCGGTTTCTACAATCGCTAAAACAACGAATTCGAGTTATTTTTCCGCCGCAACTGATCCGCCGTTTTCCACAATCAGCATGATTATAAAATAAAGAAAAACCGAGCTTTTTTCATACGTCTAGCATAGATACCGAATTGTTTGTGAAGATACTTAGTTTTATGTGGGAATGATATCTGAAGCTGAATAGATACGACAAGTGAAGTTTAAATATTTAGATTTGTGTTAATTTGCTTAATATTGATTCTGAAAGTCAATGTAAAGTCAGCAAAACAAAATTAAATTGATGGGTTTTTTTGGACTTTGAAAATGCGATATTTTAAAAATTTATCAAAAGTATTTTTGTTCTTCAAATAAAAAATGTGAAAATATTGAATTGTCTTGCCAACAGAAATGGTGACAAAAGAAATATTTCATGCCATTTTATTGCTCGCCAATACCTGTTTTTGGTATTCGCTTTTGGAAATATATTGATCATTATTATACTATTGAATATTTTCAAAATCTTGTTAGACAAATTCCTTATCAATAAGAGAAGTTATTGCTGAAAATACTGGCTTCAGCCATTTCTGAGACTCAACACAGGGACTTAGCCGCTTTTGAAACCTAAATCACGTGAACTTAACCACTTTTCAAACTATGCATGTTGGACTTAACAATTTTTTAACTTAAACGTTTCAAAAATTGAACTCTTATTAAGGAAAAATTTAGAAATATTATATGTTTGACCCAAAAATTTATTTACATGTAGAAAATTAAAGAAAGCATACATCAAAATATCTCCCTCATTTTTTTTTTTTGTTTTTAATTGGGCCATTTTTTAATCGAGTGGTTGTGTTTAATCTATAGCGGCCACACATGGTAACTATTTACCCCACGCTAAAAAAAAACCTAGTTATACAAGACATATGGTTGTTTTACGACTTCTTTTGGATTTTTTCATGTTTGCTAAAGAGTTCTTCAACATTTCTAATGAATTTTATTGGTCAATTTATTGATGCCGTTCTAAAAAATTAAAATAAATTTTAAAGGTTTTCCACCTCTTATTTTACTTTGTCTGAGTCTGGGGTAACTAGTTAACCTGTGTGGCCGTTAAGGGTGAAATGTCGTCATATATATATATATAAATATCAAAAACAGTAATTTCTAAAAATTTAAACGCACAGTTTGTCAGTTAGGCCCCGCATAGTTCATCAGTTCATTAATTAAGAAGAATGCCTGAAAGTATGCTAAGCAAAATGATGGAAACTCCATAGAAATGTTGCAAGTTGACTGAGCAACATGTTGATAATTGAAGTGGCCAATATTATAAAGGCTGCTTGCAAAATAAATAAACTAATTTCAAATTAATTTTCTTGACTTGAAATATTACGTCATTAAAACTATTCGCCAAGTTTTTAAGTGACACAAGGAAAAATTTCATATTAATTGCTGGAAATAATTAAAATACTCTTTCTGAGCGTTGAACTTTTGAGTTCACAAACAAGAAGTGAAAACAAGAAGTTTCAAATATGTATTTCAGTTACATAAGATAATTATCTGCACTCATGGCACGCGATCTAGTTGCTTGCCAGGCATTTATTGCGCATGATGAAGCGTGAAATTGTGCTGGCAACATGCGACAATTGTAAAAAACAGAGGTAAATGGAAAGGAAGGGTTCAAAAATAAGAAATTCACATATGTGGTGAATAAAAATATAACTGCTTTATCTACAAAATTAAAATAAAACTTATTTTTTACCCAACCTGGACAGCAAATTTGACAAATGCAAGAAAGTACTAGTCGTTACAGCAAAGATACTATCAACAACATCTGGGCGTTGTGGAATATGTGCTATCTAGAAAATGTTCAACCGTTATAATTGCCGAAAGTTTTCATCTATACCCATTTCTGTTATACATATACAATTACGAGTATCTAATGTTATCTTATAGTTAGCTACCGTTTTATTAACTGCAACTTTTCTCTAGCAACATTTATGCTGCTGCAATTGTCCATCTCCGTTTACATGTTGTTATGCTTAATTGAATTGTTTCCTTCTTCTGTTTTCTTTTAACTTTTGCGTTACCAACAACATGCATTTTTGCATGTTTGTACAATAATGTTGTTACAGCTGTTAGGCAACAACATGCAAGCGAAGGCGTTGCTGGCGTTAATGATATTTCTTCCAAGCACTTTGATGTTTTTTTACGAGAATCAAGTGTTGTCGGTTTGCTTTAATTGGCCAAATTACTCTGGTTCATTATGTTTTGCTGAATATTTTAGCGCTCAAATTGAAAATTTTGTATTTTAAGAAAAAATATTTTGACTGAAGTAATTTTTCCTTAAATGCCTGTTCTTGTGGAAGAAAATATAATGATATGTTAATCTCTCTTTGATTCCACGGTTCATTACATTGCATCTTTAGTTTAGAAAAATTTATTTTTTATTAGTTTATTTTTCAAAGAAAAAAATATTTGAAATAGGTAAAATATGGTCAACTAGAAATAAGGTTAAGTCTTCTAACTATTAGCTAGTATAAAAATATGACCTGGTAGTCAGCCTGGTAGACTACTGCCTAGGCCATCGCTATGTTAACATAGGCAATTATCGCTATGTTAAAATAGGCAGTTATCAGGAAAACAGGCATCAGGAAAATAGTCGTTCTATCAACTATTACTGGTTGTGAAATAGTGAGCTTAAAGTTAGTTAATAACTATACAAGGAACTTCAGACTTAAAATTTTTACCAACAAATTCTCAAGTTATCACTTTGGACGATTAAAGTTGTGTGAAAAACTTATTCCCAAAATATATTTTGGGTGCACATTTACATATTTATCTACGTAAAACCGAACGGATTATTCAATCCTATTACAATTAAACCTCGTTTGTCCGGTACTCAATTAACCGGCATTTCAATTATCCGGAGCATACAAAAGGAAGGTTTTAAATGCAAAAACAGCGTGAGTGCCAACTATCATTCGCTTGATCGGAAGGCGAAAAACCACGTTACTACAAAAATTATCATATGAATTTTATTTTTGCTTTCCCATTTCGCACAAATAAGTGCATAGATGAACCAAGGTGAGTTGACATTTAGTGTGTATTTTTAGCCGAGTTCATTCAGGTTTTTTATCTATTCACAAGGTTATTCACTCAATGGTTTCTGAAAATCTTCACTCTGTACGTGCAACGGTATCTACGATCGAAAAATTTACCACTTAAAGCCATTCTTGTTTTGAATAATGCACCTAACCACCTAGAAGAAGATATTTTGACCAGCCATGGTGCTAACATAAAATACATTTTTCTGCCATCAAGTTAAATGTCACTCATTCAACCAATGCACCAATCCGTACTTGAATCACTTAAACGCAGATACCGAAAAACATTTATCCGATCACTGGTGAGCGACGAAGAAATGTTTCATCTAAATTTAAAAAAAAAAACTGTATAATAATTTTACCCCCCGAAGCGGAAAAGGGATTTTTCAGTTTTTGTATAAAGTTTAAGAACTTTTTGAAAATGGAATGTAACTTGCTACAGAATCTAATTTTGTCATTATGAAGTATGTTTTGATAAGAGGGTGAAATAAGAAAAGTGTAAAATACTGTCGTTGAAAACACAAATACATAACAAATATTATATAACAAATAGATTTACAGTGAAAAAAAACTGTTTTATCCCGTCAGAGCATTTTTCAGCTGGGATGAAAATTTGCAGTTCTATGTTTTTATATCAAAGGAATTGATTGATAAGCTTGATTTTCTTTTGAAATCTTTGAAATTAGTGGGTCTCAAATACAAAATTTGATAAAAACTGGAGAAAAATGCAATGCGGGGAACGTCAAAATTGGTTTAATTTAAAACAAGTAAAGAAAGTCTAAAGTCGGTCTAGGCCGATTATGAAATACCCTAAACCTACTTTTCCAAAAAAAAAAATAAATAATATTATTGAAAATGGGTGTGTCCGTGGGTGGATGAAGCCTATATTTTATATACATTTAAATGTTGATGAAAAATTTAATCCTACCAAATTGTATTTCTGTAGCTCACAGTATATGCTTGTATTGTGCTTTCGCTATGGGAGGTGTACGTGTCATGGACGGATAACTCCCAATTTTTGAACACACATAAGTTTTGGTATAAAATACATACATACCAAACTTCATCTCTTTATGACAAACATAACCTTAATTATTGAGTTTTAAACTTTTCGGCTTGTATGGGAGGTAGGCGTGTCCGTGAGCGGATAACGTCCATTTTTCAAAACCATCTTTGTCTTGTCATAAAAAACATACGTGCCAAATTTTAGCTCAGTAGGTTAAACAGAGGCTTATTTATTGCGTTTTCAATTTTTGGGTTGTATGGGAGATGGGCGTGTCCGTGAGCGGATGACGTCCGTTTTTCGAAGACATCTTTGTGTTTGTATAAAACACATACATATCAAATTTTAATGTTGTAGGCTAATTTGAGCTCAGTTATGCAGTTTTCAATTTTCGCATTGTATGGGAGGTAGGCGTGTCCGTGGGCGGATGATGTCCATTTTTCAAAACCAACTTTGTTTTGTTATAAAAAACATATGTGTCAAATTTTAGCTCTGTAGGTTAAACAGAGGCTTATTTATTGCGTTTTAAATTTTTGAGTTGAATGGGAGGTGGGCGTGCCCATAGGCGGATGACACCAATTTTTCAAAAACATCTTTGTGTTGATATAAAACACATACATACCGAATTTTATTGTTGTAGGCTAATGATGAGCTGAATTATGCAGTTAAATTTTTGTGTTTTATGGGAGGTAGGCGTGTCCGTGGGCGGATTCCAAAAATATTCAATAGTGCAGATCCTTGGGTGCTTGTGACCATGTGTACCAAGTTTCATCCAATTATCTCGACTCCTTCTTCTTATCCTGTGTTTACGGACAACACACAGACGGACGGACGGACGGACGGACATAGATAGCTCGACTCACGTGGTGACGCTGATCAAGAATATATACTCTTTTTTATACCGGACTCGCTTCGTTCTATGCGTTACAAACGTTTGCACAAAGTTAATATACCCTCACCTTTCAGGTTTAGGGTATAAAAAGTATACCAATCGGAAGGATTTTTTATGTACTATTTAATTTTGGTACTGGCATTGGGCCTGGTCAGATTTTCGATACATTAAACATTACATTAGAGTACACCTGATAAGGAAACTTTTTTTATTTGAATGCCATAAAAAATTGGGCGGGACTATTTTAGTTCATCGTATGAACAAATAAATGTTTCAATATTAATTCCGGCATCAATTTTGTTAGATTACATAAAAAATTTCTAAGCCGAAGTTTGGCCCCGGTCGAAGGGGCGGTAAGCCTTTCCGCATCGGTCCCCAAGTTGGGTAATTATGTAAACATTTTACGAAAATAATTTGTAGCTCCTCCGGGGTGAGACCTTCAATTTTACACCCAAGATTTCATTGGGACATACCTTGCCCCTATCGGCCTTCTTTCTTAGTCTCCCCTATGAAATCAAAGTTTTTTTAGAAAAATCGTTTTAACTGTGTTCAGCTGACCACCAGATGGGTCCAGTGTATCAGCACCTTATACTAATTTTTATTTCCAACATTTATCCTAACCTTACCTACACTCTATATGCCACCCTTCTGGAGATACTTCTACAATTAATACTAAAACTTAATAAAAAAGTATCGAAAAAGAGGTCATAACTCCGCCGGGGTGACCTTCATACCTACCTTTAATTTGTCACCAGCTCCGTTTATTTTTATCACCCTAACATTTCTTTCTAACAAACCTAGCCCCTATCTACAACCCTTCTGAGTCCCACCTTGCAAAAAAATCGCTGTATCGCCACGTCACTTTTTCGAAAAATCTCTGTTACTGTGACGTGATGAGCACAAGATGACCTATAAATAATACGAAAACTTATACGGGTGTTAAATGTGTGACCAGCTTCTATTCTATCCCCTATCTAATGCCCTTCTGAGTGCCCCCCTGCAAAATGCACGTGTTTTTTTAAATGGCTGTTACTATTTCGAGGTGACTAGATGAGTTAAAAGTATGAAAAATTTATATTTATTTCCAAAAATGTTTCCTCAACTTTCCTAACTCCTCTCTGACACCTTTCGGAGGTCTATCTACAGTTAAAACAAAAACTTAAGAAACATGTTGAAAATAGTTCAGATCTTCGCCGGGGTGAACTCTAAAAGGGTGACTTTTTTTTTAACCCCAACTATTCTTCTGACATGACGCCAACATTAAAAGTGTCAATCATACAAACTTAACCCTGGAGAGCTATGAATTATTTGATAGCCCTATAAACGTCAATCAAACTCAAGCAAACTTCTTCGAGTGGAGTAAACATTTGGTATTTGTAGAGTAACTGATTATGTATCTGATGCCAAAAACTTGGAAAAGCTTAAAAAATGGCATCGAAAAAATTATGCTTTAAAATATTTGTGTAAAGTTTTAAAATTTTGGTTTCAAATTTGTTTTTAAGCTTAAAAGTATTGCTCAGAAATTATATTCAAAAACGTTGTGTTAAAAACAAAAAATTATATTTTTTATTTAACTTAAAAAACAGTTGTGTTTAAATTAAATGAATTTATTTCAAGCTCTATTTCAATAAGAAATTCATTTGACATAAACACAAATTCATTTAATTTTAACACATATTTCCCTCAGTGTAAGATAAAGAAGGTATGGCCATTTTTTTTTTTTTTTTTTCTTTAATGTTTCACTCGTAGACATATCTCTGCAGATATATTAAAAACATTCCATTAAAACTTTAATATTGTATTTAAGCATATTATCTGTTCACTTTCATGTGAAATTTCACTAGAATCTCTACACAAAAAACGATAGCTGTGAAACACGCGTGGATATTTTCACAACATGTTCGTCAAAGTGGTACTCTGTTTCGCTGCGAAATATACTCGCAACATTTCTTTTGCAACATTTTTTCACGACAATTTGATTGAAGTGCCTATTTATTTTGAAGTGAAAAGTGGCAGTTGTCGTAAAGTTTTTGTTTTTTGCAACAAAATATTTCATGCAACAAAAAAAATGAATGTTGCGAGCGAAATTTCACGCAAACGAACAGAGTACTAGGTTTAAAAGCAAATTTTTGTATTTACCCATAACTTAAGCAAGAGTGCATTATAGTTAGAATGACTCATTCATTTATAAAGAATTCATATTTAAAAAATAGTGCCTTTATATCAATTATTTCTCAAACCAGTTCCTAATTGCAAAATATTGTTTTTTAAACCACATTATGTAATAACTGGAAAATCCCTACTATCAAATACCTTGTGACTGTTATTTTACTTAATGAAATGCTTTTCCTTATTTCTGTGTCGACAAGGAATAACAGCTAAACTCGTTTTCAAAATTTCAGGAGAACATTTTTAAAATTTAAATTGCTCTCTTATAAGAAGGTACCCTGTCTTTTGCTGTTTAGATTTGATGGCCTCAAACATTTAATTTTCAGAGTACAAACATAAAAATTTGCATTCTAGTGTATTTCGTTGCGAAAAAACGCAATAAAAGTAATAACCTCACTTTGTCCTAACTCGACTTTAGCGGTTATTCCTTGTCGACACAGATTTCTAAACGATATTTTCAACATGCAAATGAAACCACTTGAATTTAAATAAGAAAAAAATAATAATTTTTCAAAACAAAACTTATTTAACAACTGATACTAAAAAATGTTGAATATTTATTAAACAGCAACATTTAAGCTCAGCAGTTCTGAGAAAGTGATGTTTTGAAAATATGATGCTTTATTATTATAAATGTTTTTCTTTTCTTTTCTTTTGATTGAATACAATTTGTTTCTCTACTTAATTAAATATTATTTAAAAAACAAAACATCTGTTATAAGTCTTTATTTAATCAGTTTTCTCTTGCACAATGGGCCAAACAGTGTTCCAATTGAACCAATTCACAGGCGTTAACAAACTCTAAAATATGGAGAGGAGAAACACAGTAGTTGTTAAAAATGGAAAATGCAAAACTAGACATATTAAAATAAAAGGCAAAAGAGTTGATTATAAAACCCAAGAGTTGGAAAAACCAAGAACTTAAAATTTTGCAACACTAAAGCAATTAAAAATGCTAGAGTATTGAGTATTGAAATAATAACAAAACCACAAACTTGGCGATTCATAAATATAAGCTAACCGTTATAAGCGACCTTAAACAATAAAAAGAAAAAAAACCATGGAATTTCATAAAAACAAAACCACAACCTCTTAATAACTTACCACAACAACAGCGGTTAAAGCACCTATCGCCGAACCAGACAACACATCCGACCAATGATGTTTGTAATCGGAGATACGACTTAGCGCCGTATACCAGGCGATCATAATCAATGCAAATTGTAGGAAGTGACGCAGCAGTCTTGAGCCACGCCATGTCATGCGCGATTGCAAGTACAGCTGAGAAGTAAAAAACAAAAACATAAAAGAATAACAAAGAAATTATATATTTTTTTATTATCTTAAGAATATCGCATTAAATGTTGGCTTTTGCACTTGAAATTCTACTTACCGCCACGTAGACCATCGTAAAGAAGGTGAAACTCGAGTGACCACTGGGAAAGGAGAGACGCACCTCTTTTAACATACGCGCTGTGGAACCAAGACCAGCACATCGAAAATCTATAATATAACGTCCGGCATTAATGGGATCGGCGCAGGTGGTGCCGTCTGGCATGATGGGCTGACAGACCTAATAAAGAAAAGGAAGAAATTGTTAGTTCTAAGGAATAGTCATAATATTTATTAATTAATTTTAAAATTTTTATCCATCGTGACGTTAAAAAACTAAATTATAGGAAATTAAATATTGTTTTATCTCTTAACTTTATTCCAGAATATATAAAAAAATAAACTAATGTTAATAAACTAAATGTGCTTCATCTGATTAAGGCAACTTTTAAGCTATATAAACTTTAGTTTAGGTTGAAAACGAATTTAGTCTAGTATTCCTTAAGATTGAGAAATTCTAAATTAGAGTTATGAATTCATTATTTTATATACTAAGGAAACCATCACAAAATCGTTCAATCGATCGATTGTGTTAGATTGTTAGATTGATCAAATCTTAGTCTATGGATTTTTTTTTTAGTTTTTAATATTTGTATATGACGATCATTCATATTATTAACAGTTTTCTTCGCCTCCTTGACAGTAGATATTTTTGACTTACGTCGCATTAGAATTAGATCGAGGATATTTGAAATGTACATAATTTTTATATTTAAACAGTATATTTTTGTAATATAGTTTTATTTTAAATACATGATAATATATTTTTTAGAACGATTAAGATGTTAATTTAATTATCACCATTTCATTGTCTGCAACAAATTATTTCTCTCAATTATCAAATCATTATTTTTTTCATTTTATTATTCTAATAATAAAAACCTCATTCCCTACTTAGCTATGCCTCAAGCAATTTGTATTAATTTTTTCCAAAACAAAAAAAAAATTCAACAAGTCTCCATTGCCCAAAAGTTCCATGCTTGACCTCATATTTTCAGCATGATTTACTTGAACAAACCAATATTTCGCTTCAGGCTTTTGAATTAAAATGCAGCTGATTTCTTTCACACAATCGAACAGCAGGTGTGTGTTTGTATGTTTTGTTAATGTATATTTATACTTCTATCTGTCCGCCTGCCGATCGTTCATCTATTTAACAATCTGTGTTCGCTGCTGGTACTGCTATTTTGCATATTTTTTTTACAATCTGCAATAAATCCATTTTCACACCCAAAGAGATCTGAAATTGGAGTCGCTATCGTTGCGATCCTTTTCGGTTCGATTTATAATCTTTTAAGAAGCTTTACAATGTTGCCTTCGGTGTTGCATAGTCATGTGATGACGTATGTTTTGGATTAACTTTTTCTGCTATTTCTATTGAATTAAAGTTTGTTGTTATTTTTTGCAACTCAAGTGTTGTTGAGTTTGCAAATTCGTGCAGCACTCGAACAGTTTCAAGAGATTCATTCATTCATTCATTCATTGATTGGATGTTGGATTTTTTTCCTGTGGGAAACGTTTTTTGTGCCATTTTTTGTAAGCTTCATCTTACAGTTGCCTGGGTGGCTTGTTGAGATAGTTATTTTTCTGTTTCTATTTTTTATGGAGATATTTTTACTTAAGCTCTGTTAACTTGTTGAAGAGATGACTTGGCCGATTTCCAGTATATATATTGCAAACCGATTAAAAGTTGCTTTAATGTGATATTCGTTATGCAATTGCAAAGCAAATATATTAAATTCAATTATTTATTCTTGCATCTGAACGCTCATAAAACAAATCTTGTTGTATAATTTTAGCATATAAAAAAAGATCTTACAGATTTTTCATTACAAATTCAAACTGGATGCTCAAGATTTTTGCAAGTCACAACAAGTTCGAAGTGTAGAAAGTTGAGAATTTGAGTTATAAAAAGATAAATTTTAAGTATAAAAGTTTCAATTTGAAGTGAGAAGCATTGGAAGTTTGGTCAAAGTGCTTTCTATCGAGGGCTGAGATTGCTAATGTTAATGTTAATATTTAATTTTACCCATATTCTCCGCGACCCCAACGGATCATTGTGCATGGCCTTTTTATAAATTTTCGAAATGAAGACTTTTTATGAATTTTATGAATTATCAACGGATCATTGTGCCAGGCCTTTTTATAAATTTTCCACATGAAAACTTTTTATGAATTTTAGCTTTTATAAATAACAAAAAAAAAAAAAATAAAAATATTAACATATTATTTCATATTTAAAAAAAAAATTATTTTCTTCGGTTTTTATGTATTTAAAATCATACGTTTGGAAATTAAATAATCTTAACATTTAAGTGAAAGGATAAAATGTTATACAAAATCCATCAATATGCAACCTATGCCTAAGACAGAGAATGTGGTATAACAGTAACCAATGTAAAAACTAAATACAGGGTTTTCCAATAAGAGGTGTTATTTTGATATTAAAAGAATAATGCCATTTTTTGAGATAAATGATCGGATGCTTATTTCATAATAAAGAGGAAGGTATGCTGTTAATAATGAAAAACAACATCAGCCAAATGGTCTTCATGACCATGCTCACAGGACCATATCCTTTTCATGAAATTTTCCATAACAAAATCGCAAAGTGGCTGCGTCAAAGTGGCTGCCTCAATTCCATCTTTGAGTTCTTGAATCGACGCATGGCTGTAGACGTAGACCTTTTCTTTCACGTGGCTCCAAAGGAAGAAGTCGCAAGGTGTTAAATCACAAGATCTCAGTGGCCAATTGTGATCACCTCTTCGAGAGATAACATAGTCCGGAAACTTTTCCCGTAAAAGATCAATGGATTCGTTGCTTGTGTGGCACGTAGCACCGTCTTGTTGAAAGTAAACGTTGTCCAGATCAATACCATCCAACTCCGGCCATTAAAAAAACCATTAATCATCTCCCGATAGCGCCCAATTCCAAAGAACGACGAGGAATGTACAAACATGGGTTTTCTTCAACACTTTGGGCTACAGCAGCAATATTCTTAGTTGTTCTTTAGCGACGTGTACGGGTTTTATTCTTCACATCACTAACTTGTTCCAACAGCTCGAATTTTTCCACCAATTTCTGTATTGCGGTCCGACAAGGTGCTTCACGACGACCAAAAAATGCTTTAGTTTTGTGAACTGTGATTGCAAAATTTTCACCATTTTTGTATTGCATTTTTATAATTTCAGTGCGTTGTTGAAGCGTGTATCGTTCCATTTTTAAAAATTACGGAGTACATCCGAACCAAAATTGGAGTAAATTCCAAAACTTCGTTGCAATTAAGATTGTCCTATTGCTTAAGCTTATCAAAAAGTCCCTTAAAAATAAAACCCCTTAAAAATCACATTCCACCTCCTAAATTCAGGGGGAAAACTCCAAAGCTGAGAACGCTGGAATAAAGTAATTCATCGAAGTCTTTGGTTATATTTCATATTGCTAGCTTTGCGAGAAATGCTTCCAGAGCACTTTAATGAAGCTTCGCTTAGATATCTCTAGAGTGAATTGATGAAATTTATGCATATTTTCAATGAAAATATAAAATGAATGCCGTAGTCAATATCATAATGCGCCGGTGTGCGAGGAAGCCTTACTTCGAATTCCAGTAAGCTCAATACGATTTCTGATTTATGTATATTTTTTAATTAGAAAGAAACTATTATTTTTATATTTTTACCTCACCGTCGTGCTTTTTGAAAACATAGCGAAACATCTTTTCTAAGCCCAGAAGCTTAAAAGTTTGTTATTAGAGCGAAAATGTTTATGTGAGGACGAATCCTCGTTAGAGTGCTGCTTAAAAGGCAAAAGCGAATTTCTTCGTCGAACTGCAGGTAGCTTTAAATATTTTTTATATTAATAAATTATATAAGAGAAGTATATTGGGAACGGTCATTAGCGCAACCAAAAGGAGGTTTTGGGTGTAAACCCTCCCCCTGAAAATTATTGAAGTTTCAATCAAAACAGGCAAGTAATCAGATCATATCAAACGAGTGAAAACCCCAAACGTACATTTTAAATCGATTCTGGTTGATGCATTATTTCTGGTTGAAGTTTAATTTTTGTCAAGTTCTAACTCTGACCAATTGAAGGGTTGTTGACAATACCTCGATTTGAGTTGTCTTTTCAACTTGTAACATAGAACCCACTTAAGCGGCTTGAAATATTTGGGAAACAATTAATTCAAAGTAAGACATACTTAGAAAGTCTGAAATTAAGGAAAATCGGTTGAGTCCCTCGCCACCGAAATAATTAAAGAAATTTACTCCGCAGTATGGAAGAAGTGTTAAATAGGCCTCCACCCAAACCAAGGCTTGCGACATGCCATCCACAAAATAAAGCTTATTTGGTACCTTTGAATTCTCAAAAAAGCATTGAAGATTGCTCCCATACTATGGAGCACCGTAGACTTAGTAGCCTTTAAGACAGATGTCTACTTAAAACACTTAAGATATAATTGCAAGCAATAACACTAGTTTATATCAAAAATAAACTTGTTTCTCGTAGACTTTTTTCTACGTTTTTTGGGACGGAGATTTTCAAAATGGATCATTTCTTTGTTAAGAATAGTTTTCTTGATATCCTCGAAAAGCGCAATTATGGGATTTGTAATGGACCAAAAAGCCCCACGGACGCACCTCAAAGATGCACGAAATTTACTTCCATTCAATTTCATCCTAATTACATATCTCTAATATATAAAATCAAATGTTTATCTGTCTGTCTGTCTGTCTGTTCCGTATAGGCTCCTGCACCGTTTATCCGATTGAGCTGAAATTTAGACACCGAGTACGTTTGATACAGATAAAGAACATAGGGGTGTAAAAAAGTGGGCGCAAGTCTGTGGGCGTGGCACACCATAATAACTTCTAAACGCCTGGACCGATTTCAATGAAATATGGTATGAAGGTTCAACTGCGCCCAAGAAAAACTATGGGCTATAAAAAATGCCAAAGACTTCCGCAAGAGGGCGCTTCAAGTAATGTATTATTAAGACTCAATAACTAATAAATGATTTCACCGATTTTACTAAAATTTGGTACGTGAAATAACTTGACCCTGTAACAGAATTGAGGCTATTTAAATTTCAGAAGACTTTCGTGAGAGATTGATGAAACTTGGTTGGCATTTGTATCTGTTACTGAAATAGGTCCTACACTCAGAAAAAAGCACATACCTTGCTCCAGTAAAAAATTTCTATATTTTCAATAAAAGCAATTTTCTCTTTTTCAAATAAAATTTTCTTCAATTGGAATAAATTTTCAGATTTTCGAAAAAAATATTCTTTACTTCTAGGAAATGGAAATATTTCAAAGTCTCTAATAATGATAAGTATTTTTCTCGCACAAAAAATTTCTCATTTATAGAGAAAAATTTACTGAAAATGAAAAATTTTTCTTATATTTTGATAAAAAATTCACAATGAGAAGCATTTTTTCAATAAAAACAAATCTTTTCTCAAAAATAAAAAGTATTTTTCTCAAAAAACGATATATTTTCATATATTTTTCTTTTTCATGAAAGCGTTTTATCATTTTTAGAAAATTTTTAGTATCGCAATTAGAGAATAGCATTCTCTGAAGCAAAGTCTTTTTCATTTTTCTTTAAATATGATGCGTTTTTTATCATATATCGAGAAACTTTTTCTGATTGTATGGTTTTAAAAGTTCTTTCGATAAAAATCAAGGAATGAGCCGAAGGCAAACGAAGTCAAGAACCAAAGACTAATGAAAAAAAAAATAAGTTTAACGAATACGATCAGAAGCTATATAAAGATGAAAAAAATTAACCGAACAGTATCGACTAAAACCGAAATTGAACTAAGATTTTTTAAAATTGGAATTTTTTTGAGATAAAATTGCATTGCAATTAAATGCAAGCTAAGAAAAACTTTAAACGCATTTTTCTCGAAATGACTTTTTTCAAACTGGATGACCATTTTCCTCAAAAACCAGACGTCAGATCGAGACGTTGAAGATGTAATTTTTTTTTAATAATCTCTGGCAGGTACAGTTTAACGGAAATTTGACTAAACACTTTCGACGGAAGGAGGGGCAAAACCCCAAAAAACTATAATTTAAAAAATTTTAAAATTTAATTGATAATTGAAAAAATGTTAAAATTAGAGCAGTTTTGAAAATCGTCCTTTTTCTGCGATCGAGGTACGACCCCGAATAACACCGGGTTACATCCGCTAGTTAATCATAAATAGGATATTCAAGTTTTATAGAGAATTGTGTCCTTTTTTAAAAAGGTATGCGAATCAAACGAAGGTAATATAATTTAAGTATGTTACAGTGGTTCCAAGTAAGAAAAAAATTACTTTTTCGGCTTTTTATCACCGCCCCAAAACAAAGAAATAGTTTATAAGGAACTAGTTCTCAAGATAAAGCCAATATATGCAAACTGTAGTTACTGTAGTTACTGTAATGCATTTAATTTGCGGTTGAATTTGGTGTGTAACTTATAACTAGGTTGAAAAACAAAACTTTTGATTTATCACTAATAACCATATTATGTCTTAAGAATCTTATGTAAACCCCGATTGAATCACTGATAAATACAAACACCATATCATCTGCGAAACCCGTTAATGAACTAGTATAAAAGTTTTGTTAGAACAGGGAATTTATGTAGATCAAGAAGAGTGTGGGGCCCAAAACTTATCCCTGAGGAACACCCAGGGAAATATTGCTTAAAGAGCTAAAAGAGTTTTTTTAATTTAACCCTTTGCTGTCTGTTGGCCAAATACGAATTGATCAAAGATAAACAAAACCCCCTAAAGCGAAATTGTTCTAATTTTCGTGCAAGAATATCTTGGTTTACATTATCGAAGCTTTAAGTTATGTCAAGGAAGAGAGTAGCCGAGAGTTTTATATTATTTAAAGACTTAGGTGTCCCACTTATGCCTTTTCAAAGCATCCAAGCACAGAAAAATTTATTTTTTTATGCAAGTATTTATATAAAAAGACTTCTATGCAGTATAAAACAACCCCAACTTCTTGTTTGAAAAAATTGTGCGAGCCAAAATAAATATCGGGCAAAATATGGGACGAACTGGCACACATGCCTTAATTAACCTCATTAGCATTTTCTGCCCTTAATGTCAGGATGATACATATTCATATTTGCAAAATATCAAATTAATTAAAAAAATGTCAGTCAGACTGGTATAGTTATGAAGACACAAAACAAAAAACTACACATGCTTCTCCACCACACACTACTTATAAAGTCTGGTGCCCTAAGGAGGGTCTACACTAAAGTATTTCATGCTTCATTTATAAATGCAAAATATAACAAAACAAACAAAATAAAAAAATTAAATAAGTTTAAAGTAAAATAAGGGACAGATACAGATAGACAGACAAGACAAGAGACAGAAAAACGAAACCATATCACAAAAGAGGGCAACATTTAAGATAAGCAGCAATAACGGCTGCCTATGTAGCTCAATGTTAGCGACATAACTTCAAGCCATGTTGTTGCTGCAAGCACAAAAAATAAAAAAAAAAAAATAAAAAAAACATGCTGGTGCAACGCCAAAATAGAGGCAACTTTTTTGGAGCAGCTGTGCGATAAAAAACAAATTTAATTTCCTTCGCCCCTTTAGGAATTAATAAAACAAACAAAAAAAAAATTAAAAAAAAAACAAAAAAAAAAACACACAACTAAGTAAACAAATAAATGAAAAACATATTGAGCCAAGAGTGCTAAAGATGGGCGGCAAGTGTTGCGACAGTTTATAAATAAAATAATTGCTGCTTCAAATAATTGCAAGAGACAATTTTTTAAAAGCAAAACATTAATTCTTTTATTTTTTTTTATTTGCTCTAGAGTACTTGAAACCGTTGCAGAATCTTAAAGAGTAGTTCATTCATAAAAACTGTTGGGAATAAACATTATTTTACAACATGACATAAAAGACGCGTGCGTGTCGTCCTCACAGCGCCTGCATTTGACTCAAGACAACAGCGACAAAAAAGGCGTAAAAAACGCAGTCATTAAAGGCATGCCTAGTGTTGCCACCATGTCATTAAAGCACATGTCATAGATTAATTTTAATTGCCCAATACAAGTGCAGAGCAAGATTTTCTCGTTACAAAAAAAGAAAACATTTTTTGGGGTCACGACGAGTGGCGCATAAATTAATTTAGATAAACTTAACTTAAGCATAACTTACCGCAAAGAAATGTGGTCTCAAGCGTCCGATCGAGTATTTGGCAATATCTGTTGTCAGCTGGCTGACAGCGGCTCCAAAGCCAAAAACACCGATTTTCTTATAACACTCCACCAGCCAGTCGGGTATCTCGTAATCCATGAAAATATAACGCCGCGTGTTAGAGTTGCCATTGGAATGCCTAGCGTGCTGTTGCGATTTAACAAACTCCACGGTAAACATCTAGAACAGAGAGGGAAGAGAGGGAAGAGAGGGAGGGTAGATTAGAGATGTTAGTTTGCTAGATAAGTCATATGTATAAAATTTTAGCTGCTTATTTAGATTAATTTATATAAGCTTAAAGCTTTCAACGCCTTCTTCATAGACACATGTATGTAAATAAAGTGACGTTTGCATGTGATAAATGTGATGTGAAAAAATAATTTATTGTGAGAGCTGCTCAATTTAATTGCTTTTCATTAAAAAAAAAAAGAAAAATTATAATTTATGACCCTTACTTATTATCTCCGAAGCACTTGCTTCATATCATATTTTTACATTCTTGCTTTTATTTTTGACCTACAAACAACAAATGCAGTGCTCGCTCCCCCTTGGGAGTTGATCAATAAAAAAGTGGTCGTTAATAAAATAAAATCAAGTTGGCTTGAAATGCATTTCAGTTGAGTGCGCTCGAACGCAGGCAGGGTTAAGTTCCGTTGCACTTGAGGGATCTATATTATTCCCTACATAATTCTTTTATTTTTGTATTGCGTGCCAAGTGCTTGCGAGAGCTTTAAATAGGATTGACCTAATTTTTAAGTCATACATTTTTATTGTGCACATTATTTGGAAGATAGTTTTGAAGAGTTTCATGAGAGTTTTTTTTTTTCATTTTTTGGTTTTTTATTCTTAAATTATTTTAATTTTTCGAAACCCATTAATCAAATATGTATTTTTTTTTATGTAAAATTTTCAAGCAGCTACAGTTTTGTTTTTTTTTATGTAAATAAGTTTCTTTTGAGTCTTACAGTCAGTCGGCTACCAAAAATATGTCCACTCATGTACACATGTCTGAAATGCAGAACATGTTATCTACGAGCTCGAAAACTACAGCTGCTTTTTTAATGTTTGCTTAAAAAACTGACTGTCATAAAAAAATTAAACTAGTCTGTGGATATCTGAATGACTGGATCTTCGTTTATTATTTTTGTTAGCATAATTTTGAGGCGCGTTTAGCAGCTAACTGTGTTACTGTGAAGGTCGTCAGTATTGCGCAAATGCGTGTCTCAGTTGTGGCTACGCATGTTCTGATGATAAAAATGTATACTTTAAAATTTTGCTGTTAAGCAAGTTTTTTAACGAGCATTTCTAATTGCATTTATTTTGAGTATTGCATTTGTTTTTGTTTGCGTTTTTCTATTCATCGTTCATTCAGTTAAATATGGTTTATTTAACTACATGCAAATTTTTTAAGAATTTTTACAAAAAATTAATAAAAAAATAAATAAAAAAAAAAAAAAAAAAAAAATGCTATAAGTGAGAATAATGTTAGACTCATGTAACGCAGAGGAATGTTACTTACTCAAAGTTTTCTTTACTAATACATAAAAAAGATTAAAATTGTTTGGAAGTTAGTTGATATATATGGTATTAGGGTCAGCTTCCATACATATAGTCTCACTTTAAAAAAATTTATATTTAAAGTTCTTATTAAGGCGTACCTTATACCAAAAAAATAGGTCTGCCACTAGCTTCTTTCTATTAATATTTTTTTTTCAAAGTTACCAAAAATTACGATTTGTTTTTGGAACTTTTTTTTAAATTAAGTAACGTCCGAATTAATTTTTCTGATATACAAAATAATAGCCTGAGGTATAATGAATATTATGTTTTTTAATTTTTTACTGTATGTTTAATTGGAACTGAGATATGATCATTACCGCAAACTCTATAAGATACGAAAATCGCTCGATGGCCGCCATTTTGTAAATACAACAAAAAAATTTTTTTCTTGCCGAAGGTACCGAAATATTAAGAAATTTATGGTAAAAAAAATTGCTTTTAAAATGGTTGACCGACCGAATTTGCTATTTTGTGATCAATCTCGGCGGAATGACCCATTAACTCAAAAACGAATTTTCAGTATCCGACATTCAAATCTTAAAGAAAGTATAAATCAGATTTTAGCAGCCCACAAAGAAGGTTTTTATTTAAATTATTTAATTGATAAAAAATGCAAAATAAAATTTACCATATGGTGAGGGCCTTCGAGGACAACGGCTTGAAAACACTATATTTGATTCAAATCTTATTTTTTATAATTCTTATGGTAGAAGTTGATATCTGGTAAGTGCTAGAACGGGGTGCTTGGCCCCAATGACTTAAAAGGAAACAAATTTTTTGTTGGTCTCCTTGAGAAAAAATATCGATATATAATAACTCTTTTAAATCAGGCTGTAAATGTCGAAGATATGCCCAAAGATAAGAAAAAAACTATTTTTTTTAAATAATTGTAACGTTATAATCGAAGTGGGCTTCTCGAAACATAAACACTTATTCTTGATTTCTTAAGATCGGGCCGTAAATGCCGAAGATATGAATAAAAATTTCATGCGCAACCTCAAATTGTCTTAAAAATGCTTCAGATTAGTTGGTGTGGGCGTGCTTTTTTTAATACATGTATAACACATATAAAATTTTTAAAAGCAGTTTTGAGATGCCAATATATTTGAAGAAGCTCGGTCAAAGTTCTTTCAAGGGCTGAAATGGCCAATTTGTTTTTTTTTTATTTAGAAATGCCATTGTAAAGCTAATGTTACAATATATCGCTCTATAAAATCCTCTTTGATAAAAATAATAAAAATCATAGAAAAAAATGCATTAAAAAATCTCCTTTTCAATCGAAAGCACACATGTCCACTGTGAGGTTTCAATCAAAACCAGATAAGTCTAAGCAAGTTTTCATTTTGTGTAGATTTCATTCAAATTTTTAAAACTTTTTTTATCAAAATGTTGGTATGGGTAATAAATTTAACATTTTTGCGGATTTGGGTATGCGTTCTGTAAAAAATAAAAAGTTTAAAGCAAAAAACACATTTTTTACTAAAAAGGACCTTCAGGAGAATCGAAATTGCTTTGGCGGATTTCCTTCGTGTTGAAAAAAAAAGTATACAGAAATCATTTTAATGAGTTTCTCTAACTTTTGAGACCCTTAAAAACGAAATCTAAATTTAGATTCATTTCTAACTTTCAAAACCAGACAAGTCCAAATGTGAAATTGAAAATACGAATTTTTTTTGCACCATGAGACTAATTTTTTTTCGCATAATATATCTATTCCTGTGTAGCATAATTTTGCATAATTGGTTTGTTTCTAAAAAATGTCTGTCAAAATTAAGACGTTTTGTTTTTATTTCCCAACAATTCGATCTGTGTGACTTATCTGGCTTTGAATGTAAACTCCTCCTTTAATATTATCTTTTAAATTTATTATAAAACTTTTATTTTTATCGTAAATATTTCCTTGTTCGGTCTTAATGTTGTTAATCTTAATGTTGCCAGATCAAAAATAAAATGTATGACTTTTAAGGTTACGCAGTTCAAACTACAATATAAGAACAATGATGTACACGGGCGATTTCACACGGCCAAACATTACACATGGTCAAATTTCATACCTAGTAAGCAATTTAAAGATTTTTGTAATGACTTAAGCTTTTCATCAGTATATGACACACCCTACGAAAACTGGTCAATGATTTAGATCGTTTTGGTTCATCAAAATTTAATAATATATGCGTACCTCAGAAATTGGGTATGCTTTTTTAATTCATTTTTTCCATGCAAAATATTTCAACCCGTCTAAAGGCTTACCATGGGATATGGTGACCGTGGCATGCAGGTTAAGTGTGTGGCTTAGCATGCTCGGAGCCCAAGTTCGATCCCCAGTCGCGGCGAAAAGAGAATAAGAAAATTTTTCTGATCGGTCAACACCTCTCTGTAGACAATGGCAAACCTCAGAGAGCAAATAATGAAATGTAAAACTTCTTGAGAACATGAACTTTAGCCGTTCGGAGTCGGCATAAAACATGTAGGTCCAGTTCTCGGTCAATTGTGTGCAAGCATTTAATAACACACACAACACAATTGATCATAAGAAGCTCGGTTAAAGTCCTTTCAAGGGCTGCAATGGCCAATTATTTCTTTTTTTTTGTTTTACCTATGCTGTTAACTCTGCAAAAATCTATCGTCAAATCCAGAAAAAGTAAACCTCAACCTTGAAAAATACAAATGCTTTAAGGTGGGGCATAACATTCACGGCAGAGAAAACAGAACTTTTTTTAAAAATTAAAAAACTCAGTCAAAAACAAACATTTTTCCAAAATTTTTTTTTATTATTGTAGAGAATTGAACAAATTACAAGAAAACAAAATTCAAAATAATATATTTTTCACTCCAACATGGTTTTATAGAGCTACAAACTGGCGGCAGAGAAAAAAAACGGGGCTTCGTGAAAATTGGTTATCGTATGACAGGAGCTTTTTTCAAATTTTTTTTTTAATTTTTGGTGATGTTCCAAATTTGAAAGTGTGTTTTTTCGAAAAAAATATTGACTTTAAATACTCATAAGAAATCGAAAAAAAATTTTAAAAATAGCTGGTGTCATACGATAGCGAATCAAGTTTAAGAAAATAAAAAAAAAAAAGTTAATGCCGTAACTAGTACGAAAAACATGGTTTCGAAATAAACGCGTTCAAAGTTTGCGAACAAAGAAAAATGCAAGGAAAAATAAAAATAAATCACTAATCCGGCTGTAACTTTCGAACCCGTTGGAATTTTTTTCATGAAATTTTAAGAATATTTACAAAATTATAAAAAAGGACGATTTAAAAAAACGGCTTATGTCATGTTCCCCGTTAAGTTCAATAAAAATACATGAAACTTTAAGGATATTGCTTGTGTTTTCCTACGGCAAAATCATTTTGAAAAAAACATATTGTTTCTTAAATTTTAACTGATTTTATTGAATGTATTTTTTAACTGTATTAAGTAAAAAATTATAGGTTTTTATTTATTGTAATTTGGAATTTCGCTTTTTCACAATTGAAGAAACATTTTCTATTAAGAAGTGCATATTAAAAGTTATTTAAAAAAAAATTTTCTATCAGAAAATATAATTTAAAAAAAAAGGATTCAAGATTGAAACGTGAGTGGCAATTTTTATTGATAGTTGGATTGTCTTAGGAAAAAATTTGATGGTACAATTTAGAGTAACTTTGGGTAATGTGATATAGGTATTTTTAAATTTATAATTACTAGTAACTTTAATAACTTATACAGCATTACACAGGATATATTTTGATGCATTTTGCAGTGGTTTACAACTTTGAAGCTCTAAAGCGTAACCCACTTTGGAGTTTTTCTACGCATGAAAAAATGTCATGTAACTGCACTTAATAAAATTGGCGGGTAAAGTGATATACCACGTTCGGACAATGTGATATACCATATATACCAATATCACATTATCCGAATAGTGTTCAATAGCAGTATCAACTGATTTTTTTCAACCAAATTAAAAAAACATATTATTGAAAAGAAAAAATGTTGTTTTAGTATTACTAATGTTGTTGTTGATATAATTGTATTATTTGGGTGTAATTTACATAAAATAAAACAAAAATGTAAAATGTAAGCATGTAAAAACTTGAAAAAAATAACACAAAGTATAAAATTAATGGAATGAATAGATATGGTATGAATTTATGGTATATCACATTACCCAACTTTGACTATATCACAATAGCCGACTTCAGTTTCCAAAATAATAATACTATTTTTGTAAAAATTCACTTTAGAAAATAAAAATCTCATCTCATTTGTGGCTAAATTTATTACAACAACAACAAATTTATATATTTTCTACTTTAAATTTAACTTACTATTCTACTTTAGTTATTGTAATTCAATCGCAAAACGCACGCAAATAAAATATCCACCACACCGATAAAACAATTTTACAGCAATTAGAGCAAAAACAGCGAATGAGAGCGCGCATTAAATTGCAGCACGTCTCTTTTTCTGTTGCCGTTATGTATTTAACAAAAAATGGAGGTTTATCACATTACCCGACCATATCACAATACCCTAAGTTACTCTATGTCTAGGATTTACTTTCTATATAAGATTATTGAATTATGTATTTTTTAAATCAAGCACACGGAATTATTTTTGATTAAAAAAGGCATTTGAAGAAGTGAAACGTGAGTGACATTTCATTTTTTTTTTTGTTTGTTTTTGTATTAGAAATATGATTCCAGTCGTTTTCAATGCGCCCTCTTAACGTTGAGTAAAGAACCAAAGCTGTTAATCCGTTCTTACAAAATAAAAACAACATAACCAAAAACAACAAAACAAAACCAAGAAAGCGCAGACGCAACATAAGCAACTAATGATTTTTCTTATAAAAAAATTTTAGTTTTTTTGCTTAGATTTTGCTATTTTGGGACTTTAATATAATAGTGACAAAATCCAAAAGTAGATATTTGCTTAGCACAGGATATATATGATATTTGAGTGTATATATTTTTTTGAACGATGAGTATTAAAGGCTGTAGGTATACCCTAAAGTATTGGTCAAAAACGTTTCATGTCGTTGAAAAATTTGTTAAACGGCCCCATAAAAACCGCGCTGTTAGACGTAATTCAACGTCAAACATCAAAGTGCATTCTTCAGTAAAGCGTTGTAGTTGAACACTCAAGCTACGCAAATAAAAAAAAACAAACAATAGCATGCGTTGAAAAAATTTGTAAAAAACCATTTTGTCGTCGAAATTTTTAGCCATTAAAAAAACTATAAAAGTTTTTTAGCTTTTTATAGGTTGAGTGCCTAACAGAGTCTATAAAGATCACATTGAATCAAAATTCAACAAAATAGATCAAGTAGAACTCGAAGTATATTAGAAGTCGTTTCGAAAAAATTTGTTTCGAGAAAAACGCGAATAGATTTTCTTCTACGAATGATTATATATAAATATATGAACGACATACAAATATAATATATGTTATAACGTTTTTCAATTTGATATTTTTTCTAAAATGTTGTATACGTATTTTTAAGAGCTTAAAGAACAATATTATAAAAAACAAAAAATGTTTTTTTTATTTTTTACACACTGTAATAGCAACATAAACATCTTATACGAAAGACTACCTCGAGAGTATAACGATACCGTAAAAGGTTCTGTTTCTGTAAAAATCATTCTAACGTTATTTTTAAAAAACTGTTTTTCATGTAAGCAGATAATTAAGTGTATTTTTGCTAAGAGCCACAGTAATTGAAATAGCTGCTATTGTCGGAAGATATTGTTAGCCATGGTAGACAAATCAAGATAGCTACAGAGCCACTTATTCTCTCCCTTTCTCAGAGTTAGAATTTTAAAATCAATACATATCATTTGACTTCTTGTTTTGTCGATCTATTTTATTCGTTGATAACTTATTTGTTATACTTTGTTGTTACCTATCTTTACAAATACAGTATTTTTTACTTCTTAGGCTTTATTCATATCACTTTTATATCATACTTTTTTATATCATTTAAAAATAATTTTGATAGTAAAATTAAATTAATAGCAACTTACCACCGATATTGGTATGACCAGACCAATTATGTACAACATCCAATTTCTCACTGTTGACTCCTTGAAGGGATGCATCAGCGACTCATCATCACAGAAGAAACCACGTTTATACGAATCACCCCAGAGAAAAAAGCAAAGTATAGGAAAGCCAACTGAAAGAGAAATAGAGAAAATTAAAGCAATCTTAAACAACAAAATATATATTCGAAAAGTCATTAAACTCCACAAGACAAAAAACAACAACAAAATAAAATTAAATTTCCACAAGTAGAAACATCATTATTTATTTTCATTGTAGTTGAACATCTAAAATAACAACAACAAAGATCGAACACAACAATCCATAAAGAACTGTTTAGAGAACTAGAGAAAAAACAGAAATAAGAATTTGTTTTCTGTTAAGCGTGACTGTTTATTTTTCTAATTTTTTTTTTCAACGCTAAAAAGCACAACCAAATCAATTCAACAATTGTAATAATAAATTAAAATTTGAAATCAGAATGAACAATTTTTAAACAAGCGCGTACAATGCTTAAGCATAAATTTTATGGACGCATAAAATTTATATAGTTTCCAACAACAGTATCGAGTAAAAAAAATTTACAAAAATTCAACAGATTATTATGATGTGTTAGAAAAAGAAGCCAAAGTATCTCTATCACGGTTGCACATTGAAAAATTGAAGCAAATTAAAAATTTGTTATAGGTCAGCGGTCGTAATCTTCATGCTGTGCAACAAATACACATAATAATTGTGTGTGCGAAACACCTTCTTTGCACCTTTGCCCGAAATGGCAACGATAGCAAAGTGCATCTAACAAAAGTGTGGAAAAATAACAACAATAATGGTATTCCCTTAACGATCAAAATTTCCCATTTCGTAAACTCGTAAAATTCCGAGCCTCTGTTAAAGGAACGCACATTTAGACATCTGATAAATTTGTCATGCATATTTGTCATCATGCCGTAACAAATCGACCGAAAATTTGTTCGTAGAATCTGTTTGCCCTAGGTTTCTGAAATGGGAATAATTGAGTTAGCTGCCTACTGCCTACTTACTAAGTTAGCTGTCTACTCCAAACTTTTCCGGCCAATCTTTAGCCTCATCCAATACCAATTGCAGCAGTTTTACTGTCTGACAGAGCACCTAACGATGTGTCGAAGTGTTTATTTTCCGTTTTCAAGCACAGCCACTATCCACTTCTATGCTTGCCAATTGGGATGAATTAAGCGCCAAAATAAATAATAAAACACACCACACACTTTTTGATAGTTTGACAGCTGAAAGTTTAACCAAACTTTTTTACATTGTTTAAGCACTGAAATTGTAGCTTAAACATCGTAAAAAAATCGCCATACAAAATATTTCCATCATTTCCCATTTTCTTAAAATTAAGCAGTTTACGAGGTTTAAGCTGTTTCCGAGGCGTTAAGGGAATACCATTAATAACTAGAAACAATTTGTGTTTTCTTTTTGCTACACCGCACACCGTAACAATGCAACAAACAAATACAAAGTTTACAACAACAAAAATGGCTTCATACACAAAAAATATTCCCAGAATTTCTTGTTGCAATCTTGCTGCATCTTTGCTATTTCTGTTGTTGTTGTTGTTGTAGCCAGGAACCAATTAAAGTCTGGTCATACGACGTCCTTGTTCTATCTCGAAGCCATGTTTGGCTCATTTGCCGCCACACAAAAACCATGGTAGCTGCTTCTGCATGTTAGCCTTCAACCTTCACAATGACACGCAGAAATATCTTCTAGTCCTCGTTAACAATTATTTCCACTTTATTCCAACTAGAGAAGAATTCAATTATTTTTTATATTTTTTTTTTTTCTAAAATTTCTTTGAACTATTCTTTACGATTACAACCGTCCATACAAGGCAATTGCAGCGCTGTTGTTGCCATACCGAAAGATCATTGCAGACGTGCTTCCAAATTGCAGCAATTGTTAAGAGTTTTGTAAAGATTCTTCTGTAAATGCTTCATGCTTCATGTTGATATCTATTCTCTACATAGCTACCTGTTGGGAGTTGTGCACTTTACTTGGCAGTTCATTGTTCTGGTCTTTATATCGTGTCTGCTGGTGCTGGCAATGTTGCCATTGTTGTTTAAAGTATTTAGTTCCATGTGTGACAGCGAAAATGATATGAGAAGCAGTTTTTGAGTTGGATTTTTTTTTTGGGTTTGGTTTTCCGTGCATATTTTTGTTTTATGTCTATCAAGGTTGGACATCTTTAAAGTCGCCGTATTAAGAATTGAAAGTTGGTTTCTCAATTTCTTGATGTAAGATTGACTGTAAAATAAGCCGGATCGATTTTGTATGGAGGAAAAAAAAGTCATCCGGATACCGACTCACAAGTTAGAGGGACTCTTAAAAACTATTTCTTCATAATATTTTTTGGATAGGAAAAATCCCCATAGAGCGGTTTTGGTTCTTTTGAACTCCTGTTTTGGGCAAAACAGTTTTTTTGCTAATTTTAAGTTTGTATGAGAGGAGAAAAAAAATTTTTTTACCGTAATAAAAATTCAAAATGAAGCCTAGAATCGATAATTTTATTGTTAAATTCATCGAGGTTTTATTCAAGCTATCAACGTTATTTCAAAAGGGATAGAAAAAGTTTTAGAATTAATCAAAGAATATTAAAATATTTTAGTAAGGTTGCTTCCACTATTTTTTGAAATAATTATAGCCTAGACACATTGACTGCGGCTGCAACACAACAACACGAGGTGAAAATGAAAATGTTGGCATGTTGTCTACGACTTACCGCAGCGCGGTAAGCCGTATTTTCATATATTTTTATTATTTAACATCGAATTATGATTAAAAAACAAACATTTAACACAAACACAATGAGAATGAACAATAAAAAACACAAAAGAAGCACGAAATTAAGCGATAAAATTAACAAATGCCGATGTTCTTACTCTTGTCGCACGTCAAAATAGAAAAAGTTCTAAATCGACGACAGCAACATTGCTGCAATGACGCATTGTCGTTGCAACATTTTCATCACATTCAGCTCCATAAGCAAAGCATGTAAAAAAAATTTGACGTTTGACGCAATGCTGCAGCCGCAGTCAATGTGTCTAGGCTATTACAGTTAAGCTTATGCTCACCGCTCTGAAGTGGTTGTCAAAATCCGGAAAGGTGAAATCCATTTTTTGGTGACTTTGGTAGGGAGACCCCCAGAGGTTTGTTAAATAGGAATATGTTAAAAGACATTTAGGTTATTTTTATGAAGAATTTTGGGAAAGAAAATTGAATATAAGTTGGTCACACATTTGATCCATCAGAAGGTCATCCCGTAATAGTAGCAATGATTATTAAAATAATGTATACTTTATGAGGCCACCCGATGAAAAATGGTAGATGGGGCGTGGGTGTGTTCGGAAGAAATGTTGGTGAATCATTTTTTGAATATTTTTCTAAATTTGTGGTTGTTTTTTAACCCTCGAGGACTATCGTCTATTACACTTACGTCAGTAATATCGTTGGGTGTTATCCACCCAGACTCAGTTAGTATCTGATTTTCTCATCTGACAAATGAAACTATAAAAATAATCAATTTATTTTTAAGAATGAATACGCAACTACTGAAAAACAACAATATTTTATATGTAATTCATTTTATTTTTATACCCCCACGCGTACTGCGTAAGGGGTATATTAATTTTGTCACGACGTGTGTAACGCCCATAAGGAGGCGTGTTAGGTATAGAAAAGTATATATATTCTTGATCAGCATGACCACCTGAGTTGATTTAGCCATGTCCGTCTGTCTGTCCGTCTGTCTGTCCGTCTGTCTGTCCGTCTGTCTGTCCGTCTGTCTGTCCGTCTGTCTGTCCGTCTGTCTGTCTGTGGACACGATTACAGCCGTAATTTTGAAGCTATCGAGCTGAAATTCGGTATTTGAGCTTTTTTCTAAAAACCTAAGATCAAGTTCGAGAATGGGCTAAATCGCATGAAAACCACGCCTACCTCCCATATAACCCCAGTATTTAAAACTCTGTAAAGAGGTTAATATTACAGCAACAATACTGAAATTCGGTATTTGTATATTCTATGTCAAAAATAAGGTGTGTACGAAAAATGAGCAACATCCGCTCACAAACACGCCCACCTCCCATACAACCCCAAAATTGAAAAATCTATAAAGAGGCTAATATTAAAGTAACAAGGCGGAAACTCGGTATTTAAGTATTCTATATCAAAACTAAAGTGTGTTAGAAAAATGGGCGTCATCCACCTACTAACACGCCCCCCTCCCATACAACCCCAAAATTGAAAACCCTATAAAGAGGCTAATATTAAAGGTACAAAACGGAAACTCGATATTCCTGTATTCCATGACAAAACTGAGGTGTGTTAGAAAAATGGGCGTGATACACAAACTAACACGCCCACCTCCCATACAACCCCAAAATTGAAAACGTTATAAAATGACTTATATTTAAGCTGTAGGAAAACAATTTGATATGTATGTATTTTAGACACATAAAAATAATAAAATCTCTCAAAATCTCATAAAAAAAAGCTCTCCAATTTAAAATTTTTTTACCTTTAAGAATCGGACGTGGGGGTATTTTAACTTCGGCCCAGTCGAAGATATACCTTACTAGTTTTTTTATATAATTGTTTACTTAGGAACATAGCAATTAGAGAAAAAAATATAAAATGCATTCTAAAAAATCAGTTGTAACTTTTTTAGTTTTAATGCTCGGGCCTTTGGTTAACTGATATGGAAAGCTGAAAATTTATTTAAGAAAAAGTTATTAAATAATGTTTTTCGGCAAAAAGGAAAATTTTTGTTCAAAAGTGAGCTAAATACTTACAAATTTTAGTTACTCATTACAGCTACTAAACATATCATCATAGATTAGTTCGCATCTGGCAAAGTTGATTCATAGCAGTACGTACAGAGAGGATAGGTGTGACTTTTGCAAATATTAGTGATTTCTTTTGATTTTATATTAGCAATCACATAAAATATTTCATTACTGATAACTATCGTTGGTGGAAAACACCCACAATTTTGAAACGCCATTACTATCGAGGGTGTAAACCACCCAAGCTTTTTAATAAACTGGCTTTATGTTAATATCGCCTTAGTTTAAACGAATAAATAATGCTTCTTAACATCGATAAACATTCAAATGAGGATAACATTATAATTTAGTGTTGATTTTCATGAAAAATTATACACTGTGAAGGAATTAATTAATTTTGTTCACTACAAAAAAAGTTACAAAGGTTAGAAGTTTCAGTACAACTACTCTATTTCACCCAAAAAAAAAAAATTTTACAGTGCTGAAACTTTTTCGATGTAAGCTTTCATTTTAGGGGGTTTCTTTTTATATTAATTTTTTCTCCCATATAAAACGACCCACTCTAGTGTGCATATTGGGCAGAAATTAAAAAAACAGAGGTCACATCTCAGAGAGGCGATGAATTATTTTTCATCGATTTTTCATCAGTAAAATAATAGAAACTATTGCATATTTGATCCCGTAGTCATTCTGGGATGGTTTACATTATTTTCTGATATTTTTTTTAAATTGTATGTATAGTTTTTGTACAGAGGCTCCCAGAAGAGGTGAGACTTTAGTCAAATTTTTGTCAAATTACCTCTCTATGGGCTCGATACGAAGAGGGTTTTCACCCCCCAATTGGGACCAAATTTTGGTTCAATAATTTTTTTTTTAATGAACCTAAAAAAATTGAATCGTGCAAATTGTCAATACCATTTCGACACATATATTTTTACTTTATAAAGATGAAAGAGGTAACTTTATAAGACATGAAAATTAAAATAGTTCAATCCACACTGGAAAAATTTTATAGGTAGACGCTTCTAATTCGAAAAAGGAAAACTTATAAGGAAAGGTCCCCAGGTGACAGTCTCCGATTTGAATGATTTTTGTATATGTGTTGGAAGACAAAAATCTAAGGTCGACGTATTTTTTTACACGTGCTCAATCGATGGTTTAGGATTTCAAACTCGCGTTCAAAAATCAGCGAAAATTTCGTTTTTTTGCTATAATTTCGCTATTTTCCATGGAAAATACCAAATACCGTACCAAACGAAAGCTTTTACAAAACCACACACGGTGGCATCAATTTTTCATTAGAGCATTTTGTTGTTGTAATTTTTAGTAATGTTTAGTCAATATCAAAGAAGTATGTTGACAAAACTTTGTAAACTTACCTTTTTTTTTTGTTTTTTTTAAATTTGTTACTGTTTATAATAAAATGTTTGTTTTATTGAAATGCATTTAATTTCCTAAAAGAAAAAATTTTATTTTTTATGGTCTATTCTCATGTTTAAATATTTTATCGGAAAAGTTTACATTTCATGGGGCTTCCATACAAAAAGTGTGCTTTTTCCTTGTAAGTCTCATCGCACCAGTAAACAATAGTTTAAATCATCCAAAGTACCAAATATGGACATTTTTGTGATATGCAAAAGAAATGGAATGCATTTTCTCATATTTCTTTAAAAAAAAATTTTTTGATTTTTAGCAGGAAAAATCATAAAATCATAAATTCTTTTAATTTCAAAACCTCAACTTTTTGAATGAATGAATGACTCATCAGATATGAAAATAATTTTTTTTATTTAAATTTTATAATATAGAAATTTTCGCTGATTTTTGAACGCGAGTTTGAAACCCTAAACCATCGATTGAGCACGTGTAAAAAAATACGTCGACCTTAGATTTTTGTCTTCTATCACATATCCGAAAATCATTCAAATCGGAGACTGTCACCTGGGTACCTTTCCTTGTTAGTCAAAATTTGAACAAGCAATATCTCAAAACTTGATATTTGTAACTACACTCATATCTGAAATTTTTTGTTGATTAAGATTTTCTTGTTGTTCAATATAATATGTTTTTTAGGAAATGCAAAAAACAAACTTTGGGTTTGAGAAGATGAATCTCCCTTAACGTCTGAAACATCACATATATTAAATTTTTTGTGATTTATGCGACTTCAACAACAAATTATCGAAACATATGCATACAACGTTCAAGTTCAAATTCAAGTTTATAAATGTGACATACAGTAGTAAATTAAAATTTTTCTTAATGCTCATTTATCATAAATTTCAATAATATGATTTATTTTCATTAAAAAACTATAAAAACTTGCCTAGATGTTGCTTGAAAATATTTTAAAAACACTGATACTGATGTACTATTAAAAAAATGAACTGTGAGCTTATTATAGCAGCAATTCTTAATGAATCAATTAATGGGCAGTTTTTACGGCATAACTTGGGGGTCAGATAAGAATTTAATTTCAGAGTGATTTTCTTTTTATTCAAAAATCATTTCAAGATCATTAAAGAGTAATGGAAAAAGTTAAAATTTAAGCTTTCGATAAGATTTATGTCTGCTTTCATCTAGAAAGATGAATTTGTTTTTTGTTATATGGTTGAAAAATTCTTTAAATAAATTAAATTTTTTAGAAAATATTAATTTATTAGGTATATAAGCAGTGAAAGCATGTCAATAGTTATACATTTTCAATTATCGTTATGACTATTTTTGTCCAGCTCAGCTGTTTTATGGCTATGACTTCAATCCACACATTGCACATAAGCCCGACATCATCAAAATTCTAAGCATGTGTGACAAAGTACCTGTTTCCTCCACGCCCATTACACCGTTCCCAAGACTACACAAAAGAAAAGGTAATAGTAAGGCCACCCGACGAGTCCAATGAATGAAAGAATTTTATAAAAGAGAATTCAACATAGTCATAAATGTCAGATTATTGGGTCAAAAAAATGCGAGCACTTTGTTACAATGGCTCAAACTGACTATTTTTCTTTTTTTTTCTTATACGATCTAGCTATTTCTAACGCTGCTCATTGTAACATGATGTAATAATGTCATAAAAGAAACGACTTAGGAAGCATACTTATTCCACCACCACCATTCGAAGGCGGTCTTCTCAGGTTTTATGCTACTTAATGCTGCCACCTAGAATGAAAATAACAATACATAATAGCGTTTATGGCGTGCTACGATCAAAGAGCATACAGACAGCTGTAGTAGCTTAAAAATGTACAGGGTGTTCTAGTTCTTTGGAAAGCAACAACCTTTGTTTGTTCAACAATAGCCGCCTTATAAGTGAGATTATTTTAAGATTTTTTTTGTCCAATTTTAATACCATGTCACTCATATTTTTATAACCAAAGAAATTTAAAAATTTTCAGATCGTCTTGCTTGATTTTAAGATAAGTATTATTTTAAAAAAAGAAACACAATTTCATACAGAAACCGAATATTTTCTAATTATAAACTCTGAGCTACCGTAAAGCGTAAATCACAACAAGTCGTAAACTTTAATTTTACGATGCCGGGTTTAAAATATCTAACAAGTGATCTTCGTGTTAGAACAAGAATTTATGAGATCTTTTCACAAGAGCGTTAAGATAGAGAAATATGTTATTTTTTATGGTTTTTTGATTATTGTTGCTGCATTTGTGCTGGCAGAGTTTATGTTGGTGCACTTTGGTACACATTGGTTGCAAGATTGTTTTTGACAGTTAAGAATCGGGCAACATTTTTGCTTAAAATTTCATTGAGCCGCTAAAGGTGCCCTCATCCAGTGGATTTGTTTTGTATTTTAACATAGATCTCCCTCTATCAGCTCTAGATATGGTTAATATTTTTAAAATTTTTTATAAATTGATTTTAAAAAGCACGCATTTTTATTTGTGCTACATGCTGTTGTGATTCTACGAAGCATGAATGTGTAACCCTTCTTTTTAGTTGTTGTTGTTTATGTTGTTCTATTTAAAATTTTTAGTCTTAATAGGGGTGCATTTCTGCCTAAGCCAATAAAGAGGTGGTTCTGTTGTGATGAACGTTAAACAACACGGAGGAAATGCTTTGTTCAGAAAACGAGGCCAAAGCATACTTATACTCTGTCTCTAACTAAAATTTAACATCGAGATATTAATGTGACATATTTTAGTTTATTGGTGCTTTTTAGTTCTTGGAACTTTTTATGAGGGCTTAAATTGAAGCAGTAATTTATAACAGAGTGACTAACGGTCATCGAATAGTTAAATAACTAAAACTCTGACAATACAACAGTTTTAAGTTGAAGCTTGCTTAATAACAGCAAATGCTTTTCGTAATTTTGTCTCCCTTTTGTAGTGTAGCAAAGTCGCAGTCGTCTCAATGTGTTCTGTTCATAAATTGAAGTCGACGACAACTACAACCTATGCGGCGCAACAATGTCGTCGGAAAGTCTCCAAAATTTCCTCCAATAAGAACATGTAAAAAACATCTCTATCTTGATCTTCGTTTTCTCTGCTTAATAGCCAAAACACATTGACTGCAACATGCGTCCAACGACAGAACGACAACTAGTCGTCAGAGAGAATTGCCGCAGTGTTCTCGACGACTTGATTTTAATGAATGCAACAGCAACAATCTGTATTGCTGATGAATTTTATTACATTTATTAAATTACTTTCTAACTATATTAAACAAAAAATAATCATAAAACAGAAAACGCACAGCTAGCTTGAATATAATTAAAACATAAAGCTTGAACACATTGCACACAAAAAGCGACGAACGGCATATCTCCACACTGTCGCTATAGAGAACCTGTAGGTGACTTGATTATAATAAACACGACAGCAGCAACTTCAACAGCAAGTGTTTTTGGAATTTAATAACAATAAATTGATAAAATATATTAATTGAAGTTGTAAATATATTTGAAATAAGCAAACGAATACAAAAACAACCACTTAAGCAGCCAGCATGAAACAAAAACAATAACAAATGTAAACAATGCTAGAAGTTTCCTTTTGTCGCATGTCAAATTAGAATTAAATTGAAGCTGACAACAGCGACATTCGATGTCGCGCAACAATGTCGTCGCAAAGCCTCCAAAATTTCGTCCCATAAGAAATACAGGTCGTGTGTTATGTGTTTAAGATAATAAACGTAAACAAACTGTAGAGTCCTCTTTTGTCGTCTATCAAATTAGAAATATATTGAAGTCTGTGGATGCAACAATTGTGGTCGCATCTTATCTTTGTCGTGCTGCATCCAAAAATTGAATTTACATAAGAAATCATGTGTTCGATTCTTTTGACGTTTGCCGTTTGTTGCGTGTTGCAGTCAATGTGTATCGGCTATTAACTACACAAACGCAAAGAATGTGTGTGCCCATCACTGATATAGATTAATAAAATATATAATAAATTATTGAATAAAAATTTATTGTTAAGAGCAACTTCAGTTGTTCCTTTTAAAATGTATTACAAGACTAATAAATATCTAGTTCATTATTAACAGAGCTCAATTCAATGCGAAAAAACTCGAAATAGAATTACAGTCTTTTATCGAAAGTATATTTACAGCTCTTTTTGCCTCTTTTAGTTTGAAATGGCAGTTACTATTTTGTCCACTTTTTGTAGATTTTCGCTAATTCACTGTTTAGAGTAGTCCTTGTAAAAATAGAAATGTTCTCTATTTCGAGCTGTTCGGTATTTTGGGAGTTCTTTATATCCAGATTCTATTGTATAAATATTAACCGAGATTTAGTGTTTTTTATCAAATTCGGCCCACTTTATTGATTCTACCTATCCCGAATTTTAGTACCCAAGTATCAATATTAGCCGATATACAGTAATTTTCCTTAAAGTGCCATGCTCTCTGTATAACCCCCATCTCCTTTTTAATACGCTTTGAAATGTTTCAACTAACCCCTGTACCAAATGTCAGTATCCTAGTGCCAATATTTAGCGAGATACAATGTGTTTTATGACAGTGACACGCTACTTTGCCAAATCCCGCCCAGTGTATTGATCGTGCTTTTTAATAATTTTGCCTCCCCCTTCTGCTTACCGCCTAGAAAATTTTATTATAATAATGTATACAAGATATATTTAAAAATTTAAAGCGAGAAACACTTTAAAAATTTTAAAAAAGTAACCATAAAAAAAATTTTGTAGCGATTTTCGTGTTTAGAGATCCCAAATTTATAAAAAAAAAAAATATTGGGATGCTGTGTACAAAAACAGTGGCGCATTGTGTAAGGGAATCTTCTGGGATTTTTCTCCGAAAAGGGTAACTAATATGGGCTGAATCGGATTTTTCCCAAATATCTAAATATTTTAAAAAAGTTGATAAAATTTTAATATAAACATCAAATTTCACTAGGATTAATGCTTTTCGGGATATAGTACCAAAATGGGTAAAACAAAGTTTTTTTTCGTAAATGGAATTTTTCAAAAGTTTGGGTTAAAAAGGATTTTTTTTTTGTTTAAGGATAGCATAGAACCAGTGGCGTAGCGAGGGGGGGCAGGAGGTGTCATCATGCCCCGGGCGCCACTCGCAGAGGGGCGCCAAATCATTCTCAAGACAAACAAAATTTTGCAAAAAATTTGTTTTCATTAATTAATTCAATAATTAAGTTAGCCAACTGTAGGGTACAATGCTATGATAATGCTGCCCTTATATAATATCAGCACTTACATATCTGGCGTTCAACAAAGAATAATAGAAAAAAAATAATGAGGCAACTTTTGTAAATTGTGTTAACCACACATTAAATTTAGTAGGAGTTAGTTTAGTAGTTTAGTAGCTAACCAAGATTCGATCTTTGTAACATATTTTGGAATAATTGATAACATATGTACGTCTCTTTTTCTCACGTTTAACATTACGATGGAAATTGTTAAAAATGCTTTAAAAAATCTGTTAAAGAATCTGTAACACGCCAGAGCGCAAGCAGTTAGCGTTATTGTCGAGGGACTGCAAGAATACGTAGAACTATAAGAAAAATTAGCAGAAGAAAATACTGCCACAAGTGGTACACCAGAAATGCTGCAATCTTTATCTTAAACCAAATTTAAATATCATAACTTTCCCGTATATTTCTGGCATGAACTCTAAGAGAATTGACCGTGTGCAGCTCAGATTACAAGGTCCTAAAATTAAGTTTAAAGAAGCGTTCCATGATATCAAATTATTGGCGACTGAACTTGCAAAAATTCGTAACGAGATATGTGAAAAAGTTATCGAAAAGGCTAAAATCTTTGTAAGAAATGGGGAATCGATACAACAATCCGTATAAAAATCGCCGAGAAAATGCGCGGAGAATTGACTCGAGATATGGCCTTTCCGCAAAAAGCGAAAATTCTGGCGTTATGAAAAGCGTTCTGGTTCGTCTGCATCAGGAAATAATTTGTTAATTTACACGACAAGGGACCTTAATTCGAAATTTTGGTATTTACTGGACGTTGAAAATTTATTAAGTAAGGATAATCCGTACAACGATAATACAGATTTAAATGGAACAGAACTTACATTTAAAGAAAAACATCTTTTTCCAAACCTGAGAGTAGCACTTCAAATACTTATTACTATTTCAGTATCAATCAGTGTAAAATTGAATAAAATACAGTACAATGTCGAATTATAGTGTCTTCACTCAAATGCATCTCCTGACCGTATTTTTGCACGCATTTATTTCGGCGGTAGCTTATATTCTCCACTAAAAATGAAAATAGTTTTCGATTTTTTATGAATTATGATAGCGCAAAAACTTATCATCCAAATGTAAAAATTTGTTGAACAAACATGAAGAAAATTAGAAATTTTATTCGGCTTAGCGTGATTATTAATATTGAACAAGAAGTGTACAAGATATATTTCAACATATGCGACTATAATTGAAAAAAGTGAGAAAAACTTTAAAAATCTTATAAATCTTTAAAAAACACGTAAATCCTAGTACTCTGTCCATTTCCGTGAAATTTCACTCGCAACATTAATTTTTTTTTTTGCGTGAAAATTCTAACAAATATTTTGTTGTGAAGAAATTGAAAAATTTGAGAAAGTCATGCTTTACTTCTCAAAATAGACCAGCCTTATTCATACAAAATTCAATACATCTTTAGTTCGTGTTTGTAAGAGTAGAATAGAGTTAAAATATCGAATGTAACATGACCAGTTCGATACAATTGATGTCAAAATTAAATAAAGGCAAATTTACTTAATTGAAATAAAAAAATATAAACTTTATTATTTCAGTTAGCGAGTAGTTAAGCAAGCAACAGTTATCTTTAACGAACTGTCAAAGTTAGGAATAAACATTGCTAGCAAATATGTTATGGATACGAGTTAACAGGTTAGGTAGTTTAGGGCCAGTTTACGATAACCACAAGTGTCTTTAACGCTTCTGGGAATTCCACTGATGTTAATGCTCTACATAAAAAATAATTTAAAAGTGAAGTTGCTGAATACTTGGGAAAAAATAAGACTAGCATCACAGAACAACCCAAAAGAATCAAAGCTCAGAATTACTAATATCCTTATACTTTCATTCTTCATTCGTTAACCAACGTTCTGTTCTCTTCATGTCCTTTTATTTTTTCGGCTAATGATATTCCTATTCTGATGTTTGAAACCACCTTTTTTAATTAAACCATTTTAGAAATATATTAAAAACTTTTAAATGAAATGGTAACATCTCGATGTTACTCAATCTTTGTACTCGTACAACTAACATTTGTCAAAAGTACCGCAATCAAAAATGTCAAATGTACCCAAATGTTCTCGGCTTCTTTTTTTAAATTTTTTTAGTTTATATTTAGTTATATTGAAATTCACTTATATTTTCAAAAACATAAATAGTTTTTACCATTTGTAAAAGGTACTTTGATTAACTTTTATAACTGTGTCAGGAAGTCGTTACGTATCAGTGCCGGAAAATAACAGTTACGCGCGCAAAAAGACAAGAACTTTTCTGTTACTTTTCTTCACGTAATGCAAGAATCGTCAAACTTCGTGACGGTTGCTGAAATACAATGATGCAAAATTTATAAAACAAATTATTAAAAAAAAAAAGTTCGTTTATACCGAAAACGTCATAGTCAAATGTGCACCAAAGTCAAGGGTACCCCAGTTTACCCTACTAGGCTTAACTATAAAATCTATAACAAAATATAATGAACTGTCGTGTACAGAACCTTTTTCTTATTTTGTCGCATAGTGTTATTAGAATTAATGTAATTTAATATGTGTATTATAATAATTTGTACTAAATATTAAAAAATATATATAATATATCATATTTTTTCATTATTTCATTTGGGGGCGCCAAAAAATTGTTTTGCCCCGGGCGCCAGTTATGCTCGCTACGCCACTGCATAGAACCCATGTACATTAAGGTGCCTCGACTTGCATGAAGAAAAAATAATTTCCAATTGTACCCATTTTAAAATGAACCTTGATGTATTTTATGATCATTCCCAAAATATTTTGGCTATACCAAAATCCGTCAGTGAACTAAACCATTTTGTAAAAACCTCCATAAATCATGTTTTCCGCATATATACTGGCTAGTGTAATAGATGTTAATAAATAAACTATCTCAAATTGTAAGCCTGAAAAAGTTATTTCAATCTGCATCAAAAATTTTTGTATAAATTTGCAATTTGTATGTGATAGTCTCTTAAAGTTTTCCTTATACATACATATACATAAGATGTATCAATTTTTGGTCACTAAATACATAAATTAACAAACTCTTGTATTATGAACTATTCTTGCTGCCCTTGTATTTATACATGGATTATACGAATTTCGAACACTAAACTAATAAAGTAGTTTACAAATCCCTTGTATACGTACATGAGATTCATGCACTTTTGTCGCTTATCTCATGAACTGTTCTTATTCTCCTCGTACTTGTACATGAATTTGATGTATGTTTTTCACAAAAATTATGATTAATTCATGTTTCCCTTGTATTTTTTCATGACATTAACGATATTGTTTATTGGTTCATGTATCTTGTACACATATTTTATGAACTTTGAACACTAACTAGGCTTTTGAAATATTCCTGTACTCGTGTTTTTCTCGTATGTGCATTTCGTACATACTAATATATATATCATGAATAGTTCATGTGAGTAATTTAATTGGTAACTCGACCAAAAATCATGAATGCGCTTCATGGAGGTCATGTAAGAATTCATAATTATTGTGTACCTTTTTGGTTCAGTATGCTAATTGACTAGTGTAAAAGCCCGTCCTACGACGGGAAGGAACCATTTGGAGTACAAAATGCGACAAAAAATTTATTGGATTTATATACAAAGGTTTTTATTTGAAAACATGTTAATTAAATTATTTTTATAAAACTTCCTTATAAACAACATTTCTAGTAAAAAAATTTTTAGAATTTTAACCAATTAACCTTGTCCCTTGCCATCTATAATGATTAGTTTTACATCATCAGCCCGCCAAGACTGCCCATGACTTAATACGAGTTCTTTTGGAAAAACTCCTACTTTTTGCAATATTTAACCTTGCAATTTATTTATGGTCATTGAAAATGTCAGTTTAACTGGAAATTGTCGTCTCCGGAGAGTGAAAGGCAAATTTGTGTTTATCGGGGCTAAATCAATTGTAGGTATGAAAACTATTTCATGTTCGCCAGTGTCAATACCTGTGCGATGATTAATTAAGTTTTTAGGTTTTTCAAAACTAACCACCTTTCATTACACATATCTCTTTTGGTATTGAAATTTCGAAAAAGTATTATAATACTTCCAAATTCGAGTTTTAACTTATGCAGTGGCATTCCTGAAGGATAAAATTCATTAAAAAACTCGGCAGGGTAATTTTTTTTATCGTTATGATCACTGTCTTCAATTTAATCCGTGCTCAGATCTCTCACTGTGTCACCAACTAAAATATTTAGAAATTGTTCGTTGACTTCGTTCACATCGGATTTTTTGGGCACAGGATAGCAATTTTGGAATAACGGTTGATGTTATTCGGACTCAAAGTATCGCCAAAAATCTATTTAACCCTTTCAATGGATTTGTCCATTATATTGGACACTTCGGAAAATTTTTTTTTTATTTTCCAACGTCTTTTCTAAAATCAAATAGGTTGGTACTATGAAATGAAGTTGCCAACATGACAAAAATAATTTTAGGGAGATATATAACGTTTAACTTAGTTAGATTTTCGATTTTATGCCCAACAGTAGCCTTCAATTTTTTTATATCGCGTGTTAATAAATTTTGCAAAAAAGAAGTGATTATTGTGATTGGTGTGAAAAGTATAATTTTTTTTTTTATAAAAGCAATTGCATAAATAACGCATTTGCATTTGTCTCCGGTTGTTTTATTTGAACTAAAATATTATAATACAACGTTATCGTGGTTTTGTCCATTATATTAGACAGCCTGCCAAAAGCAAAGCAGCTCATGTAAAAATAAGAGGGATGTTTTTTAATCTTTTTATTGCTTAAATGATGGGAATATAAGCTCAAAAACATTGTCCACGATAATTCTAGGCAAGCCATTGAAAGGGTTAATAAGCGAACCTTTACAAACAAAATGATCGGGAGTTTCTATGATATCTTCATCTCCATTTCCTAACTTGAGTAGCCAATCGCTTAAACTTGGATCAGAAGACCGAACATTGTGATTTAATTCTAGCAATTCCAATTGACATCAACGTCACTGAATGTTATAATTGCTGTTCAGTTTATGCAGACCGAAAAGGTTCTGGTTCTGTTAATTAAGAAGCACTGTAATAGCAAGACATGATGTTTGATGTATAGTAGTCGAGGAAAATGACGATAGTCTTCAAGTACAAAGATTTCCAGTACATAATTTAAGAACAGGTTTTGGTCCAGGCTGAACAGGTTTTAACAGGTTTAGTAAGTACAAACATTTCAAATGGATAATTTTACAACAGGTTCTGGTCCAGGCTGAACAGGTTTGACGATATAGAGCAAAAGGTTTAGTAAGTACAAAAATTTCAAATGTATAATTTTACAACAGGTTCTGGTACAGGCTGAACATGTTTTACGATATATAGCACGGAGCAGGACGCTTGTCTTTTATATATTAAGATTATTAGACCAAAATTTATGTATAAATATTCAGTGTGCTAAATTATTTTTTTATATCAAAAATTAACTACTTTTTTGACTCTTTTTTTGTATAATCTATCAAATGGCAAACATTTTTTAAATTTTGACTTTTTTCTATGTTTTAAAACTTCCAAAGTTATCAACAACATAAAAAAAATCTGATATTTGCATGTGTTTCGTGAATTTAAAATACATATTTATACAAATAAACAAATTGAGATAAATTTATCTCTCTCTCTCTCACTACACACCACTGTCTTAACCCCTTTAGCCAAATTTTGTACATGTTTATTTTTCCTTCTATGCAAATATTATTCAAAACATTGTCTAAATTATTTAATTTGCATTTCCTCTTATCTATGCCGGGCGGTCTATGAGCGGTTTTCAAAAGCTTTGTTACCCAAAGCTGTGTAGCTTTTTTTTATATGTTTGCGCACTGCTACAGAAACAAATTAAAAACAAAGTAAAAATGCATGTGATACACAGAGCATCCCACGCATTCTATTGTTTTGATTTGTAGTGTTTACAATATTTTGTTTTTGGTTAGCTGATTGTTATTGTTGTGCGGCTATTTGGGCTTGTCATAATTTCTGTCAAGCACACACACACACAAACAAACACATAAAGCTTATTGTTCCATTGCTCTCACTTTGCTGCAGTGTAACTTGTTATGAGTGCACTACGTGTGCTTGTCAACAAATTTGTGTGTTAATTGAATGAAAACGTTTTGCTTTTTATAACCACTTTGCAGTTTTATTAAAGTAAACTTGACACAGAAAGAGGTTTATTGTTTGTTATAAAACGTGGCTGCCGCTTAAGTTTAAAGCGTGGTAAACAGTCGTTGGCTTAAAATATTTGTCTGTAATTTTTGTTGCTCCAGAGTATATGAATGCTTGGATTTTGTTAGGATGTCTTTTTGAGTTTCTTAAGTTTTTCTCTTTAATTTTGTGATTCTAACGAAATTGTTATGAAAGTTTTCTTTTTTATTGCTTGGGTGGAATGATTTTTTATTAGATAAGCAGTTGCCGGAAGCGCTTCTTTGAAAGAAGAAAATGTTCAAGTGTTTTGCAAACGCTTAAAATTTTATGAACTGAGTTTTGAAGTATTTTTTAGTATCTGGATTTCTGGAAATCAAAGCTTTGTAGTGTCGAAGAAACTTCAATGGGCTTGAAAGTTCCTTAGAGCTTTAATACTACTTTGGTAAATTATAGATACTCGTATTAAAAATGATTTTTTTACAGTTTTTTTGTTTAATTTTTAAACACTTTTAAAATTTTCAAGTTTTAAAAAGTTTTAAAAAGTTTCACGTTATAAAATTTTCTTTATTTTATGAGACGTCAGTCATGAGACCTTTGGATTTTGCTTATATAAATAAAGGATACACAATTTTAATTTTCGCCTTATAATGTCTTATTGTAGATTTTTAATTTTATTGTTGCTTTTCAATTAACTTCTCTTGACCTATCCGGAAGTTTATCATGAACATTCAAATTGAACTTTAAGCTTCACTGATACTCAGTTCTAGGCATGAGAAAGCCATGAGAACAGAACGATGAATCACTGAACTTAATCGCTTTGTTAATCGAAATTAATATGACGAGTTTTTTCGAGAATTGCTTGCTTGTTTGTTAACTAATTTCCATTCCCACTGCAATTCAATCTTTTAGATAAATTCTATAAAAAAAACTCTGATATTTAAGCTTTAATATTATATATCAACTAAGTGATGCGATACTTCGATATCGTTTTCTGAATAAATTTAAAAATTCTCTCCAATTTTATCGTCTAAATGAAGTGGAATAATTAGTATAACATTTATTTTAAAAATTTAAACATGAACTAGTCATTAGGAGCACCCAACGCTATCAAAACGCCCATCTAAGTCATTAACAAAAATATTTAATTTTTTCTGTTTTTATCTTTTTCACTACCAACAACCAGACATTAAATTCTCTTTGAAAGCAAGAAATCATCAACATCTATACTCATTAGCACATTTTCGCTCTCAGCTGGTGATTAAGTCTTGTTTGTCATGTCTATCCGGCTGACGTACGTTTTGGTTGTCTCTAACATAAGCCACATACATAAATATGCACAAAACGTGCTAAGTATTCCTGCTTAGGCAGCTCAAGTTCCATTCAAGGCTCTATCGAGCTATAGTATTATTTTTATACCCTAAACCTGAAAGGTGAGGGTATATTAACTTTGTGCAAACGTTTGCAACGCATAGAACGAAGCGAGTCCGGTATAGAAAAGTATATATATTCTTGATCAGCGTCACCACGTGAGTCGAGCTATCTATGTCCGTCCGTCCGTCCGTCCGTCTGTGTGTTGTCCGTATACACAGGATAAGAAGAAGGAGTTGAGATAATTGGATGAAACTTGGTACACATGTACCCAAGGATCTGCACTATTGAATATTTTTGGAATCCGCCCACGGACACGCCTACCTCCCATACAACGCAAAAATTTAAAACTGCATAACTCAGCTCATAATAAGTCTACAACAATAAAATTTGGTATGTGTGTGTTTTATATCAACACAAAGATGTCTTCGAAAAATGGACGTCATCCCCTCACGGACACGCCCACCTCCCATACAACACAAAAATTGAAATTGCAATAAATAAGCCTGTGTTTAACCTAAAGAGCTAAAATATGGCACGTATATTTTTTATAACAAAAAAAAGATGGTTTTGAAAAATGGACATCATACGCCCACGGACACGCCTACTTCCCATACAACCCAAAAATTGAAAACGCAATAAATAAGCATGTGTTTAACCTACAGAGCTAAAATTTGGCACGTATGTTTTTTATGACAAGACAAAGATGGTTTGGAAAAATGGACTTCATCCGCCCACGGACACGCCCATTTACAATAAATTTTTTTATTTTTTGAAAAGTGGGTTTAGGGTATTTCATAGTCGGCCTAGACCGACTTTAGACTTTCTTTACTTGTTTTTATTTCTCTTTTTGGTATTCAAACTTTGTCTTGGTGTCTGATTCACTTGTTGTCGGCTTAGGTTTGAAGATGCACAACGATTTTGATTTGATTTGTGAATGTGTAGCCTTTTGAGGCATGTTTCAGGGTAATGACAAGGCATGAAGAGAGGACGGCTATGAAGGCTCTAATGTTTTTAGGCATTACGCTCAATTGCTTTAATTGTGCTAGTTTTGAAATTGGTGTTGGTGTTGTTTTTAGTGTTTTTTTTTTTTTTGTTTTTGAAGGTAAGTTTCTAACATGTTTTTCTTATTGCTTGCCTGTTGTTGCAACTGAATGCACTGAACGCATTTAACCCTAGAACCATAACGTTATTTTATACTACGTTAATACTAATGAATAATACACGTAAAATTTACGTACATTATGGTTCTAGGGTTAATGTCATTTTAATTGTAGTTCACAACACTTGGTCGAATATATTGTTTATTTATCAAATATAGTCAATCGTCTATATATTGTTGTACAAGGTTGTTGATCTGTAAAAGATTAGTTTCGTCCTGGTGATCTATTATGTTTTTGGTATTTTTCCAAGATATAATAAAATTGATACTCTAGTCAATTCACTATTTCATTTTATCATTATTTTTGGTAACAACTTATGTCTTTAATGCAAGATGCAGTTTTATTTTATTTAATTTTTTGAAAAATGAAAAAATTCTTTTAATAAAAAAAGTATTAAATTCAAAAAAAGTAGTAATATAGTGGTGACCGTGGCATGCTGGTTAAGTGTATGGCTTAGCATGCTCGGAGCCCGAGTTCGATCCCCAGTCGCGGCAAAAAATTTTTCAATAAAAAATATTTCTGATCAGTTACTACCTCTCTGCAGACAATGCAAACCTCAGAGAGTAAATAATGCCATGTTAAGCGTCTTGAGAACATGAACTTTAGCCTTTCGGAGTCGGCATAAAACATGTAGATCAAGTTCTCGGTCAATTGTGTGCAATCATTTAATAACACACACAACACAATTGATCATAAGAAGCTCGGTCAAAGTCCTTTCAAGGGCTGAAATGGCCAATTTATTTTGTTTTTATTAAAATAAAATATTAATTGGAAAGTACCTACTTTAAAAACAGTTAATAAATATTCAAAATAATTTTTAAAATTTTAAAATAATTATTTCAATTTATATATGTTAATAAATAATCATTTTTAATTTTTAGAATAATTTTTAAAAATTAAATTTATTTTTGAAATATTAAAATAATTATTAAAATTTATGTAAGTTTAAAACATCTGAGAAACATATAATTCCATTTTGGTTTTGTTTATTAGCTTTTTGAAGTAAGTGATCTGTAGATGGTTCAGAAATACTACTGATAATTTCCGCTAGACATATTTTGTTGATTAGTTGAGGCATGCACCTATTGTTTGTCAGCCCTGCTGTTTGTGGTTTTTGAGCAGCTGATTCTTTCGCGCATAGCGGGGTTTTTTTTCTGCCTGACTTCTCGTCATACCATTGGTTCCGAGGTTGCGGACGCCGGAAAGCAATGACTTCCTCTGCAGCAGTGCGCATGGAGTGGAATATATGTATGCCACCAGCGTCATCGCGTCCAAAGTAAGATTGGTTGAGTCTGGCTGATCTTGGATCGATCACTCTTTGTCCGTTATTCGTACTGGTGTTGCAGAGCCTGAACTGACTGACAGTAGAGCCAAAGATGCTTTTTCTTCCGGCCTTTGCGTTGAAATCGCCGAGCGTCCCTAGGTTCACGTAGAAAGTGTCTTTGACAGCATAGTAGGGGTTCATTTTCGAGGCTAATTTGATTTTCATTGGGTGGTTAAAATGTTGTGGGACCCAAACCCTAGGTACATAACATTTTTTAGATCTTTGAGAGACACCTCAAATTTAGAGTCTAGAGGAGGCAGGGAGCTTCAGACAAAAACAGGCAGTTTTTTTATGTTTCTTTATGAAAATTAATATCTTAAAAAAATATGTTTCTAAGAATTATTAAAAAATAACATAAAATCAAATATTCCTCAACAGATTTTCATGAGAATATTTTTAAATAGCTCTAATAAAGGGTATTTTGAAAGGTTTTTTCATAATAAATAACTTAAGATTTTAAAATAATTTTCTTAAGAATACATTTTTTAAAACAGCTGGTCCAAACTGCTTTCCAATCAAAATTATTTTTTAAAATTGCATAGAATTTAATTTTTTAATAATGGAAGAAATTAGCTCATTTGTCCATCTAAGCAGAATTCTTAGCTGTTTTTGGCAGGTTCGAAAATAATTCTGACTGATTGTACCGTTTAAATATTTCCTACATCATTTCTAATTGATTTTTAGTAAAATTAATTGGAATTTGGAATAGATCGATTGAAATTTAGAAATTTCATTTGATAGATCAATTGAAGTCCAGAGATTCCATTTTAAATTCAAAATAAGTTAACTGAAATTCAGGAATTTTATTTGAAATTCTGAAAAGATCAATTGAAATTTAGAAAAGATCAATTGAAATTCAAAATTCCATTTTAAATACAGAAAAGTTCAATTGAAATTCAGAAATTCTGTTAAAAATTCGGAAAAGATCAATTAAAATTAAAAAAACATCAACTGAAATTCAGAAATTCTATTTTAAATTCATAATCGATCAAGTGAAATTCAATTTGAAATTCAGAAAAAAAACCTTTTTCTGTGAAAATACAATTTTTTACATTTTCTTGAATTGTTGTGCAAAAAAAAATCAATTAAAGAAACTAATTCGGTCTCGCCCGACCTTCTATCATATTTTAATATATAATAACTCTACACGTGTATAATATTTTACCTCTGTAGGTCATTTATAAACCCTTTTAAAGTAAAGTATTTTTAATATTGTGACTTATATGGGAGGTGGGCGTGTTCGTGAGCGGGTGACGCCCATTTGTGTGCACTTCTTAGTTTTGATATAAAATTCTATTCCAAATATGTTTTTTTTTTATTTTTTGCCTATTTCCATTCTTTTTTGCTGAATGAATTTATGATTAGGTGGCAACCTTACGTTAAAATAATAACATAATTTTAAGATTCTGACAACAGATAAGGATTAATAGACTCATTTTTACCTAGTTTTTGCACCAGCACCGAGCATGTTAAAACAGAATAAAAAAAGTAGGTAGTAAGGCTTATCCTGATTTTAAAAATTCTAACATCTGATTCGAAATCAGCGACCCTCTTAAACTGTTATATAAGGTTAAAAACTTAAGAAACATATTATAAAGTGGCAAACTTAGGTACAAAAATAACACTTTTTTTAATATTTTCAATAGATTTGGATTAAGCGATCCATTTTTACCTAGTGTTCATCACACCATCAACTTTTAAAATTTTTAACTTAAAAAATGTAGGTTTTGGGTTGCCATTTTGGATTATAAAATTCAAAAATCAGATTTGAAATGTCTTTTATGTTGCATTATTTATATCTTCTTTTATTTTCATTGGGTCTTAATTTCTACTGGGCATGTATTATTGAGAGAGGGTTAAATGTGAAGTTGAGAAAATGTGAGACAAATTTTTTTCGTTGCTCGATTAACTTTCCGAGGTAACTCGTAATTTCGAATTATTCGAAAAATCGAATTAATCGATTTAAAGATAGGTGGCCAGCTTTCTAATCGTTGGTCCAGTAGAAAGCGTGCTTGACTGCCAACTCAGTGTTTCCGGGTTCGAATACCGATCAGGTCATCGTCCTACGCTTTTACCTTTCTTTAATTCTTTCCTCATTTCTAATCAACCGAAATTGAAAAATCATCAATATATATTGGAAGTTGTAGTTGGTCGTAGAGATGTTTGTGGAATGAGGTGGCTTAATAACTCGAATTGACTGAGGTAAAGCTATAAATAACACTTGCCTCAGATTCAAATTAACATGTTGATCCGCCACACTTACAACATTCTAAACTTGTTTCTCTTGATTTTCCTTTTTGTTCTATTAAAAACTTTCTTCCATTTTCCGAACCAAGGCAAACTTGACTGAATAGTTTTGACCCCTGAAATCCTTGGTTCTAAGTTAAAAACAAAAAAAAATGTTTTGTTTTTTCGCCCCTTAAGAAGGATATTGTAAATTTCATTGAAATCCTTGGGTCCGTTTTCAAAAAAGGCAAATCACAATGATTCGTATAACACTCAGGATATATTTAAAGGAACTCAATATTTGGAGAAAAAATTATTTCCTTAATTTAATTATCTTTCTTACATCCTTTTTATAAAATTCCATTTTTCAGCATAATCTTTCAAATTCCTCTAAGATTTCTTATAAGTTTCACAGCAAAAATATATGTTGATAACTTAAATGATGTCTTAAGTATTCTCAGATATCAGCTTTAAAGCTTCATTAGTTGTGTAAAAATATAAATTCCAATAAAAATAGAACATAACATGTGTTCATTGCAGCAAAATCTATAAAGATCTGTGATAGTGTTCTTATTTTATCATCCTGCACTTAACAATATTTTTTAATAGCTTTTAAAATAGTTTAAAAAAACTATAAAAAGAAATCTCTTAATCTCTGTTAAAAGAAAAAACAATATAAAAAAAAATAATTGCTTATTTTTCTCTATAAAAATCATAGAAAACCAAGCTTTAATTAAAAGCTTTACACATTCCACAAATATCAGAGATTTAAGTAGATAAAGTTTTATATTCTCAAAACTAGCTGTTAAAGCATTAAAAATAAATTTTATGTCATCTGGACAAATTTTTTATGTGGTGCCAACTTTACCCTAATCAACAAGCAATAAAAATGAAAATTAAAAATATTTTAACCACACACTGCATTAATTCCGCTGCATTGGGCTATGAAATAAACAAAAGTTATCGAAACTCGAAGGCCTAAAAATGGTCTTAAATCAATAAAACTGTCTGTAGATGAGGAGAAGAAAATCGATACAGCTGCATTTTTAATACCAACAACTGTAAAAAAAAAAGCTAAAAATAGTCTGTAGATAATACATAATTAAAATGCATTAGGAAAAATGTGAGAAATGTGGAAAATGCTCAGAAATTTATACATAATGGAATAGGTTTGAGCATTAATGGAAATTAAAAAGCTTGATAAAAATAGCTTCAAACCGATTAATACAAGGTTTAAAAGGAAAATGTACAATAATAAATTGTAAGCATTTGTTTAACACCTGTCTGTAGACTTAAGACAAACAACACAAACGCACACATGCTAAGCTTAATTTGTTGTTGAACAATGGTGATGACAGCTATAACAACACAACAACAACAACCACCAATAAATAGTATGTGCCCATAGAAAGTTCCGAATCATGCCAAGAATTCAAGACCTTTTTTTCAATACTAATTTGCTAAAGAAGCATATCAAATTTTCGGCCAGAAAGGTTAAGAGTCGAGACGAGAAAAAAAAGAAGCAATTTAAATTGTCAACTGACAAATTGTCAGCTCTAGACAGAGAATGAACAGTCTTATGAACAACAACAAAAATAACAAGTCATAACATAACTCAAACTCAACAAACAAACCAGCTGTCTGTTTAAATGTAAGGTACGTGGCTTCCAGCAGCGTTAGACGCTTGAATTGTCTTCACATTTGAAGTGTTGGAGCAGAGTACGTCGTGCTTATTTTATTTTTATGAGTGAAATAGGTTTGGCTCATAAATATAGAAATTATTTTGAAATTTATGAAAGATTTTAAGATCTGTTGATATATTCTCATATACAAAAATTATAGAAATTAAATTTAATTTTTCAAAAACAGACAATTGAAAACCAAATATGAAAACACAAAAATGTTCTTTGAAGTACATCAAAAAATATTCTCTTAAAAAATAAAAAACTATATTTGGGTAAAAATATGTCCACTCTAATCCAACAGCTGGCGATATTTTCAAACATTACAAACGGAAGGAACAGTCTTTATTACAAAAAAAAAAAACAAAATAATAATTTAGAAAACAGTTTCAACTACACATAAAAACATTTGAATTTTGTCAAGTGTTCTATTTTGAAGTGGTTTTTGAAGTATGTATTTAGCGCCATAACTTAATAGCTACCGACAGAAAGTATTGCTTTATAATTTAAGATACCGTTCTAAAGTCGTTTGAAAATGTATTCAAATGTATTCATAAGAAGATACAATTGTTATAAGCAGCAGACAAGACAGCTGTTTGGTTGGTCACTACATCAATTTGTCCGTAGATTTCAATATAATGTTTTTAATGAACCTGTGCAAGTATTTCGATTTTCAAGTAACACGGCTGGCATCAAGTCGAATAATTCGTCTTAAGACTCTTATCGAATAAGTCGAGTTTTTGAGTTCTTTCACTTATAGCTAGGGTTCCCAACTGTCCCGGATTTCGCGGGATGTCCCGCATTTCAGCTAATTTTTTAGCGTCCCGCGACGACCCCTTGTGGGACACCGTTTGTCCCGCATTTGAGAACTTAAGATTGTTTATATTAAAATTTCCAATTCGATATGAAACACAGTTTCGTAAACCGTTTAATTTTATTATCAAAATAAATTTATAGCTCGTTTCAAAAGAGAAGAACATTTTTTAGTTTCATTTTTTTGTGCAGAAAATTTTTTAGAGCGTAGTTTCTTGCTCTTTTTGTACTGTTCGCTGAACTTTATGCAGTTTTTTAATGTTTTTTACTGTTTTTCTTAATATTTAAATGCGCAAAAATTTAGAACAAATGGTCGCACAAGTACGGTGTTGCACCGACGGTCTGCAGCAACCTGCATCTTGAAAGAGAAATATAATAAAAATTACATAAAAAATTAATTATTTTCTCAAGAAAAAATTGTGAAGTGAAATTACGGATGACAAAATATTTTTTTACGCACATTTTTTTTTTAATTTTGGTTGGTTGATTTTGAAAAATAAAATACAGTACTTCCGCAGCGCAGTTGCGATGATCAACAAAATTCGGGAATAAACATTAATTTTTTTAATTTATTTTTCTGCTCAGAGAATATTCAATTTTATTTTTAATGTCGACCAATCAGAATGAAGAACACTCTCCAAATTATTTTGTTATTGTCAAACATGCGCGAAAATGTTCTTCTCTTTTGAAACAGGCTATATCATTTATTTTTCATACATTTTATTTAAAACGATTTGGATTTATTTTTTGGTTTTTTCATGAATTGGGCAAGAGTTGGAAAGAGATCTAAACAATATCAAGGAACCAAGCGATGGTGTAAAGGCATCGTTGATACCCTTTAATTCTCAAAGAATACAAGGAAATATTTAATAAAATAAAAAATTCTAATGTTGTCCCGCATTTTTCAGCCAAGTCCCGCATTTTTGATGACTCCGTCCCGATTTTGTACTATTCAAAATTGGCAACCCTACTTATAGCTGAGTTTCGATTAAAACACTTTAACAGATTAAAACAATTTCTAATAATAAAGAGTTTTTGATAGTTCTTAATAATTTTTTAAAATTCTGTAGGCAAAATTCTTGAAACCCTTTTGATACTTTAAAATATGTTTTTTTATTGCTTATCTCTTTTCGTTTTCGCTGAATGAATTTATTATAACACTACTTTTTTCTCGTCAAAAATGACGGGCCGGTTTTAATAAAGAAAAAAACATGAAATATTGATTTTCTTTTAGCTGAATTAGATATAAGCGATGGTCACATACTCGATTTTAAATTGTGCAACTAACAATTTTTAGTTCCAAATATATATAAAATACCTTAAAGTAAAAATGGAAGCTATAGTAGGTACGACGAAATAAGTTTAAAACAAGTTTAAGTAAACCAAAACATTTAAAAATGAAAAAATATTTAAAGTTTTTAAAGTTTCAAAGAATCATAAAACAAAAAATGCCTAAAAATATGCTATGAAATTTTTCAAAAAAATCGGAATTTACGGAATTATGTTATAGTAATAAGATGACAGCCTTTTGGTAAACAATAACATAATTTTTAAATTCTAACAATATTTTCGGATTCCGCGCCCATTTTTACCTACTGTTCGCCCAAGCACCGAGTTCAGAAAATAAAATAAATAGGTGGCAACTGCAAACTGTGAGATAATGTTTAAAACTCTTATTAGATGTCAAAATATCTAGTTTGTATAAGGAAATTCTGACTTTGAGTCTGTTAATCTACTAAAGGGCAACCAGTTTTCTGACAGGTCAGTAAAAATACAAGGGCTTTAATTGTTACATCAAGCTTATCGTCAGAGCTATCCCAAATCATAGTAAACAACAGTAAGATAACGTAGGCAGGCCGTTCAGTTTATCTCTCTTCTGTTGAAAACTCTACAAAAAATCATTGAAGTTTATTTGAGCCAAGACATTGATCGAATAGAAATCTTTAGCGTCCAGCATGCGTAACGCCGTAAGGTCAAATTTACAGGCTGTGGGAGATCTCTCGTTGGGAGATCTCTCGTTGTCAAGAATAACATGTCAGAGACTTTCCTAAATACATCGGTTGCATTTAACAATATCCCGCTGAGTGCTATCAGTCTGGCTTTTACAAAGTTCGAGGGAGTCGAGGCTTTCCTGTTGAAGTTTAGGTATCAGTTTTGTACCATCAGGCAGCAAATTCTGTATAAAAGACAACTCGCTATGCAGATTCAACATTAGAGAAACCCTTGGGGGGAGGCGCAATTCACTTCTATGAGTTGTAATAACAAACTAGCTGTTTCAAGATGAGAAGGCGGAGAATCATCAAGTTAAATGATAAGAAGACGATGTACCGCCATCGTCGTCTTCCCCATTCTATCATTCATGTCACCATTTAGAATCAGAGTGATGACAAGGAGTGCACCGACTGTTTTTAATAGATTTTTTTCTTCGAAATTTTTATGAAGAAAATTTGTTTTTGGCATTAATTTTGTATTGAATAAACAGAATGTACAGCTGTGGTCAAATTAATAGCAGTGTTTTAAAATTGAATAAATAATACTAGTCTAAAAAAAATAGGATCCGGAAAACCCAATATAATTTCTATATAAGCTTTCAACGCTGATTCCAAATCGGTACTCAATTTTTACCGTTGTGGTAGGATTTTCAAGATACAGGGTGTTTTACACTTTTTACACTTGTCTAGTTTTATTAATCCAGAATCTAAACAACACATCATAAGATAAAAAATTAAATTTTGTATTTTAGAGAAAATATGAAATGTTAAAACGGTATATCAATTACTAACGTGTTATGTGTTGTAGTGAAGCTATAATTAAGATATCTTCAAACGAAATATCGCGAAATTTTATATCTTTTATTTTAGCGGAGATATAATCCAATATTCACATTCCAAAAAAGACCCATATATTGAAGAGTTAGAGAATACCTAAAATATATCTGTTGATAATCCTATACCTTAAATGTAAGGATCCCATGATTTTTTATGTCGATTCACCCTAAAAATATGCAAAAGGGGGCAACTTATACCCACTGCTACTAACATGAAACTCAGGTGAAAACTTTCAAAACCCTACCAGAAGCCATTGTCGGAACCCTCCATTGTCGGTGTCCCAGTAATGATTTACAGATTAAAAGTATTTTAAAAGCAGATGATTAGTTCTGGAGAAAAATAAGCCAGAGGAAACTTCAGCTTTTTTATAGCATTTTATTAAGTAATAAAAATAAATGAAAAGCTTAAAGTTACAATTATAATTAATTAAAAGCTAATTAAAGCATTTATAAAAATTGTTTACATAAAAATTAAAAAGCTTTTAATGGACATTAAATTCTCATTGACCACTTTTTATAATATATGAGAACAGACAGAGAAAGTGAGAGAGCGAGAAAAGACTAACTGCGATGAAATTTCTGACCATAAAGTGCACAAGGTGTGCAAGTTATCAGTCATAATATTTGCTAGCAGCTTAAATTGCTAAACAGACATTGACGTAGCGATTAAATATTGATAATTTTTTAAAGAAAAACAAAAAATTCCAAAACCTGTCAAGCTTTGTACTTTTTCTTCTTATTTCTATAAGCGTTTTGCTAAACATTTTAAAATGGTGCAAGATGCCACAACTGATAAATAGTAGCGCAATTTTTGCACTTATCACTATTTAATAAAGTAGCGTGCAAATAACGCGAAATCAACGAGTGATAACAGAGTTGACAGATAAAAAAAGGCGCGCAACTCAGTGGAACTTTTGAAAAAGTGAAAAGTTGTTTTTATATGAAAAGAATATACAAATGATCATGATTCATAGCGCACCTTTTTAGATTTTTAGAGTTTAAGATAAGTAAGGTAGCTGAGGGACAATTGATTTTTTGTTTCCTTTTTCTTTTTTTTGTGTTGGTATGTTTGTTATTTTACCTTCGTGCTACCATTTAGAAATCATCAATTAGTCACTGTGATTTACTTTTGCTTATCATTATCTATTTTAAAAGTACTTTTTATAATGTCGCAATAAATTTTATCAGCATATCGTGTGCATTCCAACATGAATTCCCTTTTAGTTCATGTTGATAATATTATTTTTAGCTTTCCGTGTTTAATAATAAGTAGTTAGGGAGTTTTTTTTTTTCTTTGGCAAATAAATAATGTTGTTGTGTAGTAAAAATTGTACACTTGTTGCTCTTCTTTGTTATGATGTCAAAGTTATTACTTAATCAAGATAAGGTGTGGGAATCGCACAGTGACGCACTTGAAATGATTCAATAACAATGCAATGACGCAGTGCTTAGTTTTATCCGACTTTTTTGCCAATGTCGTGGTTGGAAAATCTGGATTAGTAAGCTTTAAAGAATATTTTTATTAAGTGTTTCATGGAACTAACTGTCTTTACAAGGCCTTACAATATAAAATTTTTTATATTTTCCCTTGTGGAAAGCTCAAAATTTAATTTTAAAGAACATAAGTTTTAAAAGTACTTTTGCAAAAAACCAAATGTATGATCAGAAGCATCATATTTATTATTACAAAAAAACCCTTGGTTCTTTAAAGTGGCTTTAAAGTTTGTAGCGAAGAGATAATTAAAGTGTTTAATTATTTAAGCGAACAGTTTGTGGAACCAATTATAAATATTCACATTCCAACCCAGCTTATATTTTAACCACTTTAAGCAACGTTATTTTAAGAGATGACTCAAACCTTAATATTTGTGTTATGCCATGAAGTTAATACAGTTAACACGGTTAACTCTAATTGGATATTCAATCAAAATGAACAGAGAAAAGCTTTAAAAACGAGCTACCAAGAATTGTTGTTCATAATTTGTATAAAAATCGAAGATATCAATTGCGTTCTGGAGTTGCTTACGTCACACACATCAGTCATGCAGTTATCTGGTGACAGTATAAAACCATGTCTATTTCGATGTCTAAACTACAATCTTATTGATGAACACAATCTTATTATTTAAAATCCTACTTCCTTCTCTTGCTTTTTTGATATGATATTTGTAGCTCGGCTTCTATTTTTAAAGTAATCTTCTGTCAATTTTGACATGATAACATTTGTTCTTTGCGTACGCTTTCCGATAATGGTGGGTGGAAAAAGGACCTGAACTAAATTCTATTACTCACTCGGTATAGATGTAACGACAAAACCTATAATACGACATCGACATCGACATCGACATCGACATCGACATCGAGAGAGATGGTAATGTGTTCGTGAATGTTCGATTTCTTTAGTATTTATTATTACCATCGACATCGACATCGACATCGACATCGACATCGACATCGACATCGACATCGACATCGACATCAACTTCAACATCGACATCGAAATCTTGCCATAATACTTTTTTTTTTTTTTCTTTGAACCAAGAATTTCAGGTGTCAAACCTATTCAGTCAAGTCTGCCTTGGTTCGGAAATCGGGAGATAGATAGTAGGAGAGAAAGTGGAATCAAGAGAAACAAGTGTAGAGTGCTGTATGTCTGGCGGACCGCAAACGACAAGAATAAGTACAAAGATCTGGACAAGGATTCAGATAAGGATAAGAACAATGATTTTGGGAAGAATTAGAAAGAAAAATAAGACAAGAATCGTGAGAAAAATCATAATTCACGGCATAATTTCATTTAGTTACATTTCATAAGGCCACCACATACTATAGTACATGTCGAATGGACCTGTCAAGTCGCACATGTAGTATCTTTCGTGTGCTAAAAATGATGTAAGACGGACATTAGGGTTGGGATAGTGGTGTATGAAGATCTTTAGTAAGGGGATTTTGATACCCAGGAACCATAAACTTCGTTAGGTTCGACAAAAAATGCTTTTGAAAAAAAAAATCGGGGTGTCGTAGGGTTACGTTTTGTTGCGTCGGAGTTAAAAGTTGGGAAAAAGGGAAGTCGAAGACGAAAACATCCATTACCTCCTTGAAATAGGATGAAATGATCGACCATTCAATTTTCTTCTCCAAAATTTTTTCGGAATATAACTTCCCCCGATTTCCACCCCCTAAGAGGGCTCCCCTAGAAGAGTAAAATGTTAGTCTGACCGTCATTGTTTTTTCCTTTCCAACATTTTATCCGAACATATGTACTTACTCTTTTTTTCCAACCCTTAAGGCAGTAAGTAGGCAGCAAGTATTGAAGTCTAGGTGTACAAATATGTAGTTTTTTTAAAATTCATTTAATTAAAACTAAGAATATTTGTACCAGCCAGTTTTTTTATCAGATATTTATTGACATTTTAAGAATACAAAAAAAAAATAAAAATAAAAAAAGTTTGAAAATTTAAATCTTCAACGAGTTTTTGTCAAAATTCTTTTTTCAAATACGGTTGACGTGATTTCTCAAGTTGTGATGAACCGATTAACTTGAAATTTGGTGGGGACCTTCTTTTCTTGTTGGGGGGTTTTCTGTAAATTGTATTAAGTATAATTCTTAATATTGAATACCTTGGAGGAAGAAGATTTAAAAGTTTTGATTTTTTTGCTTATGATTTTCCGCATTGAAATCTATTTTCTAAGATCGCAAGCTATCAATAGCGAATTGAAGTGAAAAGTCGCCACAACAACACCTAAACCAACGCCATCTATGGGGGTGATAAATATTGTCTCACTTGAAACGAATCAAATATTCTCATCATATAATTGATTAATTGAATTGCTTAGATCACTGCTATAGAGTATTTCTAATGTCAAGTTCAACTAGTTGAATTAAATTTTGTGTGACGTTGTTCAAAGTGTCGGTTGTAAACAATAAAAGCTTGGAAATAAAACAAATAATAGCGAATGAAACAAAAACCAGTTTAACTGAAAATGTGAAATACGTAAGCTTTTAATTACGACATGAGTCACTGTCAAGGCATTGTTATTGTTGAAAGAAACTATAACTATAGCGAATAACAAATAAAATGAAAATGTAGTTGTGCAAGAGTGGGCGACAAAACTTATGAACATTTAAAGTCAATGTCAGAAAAATTTAAAGAGGTAAATTTAAAATTTAGGACAAACACTGTTTGCCTTGTCAACTTTTTTCCACCCATGAATACTGCCTACGAATACTACCATTTTTTCAAAATTTACCCTTTAGAGCAGAGATATATGATGGCTCCTCGAACATCAAAATCACTTACGAAGCTTACTTGCTTGCTTAGGTGTTCAATACAACCCGTGGTCGGTACTTTTGAAGCGCATTTTAAAAAAAATTTTATTTTTATAATTAATTTTTACTTAATTGAAAATTTAATGATAGTCAAATGCACCTACAATTATAAAAGCCCTGACATCACACATGAAGGTTACAAAATATAATGAAAGTGCATTTGTCAGCAGAACGAACGAGGAAATAATAAAGAAACTGTTAATGTTGCTTGAATAAAAATCATAAAAGCAAAAAATAATTGATTGAAGCGCGACCACAAAATGTACAAAGTAGGTCAATTTTGCAAAATGTTTCATAATCATCAAGAAATTTGTATTGTATTAACAAAAAGATTTCAGCTAAGTGCCAAAGACATGGTTAATAATGAAAAAGAAAACATTTTTTTTTCTTTTGATATTTATTTTCGTATTTTTTTTTTTTTTTGTGTAAGCGATATAAACGAAAATATCTTATTAACCGATTCTTACATGGAGGCAAACATAAAAGGAATGAAAAGTAGAAGAACGTAAAAAAATAGAAAATGAAGGTCTTATAATACATGAAAACTAGAGGTTGGTGTCATACTTAAATATAAAATTTTGTAAAAATTTCATTATATAAATTTAAAACTTTTTAAAGTTCTTTAAAAATCAAAGCACAGTCATTTAATTTCAATTTCCATCAATTTAAAAATGTGATTTAAACTGTTCACGGTTTATTAAAATTTTGTTAAAAAATTTATCAAAAAATATCAAAATTAGTTCAAATATTATCCGATCATGTGCCCGTCCTATAAATCCTATTAATTACGAGATTTTTTTATCGTAAGTTTCAATGACTTTTAAATCTTGATTGCTAAATAGGTGAATAACTCATTTAATTTGTTCAAATAAATTTAATGAAACTTTAAACAGAACACAACAAATGTCGTGATATTAGAAAGAGCAACACATTTGCACGTGTGTGCACCTACGCTGTGGGGGAAAACCCGTCAAAAGGCAATTTTTACTGTTTATAAATTATTTCAGTGTTTAAAGCTATTGAAGTTAAATTAAAGTAGAAGAGCGAGAAAGGGAAATAGAAATGTATTTGCTTGTGAATTGTACTTGTCGATGCTTGTGAAAAAATAAAACAAAAACCATTTATTTTTCATGTGTATGAAAATATTGTAGTACTCTCAGATGTAAGTCAAGGTCGACAAGCGATACTAACTTCGCGTGGAGCTATTTTTGCAAGCTTATCACCTGCTATAAGCCCAAAGGCAATGGCAATAGTAACGATAAAACTCAGAAAAATAATTAAAACTATAACTGAAATCACAAGAATATTTTTAAAATTTTTTCGAAATTTTATCATAAACTACACTAAATTCGCACAGTTCATTGATATAATTTCAAGATGTGAGTAGCTTACTTAATAGAAGAAACGCTGCTTGTCTTCGCTGTTGAAAAACGATCAATTCCTTATTTGTGGTTTAAAGTTAAGCCACAGCTAGACGATTGATGCATTTTTGAAAAGTCCTCATCGAAAAAATATTTGCTGTATTTTTTGTATGTGCCCGAGGTAACATTAACATTAAAGCAATACGTTTCCGAAAATTTTTTTTAAATAGACATTTGTTTGTGCGAAGACACATTTTGCTAGTCTTGAACAGTTATCCGACAAACAGTTTCTTCGATTTTGAAAATATGAAAAAGTCACCATGGGTGAATTACCAATATGATGAAAACGCTCGTTGTGGTAATAATGTTGAAATAGGATATTTTTCGGTTTTAAATAAGGACTTTTTCTTTGCTTTTATCGCTCACGACGCATCAAATCACGACGCGACGTATAGTAATGTTCTGTTATCGTTTTATCCTTTTTTCGAGTCAACGATGTAGATGGTTCTACGTGTATCCCAACGTACGTGTATCCCAACGTGTATCCCAACGTACGTGTATCTTCGAAACAAGTTTTCCTTTAAAATTTAACTATTTTAATTCTTCCTCTGTCTCTAGGGTGTAGTTGTGTATCTATGTTTCATCCGTGGTTTAACGTTTCTGGCAAAAGACCTCAAGTAGTTGCCTATGAATGAAATCGAATTTTATTTTTTATCTGTTTTTAATTGTAGCAGTCTTCTGTATAAATTTTTTATTGAAAATAACTTGTTCTAGATTTACTTGAAACTATGAGTCGAAACATATCAAGTTAGTCTTGCTTTTGTTTTTGTTCTATGAAAATTTTCTGAATAAAAATTTTCACTTCTGTTTCTGATTACATACAAACAAAACGTGTTTTATTTCATCTGCCCTCATATTTTCAAAAGGTTATGGGCCCAGATTGTCTTGCTTAAGCTACTACGGAACATTTTTTGAGTAATTTACGTTTAATCAATTTTGAATTTTGCGAATTAAATTTTGCAATGGATTTTGAAACTAAAATTGAAAAACTGCACAACGAGAGCCAATGGTCAACATGGAAGTTCCAAGTGAAGATTACTCTGATTGCAGCAGAGGCTTACGACGTAGTCACTGGAATCGAAGAGCGTCCGAGGGACTTAGCAGAAAATGCCGCAAAGCTTCGAGAATGGAAAAGAACCGACGCGAAAGCTCAACGCATCATTGGTACCACGGTTGGAGTATCACATATCACGCACATACAAAATTGTAATTCAGCGAAGGATATGTGGGATCAGCTTCATTCTATTTTTGAAAGGAAGAATGAAACAAGTCTGCTGATGTTGCACCAGAAGTTTTTCTCTTTTACCAAAGATGTAAATGAAAATATGGTAACATTCATTGCACGACTGGAAGAGCTAGTATTGCGGCTAAGATCACTTAAAGAAAATATTTCTGATGAGCTGCTTATTACTAAAATAATAATGTCACTTCCATCTGAATATGGTGCTTTTAGCAGTGCTTGGGAGTCTGCTGCAAAGTCTGATAGAACTCTCAATAATCTACGGTCTCGATTGGTCATAGAGGAAGAAAGACTAGCAGCTCGTGGCTTAGTTGAACCCGTAGAAGCGTTACTGGCTAAAAAGGCGACAACCCGGCAGAAAGGCGATGATGGTAAGCAGAAACTAAAGTCAACAAAAGGTAAATGTTATGGTTGTGGTGAAACTGGTCACTGGAAGCGAAATTGTCCAAAACTCAAAAAGTTAGCTAAAGAAAAAAGTGGTCAAGCGTTTACTTGCGATGCAATCAAGAAGGTGATGACAAGAGACAGCTGGTTATTAGATTCCGGTGCAAGTCATCATATGACGAATCGACGAGAGTGGTTCAAAGACTTTAAAAGTGAACCAATGTCTATTCAGATCGCAAGAGGTGTCATGAAGGGTCTTGGCACAGGAACAATTGATGTCAAATTTTTTGATGGCGATAATTGGTTTGAGGGACATTTGCTTAACGTTGTGTATGTCCCAGAGCTGGAAAATAATTTATTTTCACAAAATCATGCACTTGATCAAGGACTCAAGATAGAAGGAACGAGTGACTCGCTAATGTTCAAAAGAGTTTGTGATGGTGCAAATATTTTGGTTGGGACAAGATGTGGCAAGCTTACACTAATGGCTATCGAGGTAAATCTTCCTAAAAATATTGGAACCGTCAACGCAAATGTAGCGGCTGAAAAACTAACACTCAAGGTCTGGCATGAGAGATTCGGACATCAGAATCTAGCTCAAGTAAGAAGTTTTTTAAAGAGAAACTCTGTTGGATTTCGTGACGAGAACTTTACTTGTGATGCATGTTTGTTTGGTAAGCATCACCGCAGCAGTTTCCCTACGCGTGAAGAGCGGTCAACGAAATGCGGGCAGATTATACATGCTGATGTATGCGGACCAATGCAGGAGTCATCAAGCGGAGGTTCACGGTATTTCTTATTGTTGAAGGATGATTTTTCACACTATCGTTTCATTTATTGTATCAAGCAAAAATCGGAAGTTGCGGATCGAATAAAGACTTTTATAAAAGTAGCAAAAAATTCGTATGGTCACGCAGTTAACATAATTCGGTCTGATAATGGAACAGAATTCATTAATGCGGAGATGAAGAAGTTGCTAGAACACGAGGGTATTCGACATCAAAGGACAGTTCCGTACACTCCTGAACAGAATGGTTCAGTGGAGCGTGAAATGAGAACAGTGGTAGAAATGGCGAGAACTATGATTCATGCACGTAATTTGGAATTAAAGTTCTGGGCAGAGGCCGTGTCTACAGCAGTATTTGTCCTAAATCATACTGGTACAAGTACAGTGGCAAACAAGACACCGTTTGATTTATGGTGCGGTAAGAGCCCATGTTTTAGTCATTTCAAACCGTTTAGCACGGAAGTTTTTGCTCATATTCCAAAGGAAAACCGACGGAAGCTGGACCCAAAAGCAGTCAGATGCATTTTTGTTGGTTATGATGACAATGTCAAGGGTTTTCATGTATGGAATCCAGTTGCAAATAAAATTCAAATTTCACGTGATGTAAAGTTTATAAAGAATGTGTTGACACAACTTCTGTTCATGTTCATTCATCAACGTCGGCTGAAAATGAAGCGACAGATCAAGAGATAACTGAGATCAGTGAAGATGACGATTTTCAAGATGCACATGGATCACCACCGGCGAAGTCCAAAACTGCGATGAAAAATAAATGGTGCGATCTGGATTCAAAAAATGTCATCAGCGAACGTTTGCGTAGCATTCAACAAAGCAGTAGTCAATTCGTGGCTTTGCTGGGTTCAATAGCTATGGAGGAGCCAACGTCATACGAGGAAGCAATTTTATCAGTTGATCGAGACCACTGGATTTCAGCTATGCGTGATGAGCTGGACTCGTTGGAAAGAAACCAAACTTGGAAGCTGGTTAAACCACCGTTGGGTCAAAAAGTTATCGACAATAAGTGGGTATACAAGATCAAATATGGAACTGATGGAGGAATCGAAAGATACAAAGCAAGATTGGTTGCTAGGGGTTTTACACAAGAGTATGGTGTAGATTACCTGGAAACTTTCAGTCCTGTTGTTAAATTTACCTCAGTGCGTGCAATTTTGTCTCTTTCGGCTATAGAAAGAAGGGTACTTCGACAGTTTGATGTGAAGACGGCTTTTTTGTACGGAGATTTATCAGAAGATGTATACATGAAACAACCACCTGGATATGATGATGGAACCGGCATGGTATGTAAGCTTGTTAAAAGCTTGTATGGTCTAAAGCAAGCTTCACGCTGTTGGAATAAAAAGTTTTCACATTTTATTGAATCATTTAATTTTACTATGTGTAAATCGGATCCATGTGTTTTTGTGAGCGGAAATGGGACCAAGAAAATTCTGTTGGCTTTATACGTGGATGATGGGCTCATATCGGCTTCATCCGATGCTGAAATACAACCGCTTATAGACTATCTTCGACGGGAGTTTGAGGTGAAATTCTTTAATGCTGAATGTTTTCTGGGCCTAGAGCTGCGCACATTGACAGATGGTTCAATTCAAATGAATCAACAACGATATGCGAAGAAGATATTACAACGTTTTGGAATGGAACAATGTAATGGTTTATCGACACCTTCTGATTCAAATCAAGTGTTGAAAAATTTCACTGAATCAAAAAGGACCAGTTTTCCATATCGAGAAGCTGTCGGAAGCTTGATGTATCTTGCAGTTGGTACTCGTCCGGACATTAGTTTTGCAGTGGGAGTTGCAAGCAGATTTTTGGAAAAACCAACAGAAGCGCATGTATTTGCTGTAAAGCGTATTTTCAAATACTTGAAATCAATTTTAAGTTATGGAATTCATTTTGAAAGTAATAAGCCTTTGAAATTAATTGGATACAGTGACGCTGACTATGCAGGTGATAGAAAAACACGACGATCTACATCAGGATATGTATTTATGTTTGGATCAAGCATTATCAGTTGGTGTTCCATGCGACAAAGTTCCGTTGCTTTATCAACTACAGAATTAGAGTACATCGCTGCATCAGAAGCAATGAAGGAACTAGTTTGGCTTCAACTTCTTCTACGAGAATTAACGGGCCAGACAATAAAAACTAAGTTCAACATGGACAATCAAAGTGCTATAAGGCTAATCAAGAATCCTGAGTTCCATAAAAGAACAAAGCACATTGATGTGCGATATCATTTCATTCGGGAAAAATTTGAAGAAAAACTGTACGAGCTAAATTATGTATCGAGCGAAGAGCAGCTGGCAGATGTTTTGACAAAAGCTTTACCGAGATGTCGTTTTCAAAATCTACGTAATTTACTTAATATTAAGCAAAGATTAATCAAGATAATTTTATTGGTGCTGGATAATATTGATACTTTATATTATGTCTTATTTTAATTAGAATAATTATTGGTATATTGGTAATCTAGACAAGTAGTGGGAGTATTGAAAATAACTTGTTCTAGATTTACTTGAAACTATGAGTCGAAACATATCAAGTTAGTCTTGCTTTTGTTTTTGTTCTATGAAAATTTTCTGAATAAAAATTTTCACTTCTGTTTCTGATTACATACAAACAAAACGTGTTTTATTTCATCTGCCCTCATATTTTCAAAATTTTTCACCTTGTTCATCAATAACCGCTGAGAGACTCTCTCAAAAAACCAATTATTGGCGAGACATGTGAACTTTAAATTTTTTAATGCTGTTATCACGTTTTCAATTATAGTTTTGTAATTGAGCGCAGGATAATTTCTAGGAAAATGTGTGATAACTATTCTGATACATTCAATTGTCTCCTTCTGAACTTAATTGAGCGTTGCCACAAAGTGTGTGCTATGGATCATTCTATTAATTAGATCCTGGTTAGTTTAGGCAAGGTAGCGGTCGAAAGTTCGACCCACTTAGACCGCAGGATTGGTCCATTGTCATACAACAAGAGTCTGCCCTAGAATTCTCAACAGAACATGTTTAATAGAACTTACTACAAAATCCTTTATGCTTCAGTCTTCTGATGGAGAGAGCCGGACATGAGCAACATCAACTCCTCCTCTTCCATATCTCTGCAGCTTCTACAAAAATCATTCGCATGAACCCATATTTTGACTGCATATCTATCTTTAAGACAGTGTCCTGTTATGACACCTATTGGTATAGCAAGATCATTCCTCGCCCTAAACTATTGCGTTTTTGTGCGCTTTTCACTAAACCTGGGCCACAGCTGCTTAGTTATGTGACAGGTTATGTGTCTATATCTTTTCCGAGTCGATACTTTTTATAGCTCAGCCATTCTGTAGCTTTAAAAATAGCTATTATTTCTGCCTGAAATACTTTGTTCTGGTTTAAAATACTTCTAATAAAAAGGGTTATACTATTTAGATCCGAATAAAAGACGCCTCCGAAGACCTAGCCGTCGAGCCGTCAGTAAAAATATGAGCACAAATGTAGTTTAGCGATATTAACCTGTCTCATTCCTTTTTGGCTGGTATCATGCAAAGAAAGCTTACCTCAAAAACGGGCTTGGCGGTTACGTTATCGGTTTTGAAAGAAACTGATTCGTCGGGACTGATAATAATCAAGTGATTTGTGCGAGTATAAGCCCACTACGAGGTAGCTGAGTGCCACTTAAAAATGGAGAAGTAATCTATGGAATCGTCCGTTTTCTCGTGAAATGGACTAGTTTGGTTTTTTGAGAATTAACTCCTTCCTGCGGCTATTGGCCCAATTTTTAAGATTGGAGAGTGATGACCTGATTTGCTCGGAGAGAGTATTAGAATACTTTCCTGTGCAGCAATAGCAACGTCGTCTGCATAAGCAACCATTTTTCATCCCCCATTTCAACGATCCTTAGGAGTTCATCCATACCAAAGGAGATAGAACACCTCCTTGAGGGTTGCCTCTTCTAAAGTACCTTCTAGTCTTCTAGTGTTCATCTTATTGTTGATCAGTGCGTACAGTAATTCATTGACACGTAGTCTCGTTAGCGCATTTATGATTGCTCCCGGAAGAATATTATTAACGGCACCATCGATATCCCAGAATGCTACCATAGCATATTCCTTATGCTTAAAAGATTTTTCTATATAGCTTAAAAGAGAGTGCAAGGCCTTATCTGCTGACTTGCCTTAGCAGTAAGCGTTCTGCGAAGCTCATAGCAGATCGGAATCAGTGCTGTGGTGAATATGTACGTCTATCATTCTTCCCAAGGTCTTGAGAAGAAAGAATGATAGACTTATACATAGGTCTAAGGTCTTTTGTACCAGTTTACGAGTTCTCACCCACTAGGAATAAAAACTACTTTGATGGGAAGCTGCCATTGGGATGGAAAGCATGCCATGGAAGGACAGCCAAGGAAGTATTTACAGATCCTAGTATGGAGGGAAATAAGTAACGAATTTATCACAATCAAACCGATAAAATTGTCTATCCTTTTTGATGTAGTCAATTTCAATATATCTTTCAATATCTTAAATATTGAAAATTAAAATTGAAGTTGACATTTTTTGACATCTATTATAATTTGTGTATTGAATTAATAATAAGAATTAGATTGGCTTGGGTAATTCACACGGAGATATAATTTTTACCCAAAACAAAAAATTTATCAGATGTGCAAAAAAATTTTAAGAGATTTTTTGATATGGCAACACTAGGCGATTTAATCGATGGAACAATATTGCAACCAATTTCCTTTTGAAGCCTTATGATTGGGATTTACTTTTTAGTGTGTGTCGTTTTGCTGAAGTGTTGACAACACAATTTTTGTGTGCTCTGAATGTGTCAACTTTTGTGCCAACAAAACGCAATTTACGAAAAAGTTGACTTTTCTGCTTTCATTTTAAGAAAAATACAACTGAAAGCCATGGAATGATACAAAAAGTTTACGGGAATATGCTTCATCGATTTCCACATGTGAGTTATGGTATAGATGTTTTATGCCGCGTTCAAAGTGGACGCTGATTGACACAAGTAAGCAGACAGGCAAGTAAAATCTGTGTAAACAAGCGAGATAGATAGCTATTTTTATCTCGTTTGTTAGCCTTGTTTGCCTGCCTGCCTGCCTGCCTGTCTGAAACGGCGTTCATTTACATCGATGACGAAGAGCGCTAAGGATACTCAGTTTGAGGATGCCGAATTGGAGGCTATATTGGATGAAGATTCGTGTCAAATGCAAGAGCAAGAGCAAGAGTCACTCACAAAAGCATTGAGAGTGACTCAACAAGCTATATCTATTCACTTTAAATCCATGAGAATGATCCAAAAGCTAGGATATTGGATGATGTATGAATTTAAGCCGAGAGACTTCGAAAGCCGTATTTTCATTTGTGAACCAGCTGTTTCAACTGCAAAAAAAGAAAGAGATTTTCATCGTATTATGACTACTGATAAAAAATGGGTTCATTACGATTCCCCAAGCCCAAAAAATCATACACGCTGCCCGACCATACGTAAAAATCGACACCATTGCTCAATACTCACAGTGACAAGGTCAAGCTCTGTGTATAGTGGGACCACTTGAGCGTACTGCACTATGATCTGCTACAACTGGGTGAAACGATCAAGGGGTAACTCTACCGAACTCAATTGATGCGTTGAGCCGAGATTTGAAGCGAAAACGGCCAGAATACGAGCAAAGACGCGACAAGGTTATTTTGCAACAAGACTTACTTACGGCCACTTGGCCGAAGCGCTGAAATGGGAAGTCTTGCCCCATCCGTAATATAACCCAGCCATTGGCCCTTCCGACTACAATTTGTTTTCGTCGATAACGCATGCCTTTGAAGATCGGCACTTTCGCTCATTTGAAGAACTCAAAAATTAGATCGATTCGTGGATGGCATCAAAAGACGCCTCAGTTTTTCGAGATGGTATCCGAAAATTGCCAGAAAGATGGGAAAAAGTAGTGATGATCAGTAGAAGCGATGGTAAATATTTTGAAAAATGAATTTCTAACTAATTTTTCACAATAATTTAAAAGAATGCTTTAATCCTTTCGACCCCAACGTTGCTTACAAGCAACTTTGATTTCTTAGCATCGTTTAATTTAAACCAAACGGAACTAACTCATCAAAAAAGACATTGAATTAAACAATTGCAGTTCTAATAATAAAAAAAAACAAAAAAGTAAGAATTTTGTTGCGATCAACATAACTTCGACGCAGTATTCAGAGTTGAGTTTTAACAAATCGAGCAAAAAGTGCAATTATCGCACTTAAATTAAAAAATATAAGAAAGGAAATATAAATTGAAAAAAAAAATATATTGAAGTCATAAATTTAAAAACCAAGTACGAAGTTTAAGCCATAAAATGCGAAATAAAAATACAAAAATATTTAAAAAAAATATACAAAAAATATTTAAAAAAACGTGCATTATTGTAGACTTACATACATGTGTGCAACATTCAATATCTAGTGACACAATAACTCTAGACGTCTGAAATCTTCAAAAATGCTTAACTCAGATCTAATAAACACAGAAGTTATGAAAACAAAATTTTCAGACAGCTAGTTCAGGAGCGAGGTCGGAAGGGTTATGGACAAAATACAGACTACTATAGTACTACTTTACTACAGATGACTTTCAAGGTACTTTTTGGGTACGTTTTGGATGTATTATAGAGAAGACTCAGACAAATTACGATACTATCATACTTTCGGTAATATATACGAACTTTTTCTCGGGTCTTGTTCAGACTAACTACAGACTAACTACAGTACTACTATATTTCAGATGACTTTCGAGGTACTTTTTGGGTACGTTTTGGATGTATTATATAGAAGACTCAGACAAATTACGATACTATCATACTTTCGGTAATATACAGAAGCGAACTTTTTCTCGGGTCTTGTTCGCTAAAGCTCGTTTGCAATCGGTGTTACATCGTTCAATTCGTTTTTTATCATTAACTTCGTCATTTTTCGTTACAACTCGTAGCTTTTAATAATGGAATTGAGTCTGATACTAGGAATTTTTGAGTCTGAGAACGGTACGGACACAAATTGTTTCTCGGGGCATTAAATAATTATTTTTAGTCCTGGGACATAGTTGTCGTGAATATTTGAGCTGGGTTTTTCATCTTTCATCGAAAGCATTAAAGTTGCTTGTTTCGGGGTGGGGGTCAAAACACCTGAAACCCCCTTGAAAACGACCTTGCTGGCTAATTATTTTGGACTGTCACAGTGTGTAATTTGTTCTGCTTTCAACTTATTTTTTTTTTCTCAAAAACTTGTTTTAACACTATCTGACGAATCAAAAAGAGATTCTTTCACGAATAACATCGCGTTTATTTCGTGATTTAACACATATAAAACTTTTTGTCTAAAGAAACTTGTTTGCAATTTAAATGCTAATTTAATTTTTTTTTCAAAAGCTTTTTGTTTTTATTATTGAAACTCTGACAAAAACCGGGATTTTAACTTATATCGCCCCAAAGTAAGAAATTCTTGTACACTTAAAAATTATAGAACTTCTATTGAGCCAAACGCAATTGTTATAAGAATCGCAGTTAATGGATTTAACCTCGATAACGTTAAACTGGCAAGTAGAGCGGAAAAAAGTACACAACAGAAACAAACAAAACAAATTTCTATCATCAAGTAAGACAGTCAACAATAAAAGTTATTGGAAACACGTCAGGGCAAAAGCTAAAAATAAAAGTGAGGCAATAAAAGCGGCTGCAACTGTTACAGTGGCTCAAAACATTATTCGATTTGACTACGTAGCAATTAATAGCAATTTTCAAATATTTTGAACTTATTATTGAATAGAAATCAAAACTTACCGCAGAGTAAAATCAAAATATCAAGACCCACGCGGCATAAAATTCGCTTATTTGTATCCATATTTATAGTTGTTGGTATTGTTGTTGCTGATGTTATGTTATTATAATGATTACTGTTGTGATTGTTGTTGTTATTGTTATTAAGATGTACTATGCCCGAATTATTAAAATTAGCAATATTATTGCTATAGCGATTATTTATCGCTGCTGTATTTATTGTTGCACTATTTAGTTGCCCGTTCGTCACAACACTATCGATGTTTAGAGCGTTACGTGTTGGTGTCGCGGTCGTTGAAAACGTTTCACTATTTCGACTTTCCGGTCGACGAAGCGGTGTTGTTTCACTCGCTAACGCTTCGATACTCATTTGAAAGCAGTTTTTAAAACAGCGACGAGCGTAGAATTTAAATCGCTGCTACAATCACAACGAAACGTGTTTACAAGGTGGTTGAATGAATGGAGATGGATGGATGGGGATACAGAGAAACGTCAAAAAGTTGGAGCAAAAAAGCTTTTTTTTGCTTTGTTGTTTTTTTCGGCCCCCTTTCAATATGCAGCGTGATAGAGAGTTGAAGATAGCAGTAGAGAGCGCCAAAGCGCGTTGGCTCCAAATGACACTGAACTTGAGCAAGAGAGTCGATTTTGTTGTTTTCTTCTTTTTCTTTTTTCTTTATTATTGCTCGTAAATTTTAATTTCTTGTTTACGTTTTGTTGCTTGGCATTTTTTGTTTTTAATTTTTTTTTTTTTATGTGTATTTTTTTATTGAATTTTGTTTGTCTTTTCTTAAAAGCTTTTTCAGTTATAGCTTTAAAATTGAAAACTTGGCAAGTCTTGTTGGCGTCTTGTTGTGCAGCTAAGGGTTAAGTCTTGCCGAATGAGTCAAACGACGCTGAGTTTCGCGTAAAAACTTTTATTATCGCTGCCATTCAAGTTGTAAGCAACGCAGGTAAAAATTTCGCATTTATTAAAGCAATAAAGCGTATAAAAGCTTTTCATTCATTTGTTCGCATGCTTTTGAATTCTCACACAAGTTTTGTTGTTTTGCCTGAAATGAGAAAAGGTTAAAGAAAGGATTATTTTAATTAAGCTCAAGTGATTTAAAGATGATGTTCCGCATTTTGCGGTGAGTAATAATTTAAAAATGTACAGTTTTATGCTAGTTTGTCTGCCTGTATTTATGAATCATTGTTAATGCTGACAACCTCGGACAATCACAACAATCACTTAATCATTAATTATAAATGAATCACAGCGGAATGGATAAAGAAGAGCAAAATAAATATGAGCGACTGTACGATCTGAGATCAATGAAGGTCATCGCCGCGCTTTAGTTTTTGCATAAGACAAAAAGAAAAAAAGCTTCATTGAGCTTTAAATCTCTCAAAAATAAACATATTCATATTTAAATTCTGTGGTCATAAGCGATAATCGCCTAACTCCGATCTCAACGTTTCGAGAAATCTTGCTTTGAAGTTGTTAATCGCCATATTATTTTTATGAAGAGTTCTTCTGCTTCTATGTCATAACTATGGCTAAAAAACTCAAGAAGCTCCAATACGGGTGGAACAGAGTTCATCAACAAGTCAATTCTTTCATGGGTTGACTTAGGCGCTTATCGCTTATGACCACAGAATTAATGTCAACTTAATTTATTTTTATATTTTATGAGAACAAAAGAAATTCTAGTAAGAGAAATTCGATAAGAACCTAGAAAGGTTCTTTCGACTTTTAGTGCTGAGAGAGTTTCATTCATAAATCAGATTTTTGGCATTGTATAATAAGTACTAGATTCGCCAAGTGATAAAATTTTAAAAGTTTTATGAGCACTAATAAATTTTCGTCATATTTTGTTTATTATTAAAAAAAATATATGTGCTACAACGTGCCGGATGTGTGCTATCCAGGGACCGAAAATAACTGTTATTTTAAAATTTTCGAATGAAAAAGATACAGTGAAAAAATTGTCGAAGGACATTTTCAAATATACCATTATGATACAAATGGCCTCAGTTTCACGAATATTTAGAGCCTTTTAAATTTTCGACTGATTCTATAAAAGTTAAAAATTCACTGTTATTTTTGGCTTTTATTTTTTCAGACAAAAATAACGGGTACTTTTAACTTTTATTTTATCGGTCAAAAATAACAGTTATTTTGCGACTTTTATTTTTTTGGTCAAAAATATCAGGCAATCTGTGTTTTTTTTAAAGGCCGCTTGTCCGATTAACCATATGTAAAACGTGAACACCGATAAGACCAAAATAATTGTATCGATAGTTTTTTAGTCAGTAAAATGGCCTTTGAAAAAACACAAATTGCCTGAAATTTTTGACCGAAATATAACTGTTATTTTTGACCGATAAAATAAAAGTCAAAAGTAACTGTTATGTTTGCTCGAAAAAAATATAAGGCACAAAATAACTTTTATTTTTGTCGGAAAAATTAATAGTTAAAAAATTACAGTTAATATTTGACTTTTTTGATAAAACCATAACCGATACGGTCCCTGGTGCTTGTAATAACAAAATAACAAAAGAGTTTAGCTACTACAGCTTTTTCGCACTTTCTCAGCATTAACTCATTTGAAGCCACAGTCCAAAGCATCAAAAAGTTTTAATGATAAAGATTCCAGTGGCTAAAAACAAAGTTAATGTGGAAAAAATTTACCCACCAAAGTTTGGGTTGGGCTCAGGGATAACACAAGACGTAACTACTAACCATGCACACATAGATCTAATTACAGAATAGCTTTTAATCTACTTTTGAGTTGACCTTTTGACAAGTTAACATCAAAAACGCTACAGTTGTTAACAAAGGTACTCATGCGGTTTAAAGGAGCAGTTGACATATAGTTCGTTCTACTAAAAGGTAAATAAATTAAAGTGTTAGCGTTTCTACTGCTTCTACGGTTAGAGTTAAAATTAATGAGAGAAAGAATTTCCGGAGAATCGAAAACACCGGTCATGAGTTGGTGTAAATACACGATATGACAAATTTTAATAAAAGATTAGCTAAAAAATGTTTTTGACTATTTGAATGTCAAAATATTGATAAAATTGTGACAAATCAAATGCACAAACCATTTTTGACACTGTTCCCATTTCAAATTGAAAGTGTTCCTACATTAACAAAAAAGTTAACTATTGAACATTTAAAAATTATTTTAAGATATTATTATGAATAAGACCGTTACTTTTTTACATAATAATAAAATTTTTATACCCTAAACCTGAAAGGTGAGGGTATATTAACTTTGTGCAAACGTTTGTAACGCATAGAACGAAGCGAGTGCGGTATAGAAAAGTATATATATTCTTGATTAGCGTCACCACCTGAGTCGATCTATCCATGTCCGTCCGTCTGTCCGTCTGTGTGTTGTCCGTATACACAGGATAAGAAGAAGGAGTTGAGATAATAAGATGGTACATATGGTCACATGAACCCAAGGATCTGCACTATTGAATATTTTTGGAATCCGCTCACGGACACGCCTACCTCCCATACATCGCAAAAATTGAAAACTGCATAACTCAGCTCATAATTAGCCTACAAACAGCAAAATTTAGTATGTATGTATTTTATATCAAAATAAAGATGTCTGCGAAAAATGGAGATCATCCGCTTACGGACACGCACACCTCTCATACAACCCAAAAATTTAAAACACAATTCATAAGCGTCTGCTTAACACACAGAGATAAAATTTAGCACGTATGTTTTCGATAACAAAGAAAACAGATTTTCAAAAATGGAGATCATCCGCCCACGGACACGCCTACCTCCCATACAACGAAAAAAATTGAAAACTGGATATATAAGCTAATAATTAACCTACAACAAAAAAATTTGGTGGGTATGTGTTTTATATCAACACAAAGATGATTTCGAAAAATGGGTGTCATCCGCTCACGGACACGCCCACCTCCCATACAACCCAAACATTGAAAACGGAATAAATAAGCCTCGGTTTAACCTTCAGAGGTTAATATATATACCAAATATGGTTTTGAAAAATGGACGTCATCCGCCCACGGACACGCCTACCTCCCATACAACCCAAAAAGTTTAAAACTCAATAATTAAGGTTATGTTTGTCATAGAGAGGTGTGTTCAAAAATTGGGAGTTATCCGTCCATGAACACGCCCACCTCCCATAGCGAAAGCACAATAAAAGCATTAACTGTTAGCTACAGGAATACAATTTGGTATGTGTAAATTTTTCATCAACATTTAAATGTATATAAATAAATGTATAGGCTTCATCCGCCCACGGACACACCCATTTTCAATAATATTATTTTTTTGGAAAAGTAGGTTTAGGGTATTTCATAGTCGGCCTAGACCGACTTTAGACTTTCTTTACTTGTTATTATTAAGACCAAGTTATTTTTTGGATGTACTTATTTACGAATAAAACTTAAGCTACTGAATCTATTCAAGCTAAAGACTGTCCCAGAAATAACTGTCCTTTTGTTTTTTTTATTGTAAAAAAACCAATGATATTTTTTTTAAAAACTCTTTTAGTTTATTAATAAGTAAACATTACAAAATAAATGAAAATTTTATTTACACTGAAAAAATACACTTAAAAAATTATGCACTTTTTGATTAAGGTCCTCCATTAGGTTTTTTACCGACTTTTCGTTGACCTTAGTGTATGCCCGACGCCACTTACGTCGAAATATTTCGATGTTTTTCGCAGTTTGTTTGGTCTTAAGGTTTCTTTTCATTAAAGCCCAATATCTTTCGATTGGACAAAGTTCGGGGTAATTCGGAGGATTGGCTTCTCTTGGTGCCATAGTGACATTATTGGCTTGGTACCAATCCATCGTTCTCTGGGCGTAGTGACATGTTGCTAGGTCAGGCCAAAATAGTACTGAACCTTGGTGCTGGAGTATAAAAGGCCCCAAACGCTCCAGACACTCTCTGATGTAAATTTCGGTGTTGATTGTGCGATCTATCACAAATTCCTTACTTCGAAGGCCACATTTGCAAATGGCCTGCCACACCATGTATTTCTTTGGAAATTTGGTATGTTTTTCTGTGGTAAATTAAGAGGATGCTCCACCCCTTCTAACCGCAGTATAATATCCGTGTCCAGGTAATGGAAATCCGCTTGAAATCCGCTTCGCAGTACGTTTCATCGTTCATGATCACGCAATTAAATTTGGGCAGGTAATCGCGATACAGTTTTCGAGCCCTCCTCTTGGCTTCGGCGTCCTTTTCTTCTGACCTATCAGGTACTTTTTGTACTTTATAGCTGCTTAGGTTGTAGAATTTTTCAATCCGTTGAACACTTGACTTTGATGTTCCCGCTTTTGCTGCCATATCACGAACCGAAGTGCCTGGATTCACACCGCTTGGTTCGCTAGACCATTTTTTTTCTTTCTAAGGCTGGCGTTTTTGATAAAGGGGTAAGCTATTTGAATCGTTTTATGGTCCTTCCGACAGTTTTTACGCACACGCCGTGCTGTTTGAATTTTCCAGGTATTTGCAAATAATTGCTATCCACTTTTCTTCTTGTTGAGCCCACATCTTTTCAGTAGCTCTTTTAGTTGTCTAATCTTTTTCTTACTTTACTGTATCTTTTTTTATGCTTTATTTTATATTTTATTTTGGTACCAAATATGTTGCTATAGAGTTAACACTTTTTTATAAATAATCTAAAAACAAAATGACAGCTATTTCTGGGACAGTCTTTATGTGATTTGCTCTATACAGAATTGTTAATGCTGTTAGTTATTGTTGTCCTTATAAAAAGTACTTGACCCAGAGTTAAATTTAATAACAATAAAAACTTGACATGGTCACAACTAAGTTAAAACAATTTCATTTTCAAATTTTTTAAAGTTGATCGTTCTGAAATATAAAAATCGTGAAAATTTAACCAGTCATTTTTACAATTTGGACGCCATTTTGTCATCTCTATGTTAAAATGTAATTTTTGATAATCAATTCTTCAAGTTGAAGCTTTGAGGCCATGATAAAAATAGATTTTAGGGTCATATCACAACTAGAAATTAATTAATGAAATAAGTTTCAAAAAACAAAAACGGAAAATTTAAATTTGTGTTTTTGGCTTGAACAGAATACTTTTTTTGTCAATTTTTCAAAATCGGAAAGGCAACTCTCAAAAATATAAAGTACGACAGTATTCATAAAAATGTTTCGAAATATAGAGTCGTGTCAACTGTTCAATAAGGGTAGTATGTAAATTATTCGTTTTGACGTTAAGTAGCTAATGCGGCCACGGCAGTGATTGACTGCCAACTCGAAAGCCCCGGTTTGGAATATTGTTATGGTTTTCCGCTTTCACATTTCTTCAAATATTAAAAGGTATGCATGCCAATGGCTATGGAATAGATTTTGGAGATATATTGGCACCAATATTATTTTTTTTGTAGACAAATTTCGATGCACGATCCATGTCTTACTGATTTCTTTAGAGAAGCTTAGATGTAAATATTTACAAAATCTTTTTTGAACCAGTGTAAAGTTTAAACTAGTGTAATTTCTCCTTTATCGCATTTTCACAATTTTTTATTAATTAAAAAACCAAAAACATTTGCATGTAACTAAATCAAAAATACTTACAAATGCACATGTTCAATATCTTATCAAAAATGCATGCAACGCAATCGCTTGCAATCATCAATAAATTGTTAACGCCTTCAACAAAAAAACACCTAACTGCCACTCAACATGTCAGCGAATGACATTCAAGTCGAGGATCATTCATGATGATCATCACTGCAGGCGCACTCTGCACACGAACAGCTCAGCCACTAAGCAACAAAGTGTGGCACTTGCGCCACGCTGCGTCTGGGCGCTGCATAAAGTAAACAGTTTCTTTTTTGTTTGCTGCTAGCTGACGGTTGTCGTGCAAGTGGCTTCCACTGCTAAGCTAAAAATAACAAAAAAAAAAAAAAAAAATAAATAAAAATAATAAAATAAAAAATTCCCTTGTTTAAAAAATTTAAATAAAGTAAAAATAAATTCAATTCGGTTTCATTGTCAAAACCAGCGATGCTGTTTTTTGTGTGTCGATATGCCTAGCGTTTGAGTTTTTGTTGCCTTCTACAGCGGTTTTGCTTTTTAATTTATTTTTCTTGAATGGATTTAATCAGTCTTTAATTAGCTAATGTAGCTAATGAAGCGATCGGCAGATAAAATTTGCTTGCAGCACGTGCTGTGAACAAATTAGGTAATGAAAATTCAATTAATTTGTTTATTTTTTATTTTAAATAAATGCATTCAAGTTTTTTCTGATTCTGTTCCATTTAAATCTGTATTATAAAACTCACCCAAATTTGTACAATTCTTTTCAAGATCGTTGTACGGATTATCCTTACTTAATAAATTTTCAACGTCCAGTAAATACCAAAATTTGGAATTAAGGTCCCTTGTCGTGTAAATTGTGTACTTATTTACTGATGCAGACGCAGACCAAGAACGCTTTTCATAACGCCAGATTTTTCGCTTTCTACGGAAAGGCCATATCCTGAGTCAATTCGTTGCGCCGACAAGTCGCCGACATTTTATACGGATTTTTGTGTCGATTCCCCATTTTTTACAAAGATTTTTAGCCTTTTCGATAACTTTTTCACATATCTCGTTACGAATTTCTGCAAGTTCAGTCGCCAATAATTTGAGATCATGGAACGCTTCTTTAAACCTAATTTTAGGAACTTGTAATCTGAGCTGCACACGGTCAGTTCTCAGAGTTCATGCCAGAATTGGACTAAAGTTATGATATTTAAATTCGGTTTAAGATAAGGATTGCAGCATTTCTGGTGTACCACTTGTGGCAATATTTTCATCTGCTAATTTTTCTTATAGTTCTACGTATTCTTCCAGTCCTTCGACAATAACGCTTACTTCTTGCGCTCTGGCGCTCCATCGTGTTACAGATTCTTTAACAGATTTTTTTAAAGCATTTTTAACAATTTCCATCGTAATATTGAACGTGAGAAAAAGTAACGTATGTTATCAATTATTCCAAAACATGTAACAAAGATTGAATCTTGGTTAGCTGTAGTAACTCCTACTAAATTAAATGTGTGGTTGTCACAATTTACAAATGTTGCCTTATTATTTTTTTTCTATTATTCTTTGTTGAACGCCTGATATGTGATTTGACATAAGGGCAGCATTATCATAGCATTGTACCCTACAGTTGGCTAACTTAATTATTGAATTAATTAATTAAAACAAACTTTTTTGCAAAATTTTGTTTGTCTTGGCATGAGGACACCCCCTTCTTCCCACCCCCCCCTCGCTACACCACTGCCTGGGGTCTTTGAGATGGCTGTTCAGCACACTTGACTACCGAGGCCGCATTAATTAGACGGCGTTACATGCCACACAACCCGTGAAGTTATAACACTATTGCGAAAACAGTTTGGTAAGCAGTTCAATTCATGTTTTGGCCCGGAGAATCGGACTTGATCTAGACTTCTTTATTTGATGCTACGTAAAGTCAAAAGCCTTCATGAAGAAGCAAGCTAAGATTACTAAATTGGACGCAAATGCTGAAACGCCTCATAGAAAATTAAAACTGTAAAAATTACCGTTTCAATGAAACAAAAATGGTTCTTTTATAAACTACTAGCGGATGTAACCCGGTGTTACTCGGGGTTGTGCCTCGAGGACGATTTTCAAAACTGCTCTCATTTTTACGTTTTTAAAATTATCAATTCAATTTTAATTTGCCCCCTCCTTCCGTCGAAAGTGTTTAGTCAAATTTCCGTTAAACTGTACCTGCCAGACATGATTAAAACAAAAACTGACATCTTTAACGTCTCGATCTGAAGTCTGGTTTCTGAGGAAAATGGACACCCGCACTTGGAAAAAAAACACATATCTTCCTCCGGTGAAAAATTTCTCTATTTTCGATAAAAGCAATTTTCTCTTTTCAAATAAAATTTTCTTCAATTAGAAAAAATTTTCACATTTTCGAAGAAATATTTCTTCACTTCTAGGAAATGGAAATATTTCAATGTCTCTTATAATGACAAATATTTTTCTCGCACAAACAAATTCTCATTTATACAGAAAATTTTTTTGAAAATGATTTGAAATGAATTTCATATATTTTGATAAAAAATTCACTATGTCCCCTTTTACACTAGTCAAGAAATGAAAGCAATTTTTGGATTTCGAAAAACTTGCCAGTACACTTGACTGTGTACCGTCAACTTTTTCCTCTTTCGTCGCTTCCTATTTGCGGCGAATTGGCCTACAAGCTCAGAAAATTGACTTCAATTCTTGACTAATGTAAAAGGGGTATATGAGAAGTTTTTTTCTTCAATAAAAACAAATGTTTTCTCAAAACTAAAGAGCCTTTTTCTCTAATATCAAATTATTTTTACATACATATTTCTCTTTTTCAGAGAAGGTTTTTATCATTTTTAGAGAATTTTAGGATCGCATTAAGAGAAAAGCATTCTCTGAAGCAAGGTCAATACCAATTTTCTCTAAATATGATGCATTTTTTATCATATTCCGAGAAACTATTTTCTGAGTGCAGTTTGAAAAGTCATTTCGAGAAAAATGCGTTTAAAGTTTTTTTAAGCATTTTTACGGATTGTTTTCGTTCAACTTCGGTTTTGGTCGATACTGTTCGGTTAATTTTTTTTTTCATCTTTATATTGCTTCTGCTGGTATTCGTTAAACTTATTTTTTTTGTTCGTCTTTGTTTGTTGACTTCGTTTGCTTTCGGCTCATTATACCCTAAACCTGAAAGGTCACGGTATATTAACTTTGTGCAAACGTTTGTAACGCATAGAACGAAGCGAGTCCGGTATAGAAAAGTATATATATTCTTGATCAGCGTCACCACGTGAGTCGAGCTATTCATGTCCGTCCGTCCGTCCGTCTGTCCGTCTGTGTGTTGTCCGTATACACAGGATAAGAAGAAGGAGTTGAGATAACTGGATGAAACTTGGTACACATGGTCACATGCACCCAAGGATCTGCACTATTGAATATTTTTGGAATCCCCCACGGACACGCCTACCTCCCATACAACGCAAAAATTTAAAACTGCATAACTCTGCTCATAATAAGCCTATAACAATAAAATTTGATATGTATGTGTTTTATACCAACACAAAGATGTCTTCGAAAAATGGACGTCATCCGCTCAAGGACACGCCCACCTCCCATACAACCTAAAAATTGAAAACGCAATAAATAAGCCTGTGTTTAACCTACAAAGCTAAAATTTGGCACATATATTTTCTATGACAAGACAAAGATGGTTTTGAAAAATGGACGTCATCCGCCTACGGACACGCCTACCTCCCATACAACCCAAAAAGTTTAAAACTCAATAAATAAGGTTATGTTTGTCATAGAGAAATTAAATTTGGTATGTATGTATTTCATACCAAAACAAAGGTGTGTTCAAAAATTGGGAGTAGTCCGTCCATGAACTCGCCCACCTCCCATAGCGAAAGCACAATAAAGGCATTAAATGTGAGCTAAAGGAATAAAACTTGGTATGTGTAAATTTTTCATCAACATTTAAATGCATATAAAATATAGGCTTTATCCGCCCACAGACAAGCCCATTTACAATAAAAATTTTTTTGTTTTTGAAAAGTGGGTTTAGGGTATTTCATAGTCGGCCTAGACCGACTTTAGACTTTCTTTACTTGTTCCTTGTTTTTTGTCGAAAGAACTTTTAAAAGCATAGGATCTATTTCAGTAACAGATACAAATGCTTGCCAAATTTCATCAAAATCGGTTCATCCGTTTTGACGTGAATGAGCCGAACATAGTTGATTGAATAAAGCGCCCTCTAACAGAAGTTTTCTGAAATTTAAATAGCCTCAATTCTGTTGCAGAGTCAAGTTATTTCATGTAGCAAATTTTAGTAAAATCGATCAAGTCATTTAGGAGTTATTGAGTCTTGACAATGCACTACTTAAAGCGCCCTCTTTCGGAAGTCTTTGCAATTTTTTATATTTTATGTTTTATCTTGGGTGCAGTTGAACGTTCATACCAAACTTCATTGAAATCGGTTCAGGCGGTTAGGAGTTATTGGGTCTTTAAAACGCACTACTTAAAGCGCCCTCTTACGGAAGTCTTTCGAATTTTTATAGCCTATGTTATCTTGGGCGTAGCCAAACCTTCATTCCAAATTTAATTGAAATCGGACCAGGTGTTTAGGAGTTATTAAAGAGTGCCACGCTCACATAATTCTGCCCAATTTTTACCTTTTCTTTATCTTTGGTGCAGTTGAACCTTCATACTAAATTTCATTGAAATCGGTCCTGGAGTTTAGGAGTTATTAAGTCTTAATAAAAACGCACAACTCAAAGCGCCCTCTTGCGGTAGTTTTTGGAATTTTTTATTGCCTATGTTTTATTTTGGGAGCAGTTGCACCTTCATACCAAATGTCATGGAAATCGGTTCAGGCGCTTAGAAGTTATTACAGATTGCCACGCCCACATACTTCCGCCCACTTTTTTAACTATGCTTTATATTGGTTGCAGTTGAACCTTCATACCAAATTTCATTGAAATAGGTCCAGGCGTTTAGAAGTTATAATAGAGTTTCACGCCCACATTCTTCTGCCCACATTTTTACACCCACTTTTTATGTTCTTTCTCACTATGAAAGGTACTCGGTGTCCAAATTTCAGCGCAATTGGATAAACGGTGCGTGATCCTATACGGAACAGACAGACAGACAAACATTTGATTTTATATATAAGAAGATGAAATATATAAAATTGATTTCATTTTATTTATATAAAAAAAAAGTCGCAATTAACTTTGCTGAAAATTATATTTTTTTACTACGATATTTGTTATTAAAATCCAGATGATACCATTCTTAGCACATATCTTAACATAAATACACACCTACAGATTTTAAAATACTTATTATTATATGTTCCAAATTACATATCTCATTTTTAATATCTTCACCTAAACATTTCAATATATGAAAGCACCTAAATTCTTTAGTATCAATAAAGCATCTATAAGCTTAAAACAACATGTTTGCTCTATCTTGACTTATTTTTATAGTATCGATACTTATCAAATGCATAACTTTGATTTTATTTTGTAACAACTTTGTTCAAACGTTTGAATTAACGTTTAAGTTTACGCCCTATTAAAAAGTGGGAATAGCTTTTATAAATTTCAAAATTTATTTACTGATAATATTGATAAGAAATAAGCTAACCACTCCAAATTTCCTAATAATTTAATCAAAGCTTATGAGTTAAAAAAATCAAGTGTGTTTCCGTATCCAAGAACAAATGCGTAACGTTTATTTAAAAGAAAAATAATAGCGTCATATCGATTGTTGGTAAGTATAGATAATGGAAAATAATCAAAGGTTGTTAAAATAGGGTAAGAACCTACATTTGCCAAACCTACATCTAAATGTATTATCGATAGATAGTCAAAAGGAATTAATTTTTAGAATAAAGTACCCAGATAAAGCCTTACACTATGGCTTCGGTCTTTTAAACTCTATTTTGTTTTTTTTTTTTGTTTGCTTTCCATTGCTTCCAAACTCCAAGCACATGCATTCGGTCAGGCAACAAGAATTTTTAATTATAAAATATATTGACATATATCGTTAAAAGGCACCATTATAATTTAAAAATTAATTAAAGGCAAATTTATGATAAAATTGCTTACATAAATTATACAATTTACATAAGAACGACAAACAAGGCATCATCATCGTTCTAAGTAAGACATAAACTGTTGATTCTGAACGTTGGGAATGGAAACTGAAGCAGCAGCAATACAAACGATGCAGCTGTTGTATTTACAAAAAATAAGTAAATTATTTTAAAAATTTCACTAAACAGTAAAAAGTAAAAAACGAGTGCCATGCAAAATAAAGCCATGATGATCAATGCAGCCATCGTGTGCCTGCTGACAAAGTCAACAGCGACAAAAAATTCTTCATCTAAAAAAGCATGGATTGTTAACAAGCCGCATGTCAAGAGGAACCAAGACATAAAACTAAACAAAAAGCAGAGCCGTAGAGTAGAGTTGTAGCGAGTAACCGAACAACATTCAATGTTCACTTGCAAATTAGACATTGATTGGTAGTAAGTTACCCGACCAACTTGCTCTTCGGACTTTGCGTATGGCTTGCTATGCACGATCACTAACTAACAACATGAGCAACATGTAACAACAGCAAATAATAGAGTGTGTATTTGAAGAAGAAGAAGAAGAGTTAACGGCTAGGCTTACCACATCGTTGTAACCAATAATCGCAACGTTGATTACCAACGTTTTTCTTGGTTTGTTTTTTTTTTTGTTCCGATGCAGTTTTTTGCCGTTGGGTCGCTGAGTTGACCAACAACGAACGACAACAACAACTACAAAAGTGGCAGTTTGTTTGATTATCAGGTAGGCAAAATGTGTAGTAAAAATAATGCAAAGAATGGATTCGCTAAATTGCAACGCTGTTCAACTGTATTGGTTGCTCATTATAATTATATATTTTACAGTCCCCGCCCATTGTTATGGGTAGGTAGTTGGGCATTTTGTTAATATTGTTAAATTTAAAATTTTTTTTGTTTTGCTCCTTTTCTTACGTTTTAAGCAGATACTTAATAATTTTATGATTATTTTAATTTTGGAGTGCGTCTTAAAGTTTATTTGGTTTTATATTTAACCATAATTTGAGTTATTTTCTGTTATGTCGAGTACGTGTTTATTTTTGGAATGGGGAATTGCAAGAGTGCTCAGATTTCGGACAAGAAGGGTCTCAATAGGGCGCTTTTCGTTCCCGGCATGTGAATTTGGCAAGAAAAAAAAATTGATAATTGTTTTTACCAGTTTACGACCAATTAAGACTCAATTCGACCACAAACGAAACCAATACCACCCCTACCCCCTCTCAATGTCATTTCAAGGTCAATTTATGAAAATGCTGTGAAAAAATTGCTTTTTCAGTATGAATAAGCTTGTTCGGGGGCTTTGATTTACCTTGGAATTTCCTTGAAGTGACCTTTATGCAAACAAATTGTCCTTGGATTCGGAATAAGCGAACCAAAAAGCCGATATGTCAGGAAGCTTGATGTCATATCTTTCTTTTTATTTCATTTTGATGTTGGATTGACCTTGAGATGACCTTTATGCGAACAAATTTACCTCGGATTTGGAATCAGTGACCCAAGTAACCTACATATCAGGAAGTTGGACATCGTATCTCGGTATTTTTCAATTTTCACTTTGGAATACCTTTGAAACGACCATTTTACAGACAAATTGACATCAGAATCAGAATCAGCAACCCAAATAACTGACATACCCGGAATTTAGATAGCATATCTCTGTTTTTATTACATTTTGACTTTGTAATGACCTTCAAATGACCTTTATACAGATCAATTGACCTCGGATTCGGAATCAGCGATCCAAAAACCTTTAAACCACAGAAGTTGGATATTGTATTTCCTTTTTTTTTAATTTTTACCATGAAAATAACTTTATACAGACAATTGACCTTGGATTCGGAATCAGCGATCAAAAAATCTATACGTTTCATATATTTTAAAGTAAAATCCCAGAACTAGTCTATTCATTCCGAAAAGGCTAGTTTTATTTCACGGCATTTTCATAATTTTAACTTGAAATGGTCCTAAGAGGAGGAGGTGTTAGTTCCGTCTGTGGTCGAATCGACTCTAAACTGGCCGCACACTCAGAAAAAAGTGTCTCGGAATATGATAAAAAAGGCTTCATATTTAGAGAAAAATGGTATAGACTTTGCTCCAGAGAATGCTATTCTCTAATTGCGATACTAAAAATTTTCTAAAAATGATATAAAGCTACCATGAAATAGAAAAATATATCATTTTTAGAGAAAAATACTTTTTTTTTTGAGAAAATATTTGTTTTTATTGAAAAAAATACTTCTCATAGTGAATTTTTTATCAAAATATAAGAAAAGTTTTTCATTTTCAATAAAATTTCTCTATAAATGAGAAATTTTTTGTGCGAGAAAAATACTTATCATTATTATTCCATTTCCTAGAAGTAAAGAAATATTTCTACGAAAATGTGAAAATTTATTCTAATTGAAGAAAATTTTATTTGAAAAAGAGAAAATTGCTATTATCAAAAATAGAGAAATTTTTTACCGGAGCAAGGTAAGTGTTTTTTTCTCAGTGCCGGCTGCTAAAAAATATTGATGTTTTTTAATCAAAACCACTGGCATTTGATAAAACCGATTATGAAATCCTTTTGGATTTGCCAATATTAAACCCTCCATTTGCTACCTGAATTATGCCCAGAGAACCTAAATCTCAATCCAAACCACAAGAATTGATCCACAGTGACATCCGCTTATGCAAAAATGCATTAAGAGAACCATGGACAGTTAATAAAAAACCCAGACTCAAACAACTCCAAAATTTCGGAAGACCTTCCACAAATGTCACATCACGTATGAACAGGTAAGTTACTCTACCATTATGACTTCGACACCATCTAGAATCTAGATTGCCATCTAGAAGCGGCACGCAATTTAAGTATAGACTTTTTCTCATTTGAGTTTAATTCCCTGTCTAACACGTTGGAGCCCAGGCGACAAAAAGGTAATCCACTCTGAATTCTGTATAACCACCAAATTTAAAGAAGGTATCCCAATGAAAGCCTGAAGGGCATCCGTAGAGACCATATGGCAGACCGACATACACTCATTTGGCTTGAAAGACTTTTGTTCATTAGACAATTTTGCATAACTAACCATAACTAACACTAAAAGGACATAACATTCGCGGCAGAGAAAACAGACTTTTTTTTTAGAATTCATAACTCAGTACATTATTACATTTGTTATTATACAAAAATTTTTATAATAACATTTTTCCAAATCTTTTTTTATTATTGTAGAAATTTGAACATATAACAAAAAAAAACTCGTGTCATACGAAAGCGAATCAAGTTTAAAAAAATATAAAAAAAAAATTTCATCCTAAAAATAATCCGCTAGTGATTTACTGTACTGATCCGCTGAAAACCAGTACGAAAAGCAGGTTTCGAGATAAATGCGTTCAAAGTTTGTGAACAAAGAAAAAAAAATCGAAAATTAAAAATGCGCTCTCACTAATCCGGCTGTAACTTTTGAACCCGTAAGAATTTTTTCATGAAATTTTTTTTTAGAATTTTAAGAATATTTACTAAAATACAAAATTATAAAAAACGGCCAATGCTATGTCCCCCCCTTAAGTCAATATTCAATTTCTTTGCCATATATCTTCTACCAAACTACAAACCTTGACAAATTTAATGTATAAGTTCCGCAAACACCTGGAAACATTGTTGCAGTCAAACACATAAGAATATCTGTAAATTATTCAGAAATCAAAGTTCACATTTTACAATAATAATTAATAAAGTAGTTATAGCACACAATTTTAATAGCCTTATATCAAACAGTATGTCGTACATTTTATGTGGATATGTAAATTAACGGGTAGTGCACTATTTTCTTTCGACATAAATAATAATTATAATTATTTCTAGATTTTCAGAAAAATTATAGAGGTTTGACGATGTGAAGTATTTGTGATAAGTATAGATATTTATAAAAAGCATACAAAGCAAATCCTTAACTGTAAGTATATTAGAGCTTCAACTTAAACACGAATTTCCAAATACAGACCTCCACGGAAGTTCAAACTCAGTGCAGTTCGTTCTTTGAAATACGAACATCAACTGCACGTGTATTTTATTCACAAACTACTCGTAGCGTTCGAATACACGTGATTCATTTGAATTTTATTCATGTACTTAGGACGAAAGACGTCTAGAAAAGTTTGAGGATGCTGAAATGGAGGCTATTTTGGATGAAGACTCGTGCCAAATGCAAGAAGAACTCGCAAAAGTATTAGAAGTGACTCAACAAACCATATCTGTACCGTGTACCGAGAACAATAGTACCGTGAGTACAGTGTGAATTCAAGCCGAGAGACATCGAACGCCGTTTTTCCACTTGTGAACAGAAAGCAATGTGAGCAGCCTTCACTTGTGGAAATTATGTTTTTGGTTGTAACTTCATTAAAAAGAAATATTAGTAAAAGTTTAAATGGAAAAAGTTGAATTTTAAATGGAAACATTTTTTTTAGTTCTAACATGATTTGGAAAATGTTTGTATGAAATTATATATTTAGGTTGAATTAGAAGTTAGAAACCCGCAAAAGTTTTGATCCTAGCTATTTACGAAGACCGAAGTAATAGACGTGTGCCCAGGTAAAATTCTTCGTCGGGTCTCGTTGGAACTGCAATTTATTGAGTTAACATACATGTCATATCAAATCAAAAAAGCCATATGTTGTATTTGAAAAATTTTACAGGAGAAGCAAAAAAACTTTCTTATTTAAAAACAAAATCATATTTTTCAACTCTTTAGTAGGTTAATGTTGTAAATAAAATCGTTGTTTTTAGTAGTAAGAGTGTACAATTCTGCATGAACATGTTTTTTGATACGGTGCATCGTAATCAAAAAGTCGATTTTAAATTTTTTTTTAACTTAGGGCTTTTTTTTATTTCATATTTGAATATGCTCCGAGACAGCAAACTAAACATTTTCAACCAGCTCACCATGTCTTGTGTATGCATATAGCTTAGAGATCAATTACGAGATAACATACGATAACCACCAACATGCCCAACCATAACCAAATTGCTGTGCTTGTCTTCCGTGTCTTTCGTTTTGATGTCTTTTTGATAGCTCTAAATTGTCCTACCGAACGAACGGCTAATCTCTCAAATTTAAGGCTATGCTCCAAGGAGTAACTCAATAGAAGTCTATACATTGGTGGGAGCCGTGCATTGTTATTTTGATTTAAGCTCATCACGAAGGTTTATCTTTTAGAGAAGGTCATGGGGTCGCCATTTACTCCCTCAAGGCCTGTTTATTGGTCTAGCCTTTACCCAGGCTATCTCTAGAGTTGGCATTAAGCTTCTATATAAATTTTTTTTTTATTATCGAAGACCATTATGATGGGTCGATTTGAATGGAAGGAAAATGAATTGTTGTCTGGGCGATTTTCGGTTCGGGCATGAAAAGTTATTAAAGAAAAAAATTATAAAGGGGTTTGGGGATGCACTTTAACCTATCACATTGAAAATTTTGGGTACTAAAGAGGGTACTTCAGGAAGGAGGCACTAAGCGAATTCCTCTGTACATGTAAGTCCGGTTTTAGGTTGGATCGGGTGTGAGGATTTCATATATGGCATCAGTTTTGCTCTAGCTGTACACGTTATTAAACAAAAATTTGGTGAACAAAATTCCTTAGGCACTTCCAGGCCTAACCAGGCAACATCTTTTTAAAAGTAGTCCAAGCCTACTGACCATGGGATCATACGATTTTGATGAAATTTTGAAATGTGGGCCCAGGAGACGATAGTCGATAGAAAATAGAATATTTTTATTTTCATTTTTTTTTTTAATAAAGTTATATCGCCCTTTTCATATTGAAGTGCCATCTCCGATTTTCTTTTAAGTTTTAGTTTTAATGTTTAAATTTAGTTACGCATTCGGCTAATAAAATAAAAGGATTGTCTGCGTTCCAGATAAGACAGATTTGTAGTATAAGAAATGACCTCAATTTTAATTGCTCGTTTGCAACTTTCACGTGCTCTCAATAACAACGCCCTTGTTTCTTTCTGTTTATCTTAGAAACAATAAATTTTCACAAATCTTACGAGAACATTTTAAATTGTATTGCCATAAAATGTAAATCGTTGCGACCTTCATACAAAGAATTTTATTTTCCTGTTAAAGCCATTTAAAGATACGTTTGCAACAATAAAATATTGTTCTTCTGAACTGTTAATTTAACGTAATTCACCTCTTTTTTGCCTCCAAACTACTAACTTAAAGTCAATTCAATTTAATTTTGAAAATAAATCTGTTGTTCATTAAAAATAATAAAATAACACCTCTTTGAACTTATTTTACACACAATCTTTAGCACAACCTCTGAAGAAAACCAAGCAACTGTCACGCACTTTCACCTTTCTTTCTTTTTTTGTTTTTGTTTCAACCCTCAAAAGCTTATGTCAAAAACAGCTGATTTCATCGCATGACTAAAGCATGCGAGTAAAATTTGACAGAAGTCAGCCATAAAGCGTTGCCAATTTCGAATCCTGCAGATACAGCTACAAGAACACGCATTGAAATTTCTCTGAAGACAACGGGATGCACCACTGCGCATGTCCAAAACTCGTGCCTTTTTATGTGGAAATGTCTGACTGTTGGTCACGCAAAGATTGAAAAACAAAAACAACAAAAAATACCCACTTAACATATAAACAAATTATGTTGGCAGGAAATCGTTGCCAACATCTACAACAATTGCTGCCCGCTGCCTGCTCATCAGGTGAGTGACCATGGCCAAAGTGTGCAATAAACGAACCCCCCCCCCCCAGTCAGTGCCACGAAATGTCAACTAAGAATTTTTATTCCTTTTCAAAAAAATAAGGTCATGTCTGCAGCATAAACGTTAAACTGTAAAAATGTCATAAAATCGATAACGTATTGCAGAGTGAGCGATAAATTTTTTTTATAAACTGACAGCGAAGAAATTTTTACGTTAAGCAAATTTCTTTGTTTTTTGTTTTATTTTGTTTACTTTTTGCTTTGATTTTTAATTTATTCTGTCAATTTATTAAATTGCGAAAACCGCTTAAAAGGCAAATAAAAGCAACAACAAAAAAATATAAATAAAAAACAAAGTCAGAGGAAGTTCAATGCTTGAGCTGAAACTCGAATTTCAAGCAAACGTTTAACTAGACAGACAGACGACTCTTCATGGCGGGCCGGCAAGTGTTCAGCCGGAAAGTAATGAAATACGCAGCGGGCGGATGTAATGACATGAGTTAAGCAAAAATTACAAAAAAAAACAACATTAAAAAACATAAAAGTACTCGTACAAATTGTTGACATTGAAATTTAAATGCAAGATTTATATTTCAACATATCTGCAATATGAAGCGAGCCAACGAAAGCAGTATTAAAACAAAATTAATAAGTTTGGAAAATGGCAATAATTATGTTCAGCAAATTTTTTAGCTGCATTAAAGTTAATATTAAGCTGAAGCCATTTTTATTCTAAGATCAAAACATAAAAAAAATCCATTAAATAAATAAGCAATTGAAAAGCTTAGAGCAGTGGTGGTCAAATTCTATTAGTAACTGATCTAGGTCTTTTAGGTTAACTTGATGGGCTATATACAAAATCAGACAATACAAATCACTAAGATCTTTTAGAATTTATGCAAGCTTTATACAAGCCTTCGCTTGTGTAAGGCTTGTATAAATTTTTTTGCACGAATTCATTTTTAAATTCAGTCTTAAAATTTGTAATTATAATTAAATATAATGGAAGTTTTAATCTGTTAAGACCTTTACAATTCATGCAAGCCTTATGCAAGCCATCGCTTCTATAAAGTTTGTATAAACTCTTTGAACGGATTTTTAAATTCAGTCTTCCTCAACAAACACCAAAGAATATGACGCATAAGAATCATTAAGGCAACGAAGAACGTGCCTAGTCAAAGCTCAGATGAGGGAATTTTACAGGTGATACAAGGCTTATTCAAAAATAATAAAATCCCGAATTCGGATTCAAATGATATTTTGTGTATAACTTTATCGAACTTCAAACGAAGTGGAATTAAAAACTAAGGAACAGAATCAAGGATGTGCGAAATCATTTAAAAGAAAACAAAGCCACACGAACATGATATAAAATGTTAATTCACTGCAACTTTTTTTCCTACAAATGAAATTAAAAACTTTTTTCACAAAAGTTGAGAAGGATTTTTTATGAACATTTTATATAAAAAAAAAAATTTAAGTTTTGGGGGTACTGAGAAAATATGTTAAAAAATTTAAATATCTTATCAAACATGGAATCGGAGGTAAAAAATTCTTAAAACAATTTGTTGACCTTTCTGAGATCTATCCAAGGACATACTGTTTGAGATCGTTTGAAAACTAATGAAGTTATAATAAAAATACCATTTTGGGTACACTTAAAAAAAATTTTTACTGGCACAAAACCCTGTAAACATTAGCTTTCAAAAGGTGGGCGTACCCGGAAAACTTCTTTTGGTCACCCACCTCTAGGTACACGACTATTGTTGGACACATAGTAAGTAAGTTTTTAAGGTTCGATTGTGTGGTGTAAAAACCCACAAAAAACTAGGTATCTCAGCACTATCTCTAGAGAGCAAAGACTGCTTTGACTGGGAATAACAGGAGCTTCAGCTTCTTACGTAGGCCTAAAGGTTATGCAATACCTTCTATCCCTGTATAAGTTTATAAAATCCATCCATATAAAATCTTAAGCTGCTTAAGTGGCGTTTCGTCTCAAATAATCATAGTTTTGGAGTCACTGTACCTTTGATTATTACTTCCACTACTGATTACATAACTTTTGGAATAGATTTTCATCTGCAATTATACATGTTCAATCCGAGAAGTTGAGACTGGGAGTCCAATATTTTAGTTAATACGATATCCATCCACCTTTATCAACACTCCAAAATAGGGAATATACAAAACTCGAAGTCTTCTGTAGACTACCACGTACATATCTGTCATACAATCTGCCAGATAACTATAATATTTTAAATTTTTACGATTAAGAAAACAGCACTAGCAATACACTCAAAAGACTTGGACATTCATCCAGGATAACGAACTTTTTCGCCAATATGCAATAAATAGAAGCATACAAGCTATAGCGAATTGATCAAATCGAAAAAATTTTGGAACTTGGTGTATTAACGTATTTTAACTTGTGGCAACAGCTATAGCATTGATCAACATTATTATACCCTAAACCTGAAAGGTGAGGGTATATTAACTTTGTGCAAACGTTTGTAACGCATAGAACGAAGCAAGTCCGGTATAGAAAAGTATATAAACACAGGATAAGAAGAAGGAGTCGATATAATTGGATGAAACTTGGTACACATGGTCACATGCACCCAAGGATCTGCACTATTGAATATTTTTGGAATCCGCTCACGGACACGCCTACCTCCCATACAACGCAAAAATTTAAAACTGCATAACTCAGCTCATAATAAACCTACAACAACAGAATTTGGTATGTGTATGTTTTATATCAACACAAATATGTCTTTGAAAAATGGACATCATCCGCTCACGGACACGCCCACCTCCCATACAACCCAAAAATTGAAAACGCAATAAATAAGTCTCTGTTTAACCTACAGAGCTAAAATTTGGCACGTATGTTTTTTATAACAAAAAAAAGATGGTTTTGAAAAATGGACATCGTCCGCCCACGGACACGCCTACTTCCCATACAACGCGAAAATTGAAAACTGCATAGCTCAGCTCATAATTAGCCTACAACAATAAAATTTGATATGTATGTGTTTCATACCAACACAAATATGTCTTCGGAAAATGGACGTCATCCGATTACGGACACGCCTACCTCCCATACAACCCAAAAATTGAAAACGCAATAAATAAGCATGTGTTTAACCTACAGAGCTTAAATTTGGCACGTATGTTTTTTATGACAAGACAAAGATGGTTTGGAAAAATGGACTTCATCCGCCCACGGACACGCCCATTTACAATTAATTTTTTCTTTTTTTTTTTTGTAAAGTGGGTTTAGGGTATTTCATAGTCGGCCTAGACCGACTTTAGACTTTCTTTACTTGTTTTTGTTTTATTTTGTTTACTTTTTGCTTTGATTTTTAATTTATTCTGTCAATTTATTAAATTGCGAAAACCGCTTAAAAGGCAAATAAAAGCAACAACAAAAAAATATAAATAAAAAACAAAGTCAGAGGAAGTTCAATGCTTGAGCTGAAACTCGAATTTCAAGCAAACGTTTAACTAGACAGACAGACGACTCTTCATGGCGGGCCGGCAAGTGTTCAGCCGGAAAGTAATGAAATACGCAGCGGGCGGATGTAATGACATGAGTTAAGCAAAAATTACAAAAAAAAACAACATTAAAAAACATAAAAGTACTCGTACAAATTGTTGACATTGAAATTTAAATGCAAGATTTATATTTCAACATATCTGCAATATGAAGCGAGCCAACGAAAGCAGTATTAAAACAAAATTAATAAGTTTGGAAAATGGCAATAATTATGTTCAGCAAATTTTTTAGCTGCATTAAAGTTAATATTAAGCTGAAGCCATTTTTATTCTAAGATCAAAACATAAAAAAATCCATTAAATAAATAAGCAATTGAAAAGCTAAGAGCAGTGGTGGTCAAACTCTATTATTAACTGGTATAGGTCTTTTAGGTTAACTTGATGGGCTATATACAAAATCAGACAATACAAATCACTAAGATCTTTTAGAATTTATGCAAGCTTTATACAAGCCTTCGCTTGTGTAAGGCTTGTATAAATTTTTTTGCACGAATTCATTTTTAAATTCAGTCTTAAAATTTGTAATTATAATTTAATATAATGGAAGTTTTAATCTGTTAAGACCTTTAGAATTCATGCAAGCTTTATGCAAGCCATCGCTTCTATAAAGCTTGTATAAACTCTTTGAACGGATTTTTAAATTCAGTCTTCCTCAACAAACACCAAAGAATATGACGCATAAGAATCATTAAGGCAACGAAGAACGTGCCTAGTCAAAGCTCTGGGTGTTCTACTTGAACTGTCAGCCTTAATGATAACGATAAGAGAGGTTAATCTTTATGCACTCAATATGAATACGTGATAACAGATGAGGGAATTTTACAGGTGATACAAGGCTTATTCAAAAATAATAAAATCCCGAATTCGGATTCAAATGATATTTTGTGTATAACTTCATCGAACTTCAAACGAAGTGGAATTTAAAACTAACGAACAGAATCAAGGATGTGCGTAATCATTTAAAAGAAAACAAAGCCACACGAACATGATATAAAATGTTAATTCACTGCAACTTTTTTTCCTACAAATGAAATTAAAAACTTTTTTCACAGAGTTGAGAAGGATTTTTTATGAACATTTTATATAAAAAAAAAAATTTAAGTTTTGGGGGTGCTGAGAAAATATGTTAAAAAATTTAAATATCTTATCAAACATGGAATCGGAGGTAAAAAATTCTTAGAACAATTTGTTGACCTTTCTGAGATCTATCCAAGGACATACTGTTTGAGATCGTTTGAAAACTAATGAAGTTATAATAAAAATACCATTTTGGGTACACTTAAAAAAAATTTTTACTGGCACAAAACCCTGTAAACATTAGCTTTCAAAAGGTGGGCGTACCCGGAAAACTTCTTTTGGTCACCCACCTCTAGGTACACGACTATTGTTGGACACATAGTAAGTAAGTTTTTAAGGTTCGATTGTGTGGTGTAAAAACCCACAAAAACTAGGTATCTCAGCACTATCTCTAGAGGGCAAAGACTGCTTTGACTAGGAATAACAGGAGCATCAGCTTCTTACGTAGGCCTAAAGGTTATGCAATACCTTCTATCCCTGTATAAGTTTATAAAATCCATCCATATAAAATCTTAAGCTGCTTAAGTGGCGTTTCGTCTCAAATAATCATAGTTTTGGAGTCACTGTACCTTTGATTATTACTTCCACTACTGATTACATAACTTTTGCAATAGATTTTCATCTGCAATTATACATGTTCAATCCGAGAAGTTGAGACTGGGAGTCCAATATTTTAGTTAATACGATATCCATCCACCTTTATCAACACTCCAAAATAGGGAATATACAAAACTCGAAGTCTTCTGTAGACTACCACGTACATATCTGTCATACAATCTGCCCGATAACTATAATATTTTAAAGCAGAAATTTTTACGATTAAGAAAACAGCACTAGCAATACACTCAAAAGACTTGGACATTCATCTAGGATAACGAACTTTTTCGCCAATATGCAATAAATAGAAGCATACAAGCTATAGCGAATCGATCAAATCGAAAAAATTTTGGAACTTGGTGTATTAACGTATTTTAACTTGTGGCAACAGCTATAGCATTGATCAACATTATTATACTCTAAACCTGAAAGGTGAGGGTATATTAACTTTGTGCAAACGTTTGTAACGCATAGAACGAAGCAAGTCCGGTATAGAAAAGTATATAAACACAGGATAAGAAGAAGGAGTCGATATAATTGGATGAAACTTGGTACACATGGTCACATGCACCCAAGGATCTGCACTATTGAATATTTTTGGAATCCGCTCACGGACACGCCTACCTCCCATACAACGCAAAAATTTAAAACTGCATAACTCAGCTCATAATAAACCTACAACAATAAAATTTGGTATGTGTGTGTTTTATATCAACACAAAAATGTCTTTGAAAAATGAACGTCATCCGCTCAAGGACACGCCCACCTCCCATACAACCCAAAAATTGAAAACGCAATAAATAAGCCTCTGTTTAACCTACAGAGCTAAAATTTGGCACATATGTTTTTTAAAACAAACCAAAGATGATTTTGAAAAATGGACATCAACCGCCTACGGACACGCCTACCTCCCATACAACGCGTATTTTATTGTTCTATTAGCCTAGAACAATAAAATTTGCTATGTATGTATTTTATACCAACACAAAGATGTCTTCGAAAAATGGACGTCATCCGCCTACGTACACGCCTACCTCCCATACAACCCAAAAAGCTTAAAACTCAATAAATAAGGTTATGTTTGTCATAGAGAAATTATATTTGGTATGTATGTATTTTATGTGTATGTGTGTTCCAAAATTGGGAGTAATCCATCCATGAACACGTCCACCTCTCATAGCGAAAGCACAATAAAGGCATTAACTGTGAGCTACAGGAATAAAACTTGGTATGAGTAAATTTTTCATCAACATTTAAATGCATAAAAAGTATAGGCCTCATCCGCCCACGGAGACGATCATTTACAATAAAAATTTTTTGTTTTTGAAAAGTAGGTTTAGGGTATTTCATAGTCGGCCTAGACCGACTTTAGACTTTCTTTACTTGTTTTTCTACTATCCCACTTGGAGCGAATTGAAAAAATTTTGCTTGGTTTTTATATAATTTTTTTGTTTAGGTTCAAAAAGTTCATGTGTTAATTAAAATTAACACCATTTTCAGATTATTTTATATACAACATTTTCTCGTTGTAAATTTTTACAAAATATCAGCATGATATCAAAATCATGCGCACAAAAATTATCTATACGATATATATATTCTATCTTAGTTAAACACTAACGCATTTTATAAAGTTTTGTTTAAGTGATTAGAATCAACAAAACTAAATCACGTTATTTTTATTTTTCCCCACTTTGTACAGCCATCATTCATCATTATTCTAATAATGTTTTTTTAAGATTAATTTGCTTTTTAGATATTAACACCTTTTGCGTAGCCTTTTTAGACCTATACAGCTATTTTTGGTTTTTCACCTATAAAACATAAAATCTAAGCATACTCGCGTTATACTCAGATTCAACGCGTTCTCTACTCCATTAGATTGTGCACTAATTAAATTTATCAGCGCCTTGCTGTTGACAAATCGACATTGATAATGACTTTAACTGAAGCTTATAAGGAAAAAAAACAAAAAAACAAAAAAAACAGCAACGCGCTTATCAACTTGGCAAATTAAAATGTCATGCTTACTATCATCAGACATAGCCCACTGTGGCGGCAATACAGTGTGCAAATCTTACGAAAATTAATTTTTTAAATTATTTTCTTAATGGCAGGAATTTGCTCAAAATTATAAGCAGTTCGGAAGCAGGCCAATCAATTGTTGCAATTTTTCTTTCATTGTTTTTTTTCTTGGGGATCATTGGATCATGCCAATGAAATAATATTTTCCGTTGGCTAGATGCCAAAAAAAAAAATGTTTTTTGTTGCTCGCACCCATGAATGTTCAAACAAAATAAATATTATTGAACTTTTGTTTATTTCACTTAACATCCAAAGTATACAAAAATTAGCGGTGGCAAAAAAAAGAACAAAAATAATTTCTTTTTAAATCTTGAGCGCCATGACGCGCCATCGTACATTAATAGCTGACTGAAAGCAGGATTACTGTTGCTTTTTTGGTCCTCTTATTGGCATAACCTTGTATGATTGTGAATGGTCTTAGAAGCGTCATTACCTCATTATTAGCAAATTAGTCAGAGTTTATGAGAAAAAAGACAAAACTTGTGAATTTAAAACATTAAATTTTGATGCAAAGCTTTGAGTGACAGATGACTAAAAATTGTTTTTTTGATGATTTCAAAAAAGTTGAAAAGAATAATTATTCGATATTTCAATGAATTCTTACTATTATTACTCACTCAGTTAGAATAAAAAGTGTGTTACGAGAGTAAAGGTTAACTCTTTCGACTCATAACAAAATTAAAAAATTAATTATATCATCATGACGCGGTGAGAGCAATTAAAGTAAAAAAAAAAACTGAAAAAGTGTTGCATGAATTACACAGCCACATAAAAAAATTTTCTGGCCTCAAAATTTCTCGCTCAATTCTAATCCCCGGCTCGTTTAACCCTATCACATTAGGGTGAACGATTTTGTTGGGTGGTTTTATATGAATTTTTTCAGATTCTTTTCAAAAACTTTTCTTAGTTTGACCTTCGAATGACCTTGAAGCTAACGTGGTAAAGCTTAACTGACCTCGGCATCTGTGACCTAGAAAACCCCTGGGTATGGTCTGGTCTTTTATATAAAACTTTCATTATAGACAGCAGAACTTATTGGTGGAATAAGGTTGAATCTTTTGAAAAAGAATTGAAATGTTTGAAAAAAAACGCTCTAACATGACGTTCTAAAGTGTGTTTAATAAGGGAGTGTATAATGCGAAAAATACAAAAAAAAAACAAGTGAGGTATAATATATCTTCGGCTTAGCCGAGGTTAGAATACCCAAAAATCTCTTCATAAAGTTTTCAGTTTAAGGCTTGTCTGGAAGGTTTTCTGTCACACCTTAGTTTTGATATAAACTACGCACACACCGAATATTATTGTTGTATCTTAAATATTAGCCTTTATAGAGTTTTCACTATTGGTGGTTGTATGGCAGATAGGGACATGGTTTTCATCCGATTCATGCCATTTTTAAACTTGATCCTTACGATTTAATTACGATAGATTGAAAATTACAAGGCTAAATCAACTCAGGTGCTTATGCTGAGCAAGAATAAATATACTTTTCTATGCCACGTAAAATAGTATAATTAAGTTTAAAATAATTAAATTTCAATAAGAATAGCTTGAATTAAATTGTATTCATATTAAAATCAAATATTAAAGTATTCGATCTGTATTTAATCTACAGCGATGGCTTATATCTACTATAAAATTTGAAGATCGTTGAAGACAAAGTTCTAAACAAAAACAATCAAAATTTTTTATTTTACAAACTTTTTCCAGTTGCTGGATAACAAAAAATTATGTTTTGTAAAAATATGTATCTTCGCGGTTACGATTTAGAACTAAAATATGCATTCGCCTCAAGACTATGATACGAATTTGAGCAGGTAAAAATACTAGAATTAAGAGATGGATTAGGTCTTCTAGCAAGGTCAAAGAAAAGGATAGTGAAAAGGTTAAGGACAAGGATTTGTAAAACGATTGATGTAAGGTTAATGACAACGTGATGCAATCTTCTTGAAAAAAAAGAAGATGTTTGGTTAAATTGACCCAACTTAAACTGTTAGAAATGCCATTTATTACGGGAGATGCCAGTTTGCAGTTTTAACCAAGAATGTTCTTCGAAGTTTTATCTCAGTTGGTACTCAGGGAGGTGCATTATGCAATTGGCGTAGGAGGAACTGTTCTCTTGCAATTGTCTGTCGAAATTGCAGCATTTTGTCATTATTAGAGTCTTTCAGACCCCATAACTCTTTATGCAGACCATCCAGCCATTAAGTTGACAGGGCAATTGCTTTGAAAGCCATTTAAAATACGAAAATAAAATCAAATCTTCGTATTTTATTTCTTTATGCACTGTGTTATCATTATATTTTTAACCGACTTCAAAAAGGAGGAGGTTCTCAAGTTGGTTGGTTTCTCTGTTTTTTTTTTTTTTTTTTTTTTGTGAATGTATGTACATCGATTACTCCTAAAGTACTTGCCCGATCGCCGTAATTTTTTGTCAACATATAGAGATTATCAACGCGGAGGTGCCCGTTTATGAAAGGGGGCGGTATTCGGAAAAGGGGCGTGTCTCTATAAGAAAAACACTGTATCTCAGTAAATATTGACACTACGGTAATAAAATTCACAGTAAAATTACAAGGGCAAGCACAAGTATTAAAAATGACGATCACTTAAGTGGGCGTAATTCTAAAAAAGGGTGTGGCAATATTGTAAAAACTCTGTATCTCGAAGAAAATTAACACTAGAGTACTGAAATTAAGTACAGAGGTAGGTACAATTGTTGGAAATTACTATAACAAAAGTGGGCGTAATTCGACAAAGGGGTGTGGCAATATAAGAGAATTACTGTGTCTCGAATAATATTGATACTAGGGTACAGAAATTTATTACAAAGGTAGGAAAAATTACTACAAATTTTTGTAAAAAAAAAAATGGGCGTTAATCGAGAAGGGGAGTGGCAATATTAAAAAAAAACACTGTATCTCGATTACTATTGACACTACGATACTAAAATTTAGTACAAAGGTAGGTACAAATATAACAAATAACTGTCAGTAATGTGGGCGGTATTCGATAAAGGGGCGTGTCACTGTAAGAAAAACACTGTATTTCAGTAAATATTGGCACTAGAGTACTAGAGTTAATAAAATTCACAGAAAAAATGCAAGGGTAGGTAAAAAATAACAGTCAATTAAGTGGGCGTTAGTCGACAAAGAGGTGTGGCAATATTAGAAAAACTCTGTATCTCGAATAATATTGACACTAGAGTACTAAAGTTAACTACAGGGGTAGGCACAGTTATAAAACAATTAATTTCAATACAGTGGACCTTGTTTGATAAAGGGGTGTGGCAATATATAAAATACACTGTATCGTGAACAATATTGACACTAGAGTACTGATATTTAGTATAGAGGTAGGCACACTTATAACAAGTTATTGTGAATAAAGTGGGCGTCATTCGACAAAGGGGTGTGGCAATATTAGAAAACACTAAATCGACTACTGACACTACTAACTGAAAAAGTACAGACGTAGGCACAATTATTACAAATTTCTACCAAAGAATTGGGCGTTATTCGACTAAGAGGTGAGGCAGTGTGTAAGATACTGTATCATATTGACTTAAGGGTGGTGAAATTCATTGTTAGAATGGGTAGAACTATTGAAAACACTATGACAAAGAGTGTGATATTTTCGACAAAGAGGCGTGTCTATATTATAAACACACTATATTTCAGTCAATATTGACATTGGGGTAGTGATAAAAATACAAGAGTAGGTACTGATAAACATACTGACAAAGACCAGAATAAGAAACGACAGAAAATCATTTTCCATATTATGAGCATAAATAATTGGTGTTTAATTAATTTATACACTTTTTTAATATATATCATTTTCTCTAAAAAGAAAGAAATAAAAACTTTTTAACAAAAAAAAAAACCTACTTCAAAATCACTAGAAAGTAAAAAATAATTTTAAATTACTTTTACTATTTATTTCTTGGTCAAATTTGTATTTTTATAATAAATATATTTATTTTTTTATGATAATAAGAGCTTCGAAGTCGGCGCTTATATAATCAGATTTTTTTGTGCAGCTGCAACACACATATAGCATTTTAATTAAGATTTAAGAAAAATTAAGATTACAAATTAATACAGCGTCACCAAGCAGGATATTTACAAATAAAAAAGTCTTAAATAGAGTAGGGATGGCGAAAAAATCATGAGTTTACGTCAATGATTAGCGCTGACTAGAAGCTTTTATTATCATAAAAAAATAAATATGTTTATTATAAAAATACAAATTTGACCAAGAAATAAATAGTAAAAGTAATTTAAAATTATTTTTTACTTTCTAGTGATTTTGAAGTAGGTTTTTTTTTTTGTTAAAAAGTTTTTTTATATTTTCTAATGCTTTTAACATAGACAAATTTACGTAAGTAATCTTCTTCAATGCCCAAAAAAATATAATAAAGCATTTGTTAATTGGCGTTTAAAGCCTTGAAGCTACATATAATATAGAAAATAGTCAAATACCAAAAAAATCATCAGATTATTGTTAATAACAAATAGCTATTCAATTAAAAAAAAAAATCCTACGTACTTCCATACACAATATATTTTTCAAGATATATTCAAAGTTTCAAGTGAATCGGTTGAAAATTGTCTGAGTTATGTTATCGGCAAACTCAAAAAATGTAGTTTTGAGTTAAACGCGTTTGAAGTTTGGGGTACTAGAAGTGTCGACCAGGCGGTCTTATACTAAAATTCAAAAACCAAGTACATAGAAATTTTTCCCGACCATCATCTTTTGAGACATAATTTTTGAGGTCATAAGGGACCATTTACAAAAAAAAATTATTGATTTTTCGAAAGTTATAGAGTGGCCTAACGCCTTAAGGCAATGTTCCAGTTAATAATTTATACATAATTTAACCCAGTATTAATGAGGTTTGGTTCATTTATACTCAAAACTTATATTTTTTATTGTAATAAATGATGATTTTTAAGCGTTTGGTACTTAAAAATTGAAAAAATTGATTTTCGCCGGTATATCTATAAATGATAATGGCAGCAGTAATTTTGTCTTCCAAGTCTGCAAACGAGAGGGACTTGCTTGTCCCTGTACACGAGAGACTTCACGTAACCCCACAAAAATAGTCTAGTGTTGTCAAATCGCATGATCTGGGCAGCCATTGGGCTGCCCCATACGTGAAATTAATTGCTCACCAAACTCGCCTTTTAATAGGTTCATTGTATTGCGTGCCAAAGAGCAATATAATGATTTCGGCGGCCCGCAAGCTGGACCAAACAGAGTATGTTTTAGATTACATTGGCAGTTGCATTGGCACCTCTTGAAATTCAGTATTTGACCCCTGTAGTTTTCACCCTGGTAGTTGTCTACCCTTGTGCTAAAATTTCAAAATAAACTTTAATTAATAAAAATGACTTTTAATTACTTAACCCTCCGTAGTCATACCCCTCTCCAATGACATGAAGGCCATACGGGTGCAAATGTAGTTTTCACTTTTTTCTTGTGGGTGAATTCTGTATGACTTTATTTTTTTCTAACAACAATTAATTAGTTCGGGTTAGAATTTTCCCAGGATTTCATGTATTTAGATATGACGATGAAAATTTTGGGAAAATGCAATTAAATACTTGTCTACAAGTATTAAATGTCAATAAAATGTAATTAATGTAATAAAATGAAATGTAACTTTGGACCTACCGGGTCCAATTGTAAATTTAAACCATTCAGAAATCTTCACAAAAACATACTAAAAATTTCATCACAATCGGTCCAGCCATTTAAGTGTAGCTCGGTGACTAACGTATGTATAAAGAATGAAACGCTAAAGCCTTTAGGTATGGCTTTAGGTAAACTTTCAGTGTTTCTAACACAGCAGTTGAGTAGAAACTGACGCCGAGCCACTGGTCGACGGTTACAATAATAAATAGACATAATTGTCGTACAATGCATAGGTCACTAAAGGTCATGTTCTTTGAAAGAGAGATATTTTAAATTTTTAGCCTGCCCGATTTGCACCTATGGCTACAGAGGGTTAAGTAATATTCGGAATATTGGCAATCATTAATATATTACGCCCATCTTGTATAATCTACGCCCACTACCATCCCTTCCAAATAACTGAGAGCCCCCAAGAGGACCATTTAATAATAAAAAATTTAAATTATTTAAGAATTATAAAAATTAATTTAACAACAATCGTCTACAATGAATCATATTTATTCAATGAAACTATATAAGTTTCTAGATAAACTATAAATTTTTGTCCAAATAAGTATATTTATTTGCACGATGGGTTAAAAACTACCCCAACCATTTTTCGAAAACAACACGTAAAGGAAAAATTTTTAAAGATTTTTCTTGATTAGGAACAAAATAGCCTAGGATCGAAAATTCATAAAAAACAATCATCGGGATGGGGTCAAAATTCTTTAAAAACCAGAATCACCGGAGAAATTTTTGGCTTCAATATAAACGCACTGTCGAAAACCTTGGTAAAAGTTCAGTATGGTTTCTGAGTTAAAATTTTGTGGGCCTGTGTTAATAGTTATCGAGTGCAGACAACGTGTTTTTCCACCAAAAAAATTTCCAAAAAATTTCTTAAAAAATATACTTTCAGTTAGTTCTACTTTCGGTAAGCCCAAAATTTTGACTGAGTTATTCCTATAACCTCAATACTTGTATATTAAAACCCAGGACCCGGGCGTTAAGGCCCCAAAACAGGTTAAAAAAGGTACTTGAACATGTCCCTAAATATCAATATATTTGAAAAAACAAACTTTGGATAAAACTTAATTTAATTCTCCTCGACTTGTAATACTTTGTTCAGAAATAGCTCCTAAATAATTTACGAGTATCATTAGAAAAAAACATTGCCTAAAAATTTTTACTTTTACCGCTCACAACACAATGAAAGGTCATTTCAAGGACAAAGTTCGTTATGAAAAATATTTATCTGTTCATTGTGCATAAAAATGTTTCCACAACTAAGAGCCTAAAAGTTTTTTTTAAAAAGCTATAGAGTAATTAAGCCAAGTACCTTTTTTGTCTGTTTTGGGACCATCTAGCCCGGGGGGCCTGGGTTTTTACTTAACCGAATTACATTTTTTTTTTGCAGATCTTATTTTTTAGTCTCAATCTAACGGAAAACGGTGAGCGGGAGCGAACAAAATCAGAAAAACGCACATATGGGTGCTCTATTATAAATATTACCACGTTATCACTGACGAGCTAAAGTCAACTGCTATATTTATTCCAATAGTGCTCTATTTTTATAGTTATTATTTATTTTTTACAATTCCGTAAATGGGTTAAATCAAAAATAACCGCAAAACTTTATTCTCACCATAACAATGGCCTTGGCCATGTCGAAATGAACACATTTATTTACGTTTAGAGCGAGATGAAGAGTGTAAAAATAAACAAAAGAATCGATGATTTGTTTTGATTTTTTTTTTTGCTCTATTTAAAATTTGTATTATTTTCGCATGTGCGAAAGTTTTTCATTTTGAAGGCAAACTTTTGAAAACGTCTTTGTTTATTTTGAGCGCTTTTTTATTATACTAGAATAAATTTAACGAATGATTTGTTTTTTATTTTGTTCAAAAACAAAACAAAAACAAAGCTTTAAAAGAGAAAAAAGCAAATAATTAGAAAATAATACGCATATAATCAGTTATTTGCATTTATTTACAATTAATTGCTTTCGTATTAAAACTAAATAAGCTTGCATAAAAAAACAAACAAGCGTCAAGGAGCGATAAAATTTGCAAAAGAGCACACAAAAAACAAATACAAAATTATTTCTTTATTACCTGAGTGACCCAAAACTTTTGTTTTATTTTTGAATATTATTTTAAACTTTTTACTTAATTATTTTTGTTTTAATCTTTCATATAATTTTGTTGAATTTTAAAAAGCTTTTAGCAAGTTTATCACACTGTACGATTTTTGTTTTTTTTTTTTTTTTTTTTTGTTAAGAATTTTATCAAAATTTTTGCGACTTCTTTTTTATTAACTTGTTTTGACAATTTTTTTTGTTTATTGCTTAATTGTTTAACTTAACTTTGTTTTTATCACACACCGTCAAACATCGAGAGTTTGATTAAAAAACTAACAAAAATTATTAAAGCGCTTTACGCCACACGCACGACCGTCACTCGCGAATTCATTTCTTCGACTAAAATAGATTGAGTTACATTTTTTTCAATTTGCTGTAATATTGTTCTTGTTTATTTTCTTGTTTCTTGTTGTTATTTTTGTTGTTGTTGTTGTTATCAGTCAGAGGTCTTTTGAGCAGGGGTTGTTTGTTTTCATCACTGTTGATTGTTGCAATATTGTTGAAAATGAAAATGTACAGCGTTGTGATATGTTGACAGCAACATGTTGTGTTGCGCTGAGATATTTCAAACAAAATGTTTGAAGCAACATATGTGACAAAATAAAGTTTGTAGAAGAAAACAGTGTCGTAGCCAGAATATGCTTGTGGGGGAGTTCAATAAATTAAAAATCATAAAAGTACTTAAAAGATTTAACATTTTAGATTTTTCGAGTAAAAAAATGCATATTTTTGTGACGGATTTTTTTTGTTTTGAGGGAACAGTTAAAGTTTATCATCCAAAATTTTTTCGGATGAAATTTTTTTTAAAATATTCGTAAAAAATTTTATAATAATAGGTATTAATATATAATAAATAGTATGAATATTTTTAAAATTTCATCAAAATAGATTCTCAGAGTCACCTTCGAAAAAAGGTAATTTTCAGTGGTCCTGATTTCTTATCACAGGTTGATCTTAATTAAAAAATACGTAAGATTTAGTTAAAGCATAAGTTTTTCCTTCCCCCTGGCATACAATTTTTAAACTGTTCATAACTTTTAAATTTTGTTTTGAACCCGAAAAAGCCAAAAGCACGAATTTTTATCGAATCGGGTCCTCAGAAAAAAAGCTAATCTGGAGAAAAACGATTGTAAAGTTTTAAACTTTCAACCGATCAACTTGATGGAGCGAGAACTAAAACTCTATAATTGTTCGAGTTTGCTCCGATCAACGAGTAGTTTACTTTTGAAATGTAAATACTTTTGATATGAAGTACTGAAACTTTTGAATCAGAAAAGCCAAAACATTTCTTCATGTTGAAAATCTAAAATTCTCCAAAATGAAAATCTCAAAACGAGTTAGAGAACGCCTTAAAAAAGTCACCAAAATAAATTCAATTTTTTTAAAGAGTTTTTTACGATGTGCCGAATTCAGAAAAAGATCGGAACTCATCGATTTTTGTCCATTTTGAAAAGTCAAATTTTTTGGCAGTTTTAAAAACGCCTTAAATGGCTTCTTTAAGTTCTTTAAGTCTTCACATAGGTTTTTGTTTAAATTCCTCCCACAGTTAATCAAAAAGACTGTTTTTGATGAAAAAACTATAAAGGTTCTTCCAATATTCAATTCATTAAAGAAATCTGTAGAAAAAAGTTAAGAAGCTCTTAGAAAAAAGCGGATCAGAAAAATGCATTCGCGTTCGTATAGAGTCAAAAGTGTTTTTCAGGCGAGATAGTATATATTATTGACATCTATTTTGACATTGACTCCACAGTCTAGCACTAAAAGTTTTAATATTTGTGGGTCATCACCTCACGCTTTACAAAAAATTTTTTGAGTAAAAAAGTGAGAATGTTGTCTCTTGAAATAATACCAAGGGTTCCAATAAAAAAGCCTTCATTTGTTGCACTATAAAAATAAATTTAAATTTAAAATTTTTTTTTGTCTTTTATATATATTCCTATAATAATATAAAAATTTAAAAATTCTTATTTTTTTAAAAACTATTTTTATGTTGTTAATAATCAATTTAATAGTTTCAGGAATTTTTTTTCAAGGGTTATGTATGTAACAGTTAATAAGTTATTTTTTAAAAAGTTTAAGAAAAATTAAATTCCTTGTTAAAACATGTGGTGCCCGTGGCATGCAGGTTAAATGTGTGGCTTAGCATGCACGGAGACCGAGTTCGATCCCCAGATCCCCAAAGTTTTTTCAATAAAAATTTTTTTCTGATCGGTCACCAACTCTCTGCAGACAATAGCAAACCTCAGAGAGTAAATAATGCCATGTAAAGCTTCTTGAGAACATGAACTTTAGCCGTTCGGAGTCGGCATAAAACATGTAGGTCCAGTTATCGGTCAATTGTGTGCAAACATTTAATAACACACACAACACAATTGATTATTAGAAGCTCGGTCAAGGTTCTTTCAAAGGCTGAAATGGCCTATTTGCTTTTGTTTTTTTTTTTGTTGAAACATTATTGCCTTGCATTATTTTGTATTACCCATTTTATTAAAATTTTGTGATATATTTGCATAAGGAGAATTTTATATGTTTTGCTCTTTGAAACTATTAATATATTGAGTTAAATACAAATACTTAAAACATATCTTAATTTATCAAATCTTTTGTAATTTTTGCAAAATAATTTAATTTTTTGTCTAACACATGGTTTTGCTCACTTATTATGAAGCTGGAGTCAAATATCAAAAATTTAAGATCAAAATTGTATCGAATCTGCCATCAGACTACAACAATTTTAAATTCGAATAAACAAAAATATGAAAATGTCCCAAGGTTTCTTCTTAAATGTATACGGAGTGAAAATCGAATAGTAAAATTTGATTCACAAGTAAAATTGCATTATTTCTCTCATTAAAGATAATGTTAATACATTTGAATGGAAAGTGTTATAGAGCAAACGTATTCGACTCCACATATTTCGTTCCATTGCAAAAAATACTACGAGATGGTTGACTGGGACGAATATTTCACGGAACCACCGAACACTTGTTCGTTAGCGAAAGTAACCAAAATTTAAATTTTTCAGTCCTTTACAGGATCTAAATAAATAATAGTTCTATTTTTTAACACCAGTAGTTCCAAAATATGCTTTAATTTTGCATTAAACAAAAAACAGAAACCAAAAGTGTAAAAATACTTCATATAAAAAACAAAAAAAATAACAAAAATTAAATAACAAGTAGATTCTCATTGAAAAAAAAATATGTTTTATCTCATCAGAACATTTGTCAACTGCGCCGAAAATTTGCAGTTCTATGTTTTTATATCAAAGAAATTGATTTATAAGCTTCATTTTTTTTTCAAATCAACCATCCCTAGTCCTTGTTTCTCTAGTTAGTACACAACTTTCATAAAAAATGCACATAAATTCAATTTGGGGAACGCCAAAACTGGTTCAAACAAAAAAAAAAAACAAATACAACAGTCGAAATGATTTTTTAACCGACTTCAAAAAGGAGGAGGTTCTCAAGTTGGTTGGTTTCTCTGTTTTTTTTTTTTTTTTTTTTTTTTTTTTTTGTGAATGTATGTACATCGATTACTCCTAAAGTACTTGCCCGATTGCCGTAATTTTTTGTCAACATATAGAGATTATCAACGCGGAGGTGCCCGTTTATGAAAGGGGGCGGTATTCGGAAAAGGGGCGTGTCTGTATAAGAAAAACACTGTATCTCAGTAAATATTGACACTACGGTAATAAAATTCACAGTAAAATTACAAGGGCAAGCACAAGTATTAAAAATGACGATCACTTAAGTGGGCGTAATTCTAAAAAAGGGTGTGGCAATATTGTAAAAACTCTGTATCTCGGCGAAAATTGACACTAGAGTACTGAAATTAAGTACAGAGGTAGGTATAATTATTGGAAATTACTATAACAAAAGTGGGCGTAATTCGACAAAGGGGTGTGGCAATATCAGAGAATTACTGTGTCTCGAATAATATTGATACTAGGGTACAGAAATTTATTACAAAGGTAGGAAAAATCACTACAAATTTTTGTAAAAAAAAAATGGGCGTTAATCGAGAAGGGGAGTGGCAATATTAAAAAAAACACTGTATCTCGATTACTATTGACACTACGATACTAAAATTAAGTACAAAGGTAGGTACAAATATAACAAATAACTGTCAGTAATGGGGGCGGTATTCGATAAAGGGGCGTGTCACTGTAAGAAAAACACTGTATTTCAGTAAATATTGACACTAGAGTACTAGAGTTAATAAAATTCACAGAAAAAATGCAAGGGTAGGTAAAAAATAACAGTCAATTAAGTGGGCGTTAGTCGACAAAGAGGTGTGGCAATATTAGAAAAACTCTGTATCTCGAATAATATTGACACTAGAGTACTAAAGTTAACTACAGGGGTAGGCACAGTTATAAAACAATTAATTTCAATACAGTGGACCTTGTTTGATAAAGGATGTGGCAATATATAAAATACACTGTATCGCGAATAATATTGACACTAGAATACTGATATTTAGTATAGAGGCAGGCACACTTATAACAAGTTTTTGTGAATAAAGTGGGCGTCATTCGACAAAGTGGTGTGGCAATATTAGAAAACACTAAATCGAATACTGACACTACTAACTGAAAAAGTACAGACGCAGGCACAATTATTACAAATTACTACCGAAGGATTGGGTGTTATTCGACTAAGGGGTGTGGCAGTGTGTAAAAAACTGTATCATATTGACTTAAGGGTGGTAAAATTCATTGTTAGAATGGGTAGAACTATTGAAAACACTATGACAAAGAGTGTGATATTCTCGACAAAGAGGCGTGTCAATATTATAAACACACTATATTTCAGTCAATATTGACAATGGGGTAGTGATAAAAATACAAGAGTAGGTACTGATAAACATACTGACAAAGACCAGAATAAGAAACGACAGAAAAGCATTTTTCCATATTTGAGCATAAATAATTGGTGTTTAATTAATTTATACACTTTTTTAATATATACCATTTTCTCTAAAAAGAAAGAAATAAAAACTTTTTAACAAAAAAAAAAACCTACTTCAAAATCACTAGAAAGTAAAAAATAATTTTAAATTACTTTTACTATTTATTTCTTGGTCAAATTTGTATTTTTATAATAAATATATTTATTTTTTTATGATAATAAGAGCTTCGAAGTCGGCGCTAATATAATCAGTTTTTTTGTGCAGCTGCAACACACATACAGCATTTTAATTAAGATTTAAGAAAAATTAAGATTACAAATTAATACAGCGTCACCCAAGCAGGATATTTACAAATAAAAAAGTCTTAAATAGAGTTGGGATTGCGAAAAATCATGATTTTACGTCAATGATTAGCGCTGACTAGAAGCTTTTATTATCATAAAAAAATAAATATATTTATTATAAAAATACAAATTTGACCAAGAAATAAATAGTAAAAGTAATTTAAAATTATTTTTTACTTTCTAGTGATTTTGAAGTAGGTTTTTTTTTTTGTTAAAAAGTTTTTATTCATGTACTATTTAATTTTGGTTTCGGAATTGAGGGTGGGATTTTACAAGTCGATAAACTCTAATATTTAAACTCTAATACAGATTAATAATTTTATGGTTTTTATTTTATTTATATTAATTATTATTATATTATATTTATTTCATGCTTGGTTTTTACTTTTCAGGTAAATAGAGAGGTCCATTTTGAAAATAATCAAACTTCTATCTTGAAATTTGCCAGGCACCCCCAAATTCTAGACGCATGGAAAAGATTAAGTTTCGTCTTTCAGGATCCAGTTAAAATCGATTGACAATCAGGTAAGTTATTGGCCAAAATGTAGGCAAAATCAGTTTTTTGACCGAAAGTTAAAATTTTGTGGCTGTCCGACAAATTTCAAGTATACAACATTATTTAACTCTACAAGACCTACCAGAAAAATACCGTTCTCTTCCAGGAATTTTGTATTGTCGCACAGTGTTATTTAATGTCTCATATTGAGAGATAGAAACTAATTGTTTTAATTTTGTTTTATGACCATAATTCGTAAAAATTTTTCAGCGAAGCTACAAAAAACATTTTATTTAAGGTTTTCTACTTTTAGTACAATTTAATATATAATCTTATACCAATTAAAAAGCCTTTAAGTCGTTTACGTTCAATTTAGTTTTTGTTTACTTTTAGCACCAATGGATGGGGGGGGGGGGGTTTGAAACCCTCAAAACCCTTCTTAGCTACTGGTCTAATATGGTACAATTGAGTTTGTCTGAATGGTATAAAATGATAAGTATGATACGATGGAAGGAGTATGATGGATAGATATGATAAATAGGGTAAGATGTATGTCATATAATCGGAATAGTAAAAAGGTTATGACATTATTGATATGGTATGATAGGTGTTTGTATCATGATGGGTATGTTCCCTACGGACAAAGCAGGGTCAATTGCCCTAAAGTAACCGGTCCTGTGACAGTTCTTATTTAACCTATCACAGGACAGGTTCGATATTACTCAGAACGGGACCAATAGTTTTTAAATGTGTTTTGCTCTATTAATCTTATCGGTACCAATAGCTCAGTGGAAGTGCGCTAGACTGTCACGCGGTGGACGTGGGTTCGAATCCTGGCTGTGTTTAATAATAAAATTTAATAATTTGAATTCTAATTCTATTTCATAAACTGCTTAATCAAAAATAACCTTCAAAATAAATTTGCTTAACATCTTGAAAATTTAATTTTTTATTTATAAACCAAAAAAAAAATAAAAAAAACTTTTGTGATTTTGCCGGGGATTGAACCCAGGTCAGTCGAGTACTAAGCAGGAACGCTAACAAGCTTGACTAAACATGAATTTCGAAAACGTTGATTCAATTTCATTAACAACTTGCATATAAGTGTACCGTGTTCTATAAATAGACCGGCTACTGATTAGGTCCAAAGGTATCTATGAGGTGTCAATTGACACCTGCCGATATATTTTTGAACCGGTTCTAGGATTGGTCCAAAGGTATCTAGCCAGTGTCAATTTACCCCTGTCAATGACAACGCCATGTAAAAGGGACCGGTTGGTTTCATATGTTGGTGGTAGAATTGGGACCGGTCACTATCACTTTGGAACCTATCACGTGATAGGTTCTGAACCGGTTCTTTTGTCCGTAGGGAGTATACTACATATATCAACAATTTTAATTTAATAATTTAAATTCTAATTCCGTTTCATTAACGGTTTAATCAAAAAAACCTTCAAAATAAGTTTGCTTAACGCCTTGAAAAAAGCTGTAAATTTAATTTTTTAATTAAAAAAATGTATTTTAAATTAAAAAAATATTTTTTTGGTTCTGCCGGGGATTGAACCCAGGTCAGTCGAGTACTAAACGTGAACGCTAGCAAGCTCGGCTAAACATGAATTTACAAAACATTGGTTCAATTTAATTATTAACGTGCGTATAAGTGTGGCATGTTCTATAAATAGACCGGCTACTGATTAGGTCCAAAGGTATCTATGAGGTGTCAACTGACACCTGCCGATAAATTTTTGAACCAGTTCTAGGATTGGTCCAAAGGTATCTAGCCGGTGTCAATTTACCCCTGTCAATGACAACGCCATGTAAAAGAGACCGGTTGGTTTCATATGTTGGTGGCGGAATTGGGACCGGTTACTAACACTTTGGAACCTATCACGTGATAGGTTCTGAACCGGTTCTTTTGTCCGTAGGGTACTTACCAACATACTTTCTTGGGTAAGTATGTCGAGAAAATTGTAATGGGTGTGACATTATGGGTTTGGTATGAGTATAAAATGGTTTGTGTGGTATGAAGAGTGTGATGTGATGGTTATAGCATGGTGGTATCCTTTGATAGGAATGGTATGATAGTTATAGCAGGATAAATATGGTGTTATTGGTTTGGTATGGAACTAAATGTATGCTTATTATTATGACTATTGCTATGATTGATTTAAATTAAATACGTTTATTTATACTTTTCAATCAAAACTTGGAGTTTTTCTTAAATGTTTTAAAGGAAAGAAAATCATTTACGATTTCAGACTATAAAATGTTATTGACCGAGCTTCTCTTAAATGCTTGTATTGTGCGTGTTATTCAATAATTTCACACAAATACCGACGACTTGACCTACAAGTTAAGACCTGAAATATTCAGGCCAGTCATTTTTTGTGCACGTTTACTTTCGTAAGAAAATGGCATTGAAAAAACTTTCAGAACATGTCATCGGGATCGTAGAAATGTTAAACTTTTTAAAATCGTCAAAATATTTTTAGGGTTACTAAATATATTAAATATATTATTTATTCGAATCCAGGAAATTAAATTTTGTCTCAAGGGAAGCATTTTCTCCAAGGATGTAAGAATTTTTTCCACAGGACTCTATTTTTCATAGGAACCAAAGATTTTCTTGGTCACAAAATATGAAAAAAAATCGAATTTATTAAACATTAAATGCTTAAAAATAACTAAAGAAGCCGTGAAAGTTGTGAAAATATATGTTCGAGGCGTTTTTCGTACTTTCTGTTTCAACAATTTTTTGAAGAAATGAATAAAAATTTTCGAAAAAGGCAAAAAAAGTGGACATTTATTCAGTTGGTAGTAATTTATAAATTTATCTTTGGAAGAATTAAATCATCTGAAATTTCTCTCGTTTTCCGAAAAAATAATTCCGAACTTTTTCTTCCCACTTGGATACTACTTTTTCTACCCATTAGCCTTTTTGGACATTTTGAAGATTAGAGTTACAATAACGCGATTTATGAAGTTAACCTAAAAATTCGTTGAGGAAGCAGGAATTGAAAATGGAAAAATAGTAAAAAAATCCAGCTTAAAAAAATAACTGTATAGCTTTTCCGCTTTTTATAACCAAACGCTCCCCCTCCTCTTATTTTTTTAGTATAATCAACAGTTTAGCTTATTCAAGGTTAGATAAGATGGACTTAAAATTTATTTAAATTCATATCCCGTTCTTAATACATAAGTACTCACACAAGCTACGGTCCGAACTTAATGGCTCAAATAAAAATTTGTTAAAGCTCATATCACAGAACGTATCCTTTCTTACAAAATAAGAAATATTTAAGAATTTTTGTTTTTCATTCCATTAATATTTGTATATCTAAGAAGGAGATGGAAAAGCGTTGAAAATAAACTAGAAGCAAATTGAATGAAAAACTGTTTTCAAGACTTTTTTTATTTTCCAAATTTTTAAGTGAGTTCCCCATTTTATTTAATCCAAGCCACTCCCACGATGTTTTATAATTTATCAAAGCAAGGATTTTAATTTTCACTTTGAAAAAGAAGAAGTAAAAGTCTTTCATACAAATTACATACGAAGTCTACAGAGCTTATCTTTGTCTTAATTGCGGCTTAATATCTCAATAACTGCATTAAAACTGAGTGACAACTGCGCTGCATCTTCTCCACTTGACGACAGTGAATCACAAAAGTATGTCAACCCCTTCGACATGACAACAAGCAATGACTTCGTTCACTACTTGACAATGGATGAATGAATGAATGACGTCAATTGAGCAACTCAATCGGCACTTGAATTAATTTTCAAGAATTTTTCATTACAACATAATAAGAAGAAAAAAACCAAAATAACTACAGAAATCATAGAGCAGATGTTAAGAAAAAGTAACGATTTACAGATTGTAAAAATGTTCAAAAACACACACACATATATATATGTGTAGGAAGAGCTTAGTAGACAGAGCTCAGCAGATGAAAGTAATTTGAATATGAATAGCAGATGAAATAAGTATGAGAAGAATTTATGAAAAAAAAGTGCTGAAAAGTGAAGCTTGCGGGTGGTTGAGAAAGAAAAAAAGAAAGCATCTAAATTGAGTCTATCAGAAACATGAATGCGGTTAGTTGTCAGAAAATGCGTAACAAACGCAGTACTTATGAACTATCAAATTAAGTTTACGAAAAACGTAGCAAAGTTTATAGAGCCATCAAATACACTATCAAATATTTTTAATAAAAAACATACAATTTTTTAATTAAATTTTTAAAATAAAAGTTTAAAAAAATTTGTTGTCAAAAGTCGTAAATTTTTAAATTTATCTGACATACAAGTATGCAAATTTTGCATATTTGGCACTTGAATATTTTATGAGCATCATCAGCAATAAAAAGGAATATTGCTTTCGTTACGTTTTTCCTAAAATTGTAATAATTTAAATTTTACACAACATAAAAAATATCACTTTTTCATATCTTAAAACTAAATTTTATTTACGCTCAATTAAATTGATTTTTTTACAGCTTGTCAGTAGCTTGACATTTCGCAGCACTTAAGTTTTACCTACTTACGTGGGTTTCGTTCGATAGCTGGTGGTGCAGGCGCTTGTGTCACCGTTGCTACATCACACATAGACGTCAACTGGCTGTACTGCTTACTGCTTGTGCCACAATGTTGTCGAATCTACTACAGCTGTGCACATGCGCTTAAAATCATAACTAGTATTGAGATAGTTAAATAGCGATAAATTCATTTAATATGCAAATCAACTCAAACTTAGTGCAACAACATAAATCCTTACAAAGACAAGGATTAACAAGCAGCTCAGACCTGTCAACTACAGTAGCTGCAACAATTTTAGCAAAGATTACCAAACTGTCAGTAGCAATAATTATCTCGAACGTTGAATGAATAAGCTTGAAGTTTTGTGCTATCAAATAAAAGCAAAATAGTGAATAAGAAATATGGATTTCTTTGCAGAAATATAACGTTTACCCTAGGTACGACATGCTGCTAAAGGATGGCATGTACTGGTGGTACATGGTATTGGCACTGGTAGGTACTTGTACACTGAAAATATAAATTTTACATGGATTCATAAAAACTTGCATATCTTTTGCATGATAGTTGATGGTAGAGATGTTTGTGGCCTGAGATTGCTTAGGACTTTAAAATCGCTATATTAGCCTACACTCAGAAAAAAACACATATCAGTTCCGGTAAAAAATTCTCTATTTTTCGATAATAGCAATTTTTTCTTTTTCACATAAAATTTTCTTCAATTAGAATAAATTTTCACATTTTCGAAGAAATATTTCAATGTCTCTAATAATGATGAGAATTTTTTTCGCATAAAAAATTCTCATTTATAGAGAAAAATTTATTGAAAATCGAAAATTGTTCCTATATTTTATAAAAAAAATTCACTATGAGAAGTATTTTCTTCAATAAAAACAAATTTTCTCTCAAAAATTAAAAAAGTCTTTTGCTCTAAAAACGATATATTTTTATATATATCTCTTTTTCATAGAAGCTTTTTATCATTTTTAGGGAGTTTTAAGGATCACATTTAGATAAAAGCATTCTCTGGACCAAAGTCTATACCATTTTTCACTAAATATGATACCTTTTTATACCCCCACGCGTACTGCGTAAGGGGTATATTAATTTTGTCACGACGTGTGTAACGCCCATAAGGAGGCGTGGTAGGTATAGAAAAGTATATATATTCTTGCTCAGCATCACCACCTGAGTTGATTTAGTCATGTCCATCTGTCTGTCCGTCTGTCCGTCTGTCTGTGGACACGATTGCGGCCGTAATTTTCAAGCTATCGTGCTGAAATTCAATATTTAAGCGTTTTTTTAAAAAACTAAGATCAAGTTCGAGAATGGGCTAAATCGGATGAAAACCACGCCTACCTCCCATACAACCCCAAAATTTAAAACTTTATAAAAAGGCTTATATTAAAGTTACAATACTAAAACTCGGTATTTGAGTGTTCTTTGTCAAAAGTAAGATGTGTTAGAAAAATGGGCGTCATCCACCTACTAACACGCCCACCTCCCATACAACCCCAAAATTGAAAAATCTATAAAGAGGCTAATATTAAAGTTGCAATACTGAAGCTCGGTATTTGAGTATTATATGTCAAAACTGAGGTATGTTAGAAAAATGGGCGTCATCCACTTACTTACACGCCCACCTCCCATACAACTCTTATATTGAAAACTATATATAGAGACTTGTGTCGAAGCTACAAAAGTAAAACTGGATATTTATGCGTTTTATACAAAAATTAAGACATGATAGAAAAATGGGCGTCATCCACCCACGAACACGCCCACCTCCCATACATCCCCAAAATTGAAAACTCTAGTTACTAGTTTATTTTATTTCGAGAAACTTTTTTTCTGAGTGCACTGCAAGACTAGAAAAAAGGATCTGGCCAGACCCAGTTGCCCATCCTAGGGTTAATAACTCAAATTGACTCAGATAAAGGCATAACACATGCCTCAAATTCAAATTCTCACGTTGATATAGTGATCCGCCACTTACAACATTCCACACTAGTACTTATCTTGATTTCCGTTTCTCTCCTTCTTATCTATCACCCCATTTCCGAACTAAGGCAGACTTGATTCAAAAGGTTTGGCACCTGAAATCCTTGGTTCAAAGATAAAAAAAAAAATGGTGACTCTACTTTCTTTTTGGCTAGAGAGTCTGCCTTCTCATTCCCGTCAAGGCCACAGTGGGAAGGAATACACTATTGTATAATTTTGTTATATTGTGCAGCCAGGTCATTAAGGACGTTGATAGTCTCTAATACAAGCTTGAATTTAAATTTAAAAATGGGTGATGTCAGAGCTTTAAGGCCAGCCTGACTATCAGAGAAGTCAAAATTGTTTTGTTCCTAACATTATTCAGACAGTTCAGTCTGATACATCTATTAATGGCAAGGATTTGCACTTGAAAGATTGTGGTTATTACAACGATGAAGTTTTTGTAAAAGCAGATTTTGGTAAGCATGTCATCTAAGCGCATGCAGAACTCCCCTTCTCGCTTTAAGCTTATAATTTAGGAAAAATGTTCCTTTAAGGAATGGTTTGGGACAATGTTACTCATATGGAAAAGTCAGTGCTGGCTGAGCTTCGTCTCCATCTGTATGTGATTGTGAATTAGTGTAAGGCGCAAGATGACATTGAAGGCCGCTATTGACATGGACCTGATGCACTCTGTCATACATATCCCTGCACATCTTTGGACTCGTTCTAACCACTTGATGGTTGATCCTTCTGGCTTTTCGACCACCACACTACAGACACATATGAAAGTGTGGATCTGACGATCAAGTGCTTATTCCCCAGTTCTTGCCGCAAATTCTTCTGCAGGTCCACTATGAGGCTGTTGATCTGCTGATAATGTGGTCTTTATGGAGGTAAAAGGACAGTTTACTGTCCAGGACCACTCCTAGATACTTTGCTGAATTGAAAAAAATCAATTTTTTTCCGCAAAGAGCTCCGAGCGAGTAAGATTAAGCTTACGAAGTTTTGTAAAATGAACCATTACTGTCTTTTTTTGGTTAACAGAGAGGCCTTCGTTAAGACACCATCTCTGTACTGTGTTCAGTGATGCTTGTAGAACGTCAGACACTGTACTTTCAAAGCTCCCTCGTATGATTACTGCTACATTATTGGCATACCCAACCACATCTATCCCAGCAGGGGTGGTAGGATGCCTCCTTGCGGGCATTCCCTGGTTGTAGTTGCTTTGAGGAAAATGTTATCCAAGTAAGTCTGGATAACTCTACTACTGAGTGTCGTCATAATCCACCTGCTTATAACTGATGGCATGTAAAGGTTGTTAAGAGCCCTTCTCGTCGACTCATATGACGTATTATTAAAGGCTCCTTCGATATCAAGAAAAGCCACTATACATATTTCCTTGGAGTCGAGTGGTATTTCAATTGTGTTTATAAGGTAGGTTGATTGACTCTGATTATAAGGAAGTGCTGACTCTGTTGATTTACCCGCTGCATAGGCAAGTTGTGTCTTATATAGGAGATACATTGACAAGGCATTCTCCCTAATGTATTTGTCAATGATTTTCTCCATAATTTTCAGTATGAAGGTCATAAGGCTGATGGGTTTGGAAGATTTTGTATTACCCTCCGAGCTTCTGCCAGCCTTAGGAAGGTATTCTACTATCACTTTTCACTCCAAACTCCAGGTATATGTAAAACTCCATAGGCTAAACTGCACCTTGAACCTTGTTGCGGAAAAGTTCGAAAAATACCATCACCACCAGCAGTTTTGAAGGGTTTGTGAAGTTAATGGCCCAATTAACTGCTGATTCCAGCAAAAAAAGTGCTTCCAAAAGAAGGTAAAGTGGAAGGGAAAATTTTGAGTTCCATCCCTTCTTCTTTCATACCCAGAAGTCATTCTTTTAATATTTGCATGTCATTGAAAGATTTCGATTCAGAAGACATAAGACAATATGCTTGGATATGCCATATGCCATGGAAGCATTCTTGGAAGCTATTCAAATAGACTTGTAGAATTTTATGAGAATGCCTCCTGAAATCACTTTTCGTTAAGACTGTCTATGTCTAATGACAGCCTCCGGTGTCTTCTAGAAGCAGTGTATCTAAGAATATATGTCAAGTTTGTATCAAAAATTTTGCTGGGATACATTGCATATTTGTTTACTGATTATCCACTCTTCTCAACTTGACAGATTTGTCTGTATGAGTGTTATGAGTGGGGACCGTTCTGAATGACGGAGGCCGGGAAGTGAGTGTTGAGAAGGAGTTCTAGGATCCCTTTCTTAATTTTTGTCTGGTCATCATTCTCATATATAAAACAACCTCAGACCACAATCCGTCTGACAGTTGATTAGATCTTCTGAAGGCGACAACTCGTAGGAATATTCTTGATGGAACCACAGAAGTTCCTGACTGAGTCCTTCTTAGCCTTCTTGATCTCTTTATTGTAGTTGGTGAGAGATCGGGAGTAGAAAAGCAAGTCATTATTGCGCTTAGCTCTATTGAACAGCTTCCTTACTCCTTTTCTGACGTCATTGAGGTGATTATTGCATTGAAGTTTAAGTTGGCAGTTATCCTCAAAAGATTGGGTTATGGAAGCAATTTTATACGAGCAAGGTACCGTGCGGTGATTACTGACTTTATTTTTGCCTAAAATGGAAAAAGCGGTCTTGCTTAACATGGCTATCTTCAAGACAGTACTACATGACACACGGGACACGATACCATCGATCTATTGAAAGATAAGTTTGGTGAGAAATTCATTTTACGTTTTAGAGCAATCCAGTAGCCAACAAGATCATGCGATTTGAACCCATTAGACTAATTTTTGTGGGGCTACGAGAAGTTTCTCGAGTGCAGTGACAAGCCAGCTGCAAATGCAGCCCTGGAAGACAATTTTACAATTGCCATTGGTACCAGCCGAAAGGCTGGAAAAAGTATGCCAAAATTGGAGCTTGTTGATGGACCTCCTGGTCCCCACTATTGCAAATTTTCTGTTTTCTTTTTAATTTTCAAAGTAAACAATTAAAAACTCACACTTTATGTGTACATTAAAGTCATGCATTTTTGTCATTGATGTCATGAACTGTTCTTGTACTCCTTGTATTATGTCATGAATTTTATGAATTTTATTCACAAAAGTTTTGAATGTTTCATGTTTCCTTTGGATTTTTTCATGGCATTTAAGAAATTTGTTACTGGTACTAGTACTGGTACTGGTACTGGTACTGGTACTGGTACTGGTACTGGTACTGGTACTGGTACTGGTACTGGTACTGGTACTGGTACTGGTACTGGTACTGGTACTGGTACTGGTACTGGTACTGGTACTGGTACTGGTACTGGTACTGGTACTGGTACTGGTACTGGTACTGGTACTGGTACTGGTACTGGTACTGGTACTGGTACTGGTACTGGTACTGGTACTGGTACTGGTACTGGTACTGGTACTGGTACTGGTACTGGTACTGGTACTGGTACTGGTACTGGTACTGGTACTGGTACTGGTACTGGTACTGGTACTGGTACTGGTACTGGTACTGGTACTGGTACTGGTACTGGTACTGGTACTGGTACTGGTACTGGTACTGGTACTGGTACTGGTACTGGTACTGGTACTGGTACTGGTACTGGTACTGGTACTGGTACTGGTACTGGTACTGGTACTGGTACTGGTACTGGTACTGGTACTGGTACTGGTACTGGTACTGGTACTGGTACTGGTACTGGTACTGGTACTGGTACTGGTACTGGTACTGGTACTGGTACTGGTACTGGTACTGGTACTGGTACTGGTACTGGTACTGGTACTGGTACTGGTACTGGTACTGGTACTGGTACTGGTACTGGTACTGGTACTGGTACTGGTACTGGTACTGGTACTGGTACTGGTACTGGTACTGGTACTGGTACTGGTACTGGTACTGGTACTGGTACTGGTACTGGTACTGGTACTGGTACTGGCACGAAATTTATTGTGAAACTTCCGTAGCTGTAAGCCTTTAAGTTTTGTTCCATGCAATTATGTGACTTATCTTTGTATTAATTATGTGACTTATCTTTGTATTGAAATAAACCCTACAATTCAACTATAAATTGAGTAAATATCGGTTTAATTTAATGATAAATCACTTTTATTGCAAAAATAAATTCTTGGGAGTTTTTTTTAAGCACCAATAATAACAAAAAGCTTTAAAAAATTGTACATAATATTTTTATCTCTACGCTTGGCCATGAAAAATGTTGACTACCTCTTACACCAAAATAAAGCAAAAGCAAAAAAAAAAATTACATACAACACATTACATACTTCTTGAATCTAGATACAACTGATGACATTGGAATCATTTGCTGCTGACGGATCGCTGTCTGCAATTGAATGTTTTTTCAGCCAGCCTCTTAGCAGCAGCCACAAAGCCAATTAAAGCGGATGGATTCAATTTTTTGCACTCCCAGTATTTTCAGTTTTTTGTTTTGGTACATCAGGCATTAAGTCTAAAAATAAACGCAATGCGCTGTATTTTTATTGAAATCAATTTAAAGTTTGTATCTTTTATGCGTAGAAGATTTCTTTAAAATGATTTTTATGCATTGATTGAAAGAAAAATTAAGCATTATTATCGGCTGCTGCGGAATCTTGCACGAAGTAGATATGATGTCTGATTTTGACCAGCTAAATATTGCTCGAAAGAAAAAATGGTTGAATTCAGCGTTTCCATCAGTGCAGATAAATTTTTTACATATATCAAAATGTGCGAAAATTATGCCTGTAACCCATAAAATACAAGCAATTTTGTTAAATAATATTACTATTTTGCTAACGTCGACGCACTAAACATAAATATTTGCCACACACACACACACCAAAAGAGACAAAATGACATCCATTTAATGTTGTTTTAAAATTTTCTGCAAATTTATTTAATTTTGTTAAGTTTTGATAAAATTGCAATTTTAAATGTCGCTAGTTAAAGCACTCGGCGTTATAGACTCTTGCGTGCTGCAGTTCAATAAATACTGTGTTGGTCAACAATTTTAAGCGCTCACTAGGAATTTTAAAACTTACACACATTCAAGAAGCGATTGCATAAAAATGCGAACGAACCAGCTATAAAAGAGCTAAAAATGCTTTTTAATACAGTTCAGAAAAATGTGGCAATAAAGCGTCTTAAATAGCTGCTGAATATTTAAATACATCTTGCGTGTGTTGTTGACAGTTATTATGAGATATTAAAAGCTGGTATTTTTTTTGAAAAAAAAAGTAATGCATAAAAACTCCTGCGGAGACATGGTGTCTGCCTATCTCCTGAGGCACATTAGGGGCGTTACTCGATTACATATTTAATGCCTGATCATAAGTCTGCAATAAAGCGCGTCATACTTAATGGCCTTTGCTGTAAGCTGGCTATAACAATTATGTATTGAAGTCCTCTGCATTCTCTCTGTTTGTCTGTCTGTCTGTTCGTGTGTCTATTGTAGCGCCCACCTATTGCGCAAAACTAGATTAAATATCAATGTTAAGGCGGCATCGCCCAAACCCACGTTTTCCAACAAACATTTCGCTTAAAATATATTCATTCATTCTTTTATGTAGCACTGCGCTGCTGCTGGCTTGACAGTCAAGGCGAAGGTCATTCTATCTACAACGAAAGATCGTAATGTTGCGCATGCCCAAAGCAATTTTGCGCATGACGAGGGATGTTGCAACAATACAGCAGAGCCCACATTTTTCAAGCCTATTTTGCATGACATATCCAAGAATTGTTCGTTTCTTTTGTTTTCGTTAACTTAAATTATTGCTTTTATTTTTGCTGGCATTTTACGGACTTAAACGGTTATCAGACCAAATAAATTAACATTCGTTGCAGATGAAATGGTGTATTTGTCTGTTAGAACTGTGAAAAGGAAGTAGATTTTGCAACATTTCGGTTTTATAGTGCAGTTCTTTATTCGTCATCACTTAGGTTGAAAACATTTTCCAATAAGAGGCTAAAGAGGTGTTGAAAATTTAACAATCATATAGAGCATTTCCTCTCTTTTGACCAAAGTTGGTAACTACATAGCGTTGATCGCTTATAAATTTGAAATTTTAATTTGTTGTCACTTTTCATGATGCACAAAATTCTATTGTTATACTTTGAAAAATTATCTAAAAATCTCTTAAAATCTTAGCTTTGCTTAAGTTTCCATTTGAAATAAATAATAAAAAATTACCTTTAAGATTTTTCTTATGATTGTTGAACATGCGCGAAAAATCTTGCATGCATTTTTATAAACATACATTTAAGATAAATTATCTTATTTTGTTTGTAAATAATTTAAGAAACAAGACAAAAAACATTTCATATAAATTTACAAGCAATCAAAGCAATAAAAAATCCACTCACTGCGGCCAGTGAACGCTGCCACCTGACGAATACATATACATATATGAACACATATGAAATATATATATGAACATTCAAAATTTATCAGCAGGCTATTTGCTGAGGGGGGAGTATGGAAGTTCATCCACCTGTATTTTTAAGTTGGTAAGCAAATTTGTACACTTACACGGAGAGAAATTTGAGCTGAAAACAATCACAATCCAATTAAATTTGGGAGCGATTCTGAGTTTAGGCATAATATTCTTGAATTCAAGCCTGAATGTGATTGTTTATCAAATTATAAACACGCCCATTCGTGCATAACGTATGTGAGTTTTGAATCATTTAACAAAAAATTAATAGGCTAACTTGAGCCCAATTTATGTCATTTTGGTATTGTTTATAAAAACAAAAAACATGCTCATTTGTGTTCAATGCATGCCACTTATGGATTGATAGTAAAAGAAATTAATATGTCCTTACTTACTTACTTACTTAGATGGCTCTTACAACCGTTGGTCGGTTTTGGCCTCGTCTAAGAATTTTCGCCAGCCTCTTTTGTCGTGTGCTTGCTGGCGCCAGTTGGAAATTCCAAGCGTTGTCAGGTTATCCAATGCCTGGTCTTTCCAACGGAGATGCGGTCTTCCTCGTCTGCGTTGGCCACCGCTGGGTACCGAATCCAATATTTTTTCGCTGGAGCTTCGTCGTTCATTCTCTCGACATGACCTAGCCAGCGAAGCCGCTCTATTTTAATACGCTTGACTATATCGATGTCGGCATATAGCTCATACAGCTCGTGGTTCCATCGTATTCGGTACTCGCCATTGACGCAGATTAGACCATAGATCTTGCGAAGGATTTTTCTCTCGAACGCTCCCAAAGTCCTTTCATCAGAGCTGCTCATCGTCCAGGTTTGTGATGCGTATAGTAGGACGGGCATGATTATTGACTTATAGAGCGTCAGTTTTGTTCGTCGAGAGAGAGCTCTGCTTCTCAATTGCCTACTGAGCCCAAAGTAACACCTGTTGGCAAGAGTTATCCTTCGTTTAATCTCAATACTGAGCTCAAGCAATAATGAAAAATAAAATTAGAAGCAATATAAAATTATCTGTTCAATGTCCAATTAAGATATGCATATGGGCATCTCCCAGTGGCACGGACGCGACATTCGCACGGTTTTAATTACTCGAAAAACAAGAAAGAAATAAAAAGAGCCGATATGTATTTTAAGTGTTCTAACGCGATGAAAGAGTGCTACATTTTAAAAAAATATTGGCAAGATTTAGTACAAATTAGTACATAGTAATCATACAATGGAACGGACGCGACAAAAAATATAAGTTTTTTAAGCTCGTATAGAAATATGCTAATTTAACCAATTTTTAGAACTTTTTTTATATATATATATGCATATTAATGGAGGTCAAAGGACAATTTTTCTTCGTAGACTTATGAAATATAAGAATTATCTCTTACCTTTTTTTTAATAGCTATAGCACGAATACGGAGGCGACATCATGGACGCGACAAATTTTTCCAACGGCAGTTAAATAGAGTAATGATGTACTTTATAAATTTTAATAAAAATAAATCATAACAAGTTACATGGCAGTAATACTAATCAAAATAAAAAAAAAAATAAAGTTAAAAGCTGTTAGAGGTCTTTATTTTAATGTTTTTCTTCACTTTTGGTGTACCATTTTTGGGAGATGCCCATATGTCATCCAATTTGGACAGGAAAATATAACTTTTTAATTGATTTTCTGCACTTTTATACACTTTTATACTAACAACAACACAACGAAATTAGAGTAACGTCGTTCGGTTGCTCATTTTTTTGATGTGCAAAAACCACAACAACAAAATTAAGTTTTTTGCAAACAAGCTCATGATTACACTTATTGAACACAAATTGACGTGGTATTAAAAAAAAAAAATTCAAGCCCAATTTTTGGCATAAACTGTTAACATGAATGGCATGTTATGAGATGGTTTTGAGCTCTATTGAGCTAATTTAAGTTATGAACGTTTTAGCTTGACTTGAGCCCATTTTTTTCTCTCCGTTTACGCATATTTTTATTCATCTGTGGTCATTTTTGAGTATCAAGAAGAACAAACTTATTAAATTAATTATAGGAAGAATAGAAGGAAGAATAGAAGAAAGGAAGGAGGTAAAGAAGGAAGAAACGAAGAATGAAAGAAAGCAAGGAATGAAGGAACTAAGAAAGGAATGAATTCAGAAATTTAAGTAGTAAGATATTAACTACCAAAGAAGGATGGAAGGAAGGAAGAATGAAGAAAGTATGGAAGAAATACGGGAAGAAAGAAAGAATGGAAGGAAGAAATGAAGTAAGAAATGAAAACAGGACGCAAGAATCAAAGGACATCTCGTAAAGATTTTGGTTACTTACTAAAAAAATCAAGGAAGTGCAGTTGTAAAAGTTGTTAGGTATGACCAATACATTTTTAAAAATATATCTCTGAAAAAAGCATGACAAGGGGAATTGCACCACACAAAATATGCCTCACGGAATTGTTTGATTTTATCCGAATTCTAACTTCTATAGGTTGTTTCAGGGCAAAAGTACAATCTTGCAAAAATTTCATTTTGTTTAGCTCATCTTTTACCGCTACCAAAATCGAGAAACCGATTTTGAAAAAAATATAAACGACAGTCTATTCGAGACTATATTAAAATATCATAAAAAATTTAAAATTATATCATGTTATATGATTTGAAGTTTGGACCTAAAATATCAATAAAAAGTCGAAAAGTACAGAAATGGCGGTCTTATGAATTTTAACTACCATTTTTTTACTAGTTTTTTCTCATTTTTCATTCTTGAAAGTTCTCAAAAACCGCATATATCATCTTAACGTAGAAAACCCAATAAATTGTATCAACTTAAAGCAATCAATCGAGTACTTCTTGAGATACGAGAGCGAGTCTGTGACTTTTTGAATGAAACACTGGTTTTTGACAAAAAATCATTTTATTTTTCAGCATAGTCTTCTTTGAGCTCTATACGCTCCATCCAACGTTTCTCCAATTTTTTTATCCCTTCCAAACAATAAGATTTGTCGAGGTACTCAAAGGAGGTATTTGTTTGTGAGATGATTTCATCATTGGAGTGCAATTTTTTTTGATCCAACCATTTCCTTAAGTTAGGAAACAAGAAATAGTCACTCGGAGCTAAATCTATAGAATAGGGCTAATGAGGAAGCGATTCGTAGCCCAAATCATGAAATTTTGCCATGGTCGTTTGTGATCGATTGTGTGCAAACGCGTCACCCCCCCTTAAGGCTAGCTCTATCATATCCAATTCATCATTCAAAACCGATACCATTAAGAAATTTGATATGCTTATGGCTGCCACAATCTCTCGCACTTACAATCTCCGAACGGCCAGCACCAAATCTTGTCTTTCTCTCAATTTTTTTCGTGTGACGCTGCGTGCACAGTGAACGCCGATTCAGACAGGCAGGCAAGCAGACAATGCGAACAAAGGAGATACAAATAGCTATCTATCTCGTTTGTGCACAAACGTTTCAGCCTGCCTGTCTGCCTGCCTGTCTGAATTGGCGCTCATTATTAACGCGGCCCTAAGCTATCGAAACTTGGCATCCAGAACGTTCGGAGTCTCTCGTGCTTGTACGGCCGCAACGAAAATCCCGAAAACACTTTTTTACCATTGAAATTGATGGTGCAGCGTCCCATATTATTCATCAAGCATAGCTATGGTTTGTGAAGTGCTTTTTTCCCCAAAAAAATACTGCTTTATGAGCACATGCAATTCAATTTTTTCCATGCTCTCAATGGCTGAAAACCCAAAAAAAAAAAAAAAGACAAATTGGCCATTTCAGCCCTTGAAAGGGATTTGACCGAGCTTCTTATGATCAATTGTGTTGTGTGTGTCATTAAATGTTTGCACACAATTGACCGAGAACTGGACCTACATGTTTTATGCCGACTCCGAACGGTTAAAGTTCATGTTCTCTAGAAGCTTTACATGGCATTGTTTACTCTCTGAGGTTTGCCATTGTCTGCAGAGAGGTGGTGACCGATCAGAAAAACTTTTTATTGAAAAAACTTTTCGCCACGGCTGGGGATCGAACCCGGGCTCCGAGCATGCTAGGCCACACACTTAACCTGCATGCCACGGTCACCACTAAATGGTGAAAACCCAAACTAAATGACGTAAAAACTCCAAAATTTGGCAGGAGTCAAATGACAAAAGCAGTGTTACCCTTCCAGTTAAGAGGCGGGAAATTAAAAAAGTAACAAGCTTATCGATCCGCTCTAACAACTAAGTGAATGAAGGTTCGAAAATTTTCGAAAAACATTTGAAGTATCGTTATTTAGAAAACAAAAAGAATTTTTAAATGAACTCCATGAATCTCATTCATGAATTTTGATCCAGTAACTAATCATATGAGTTTAAACATACAGTGAACAAAAAAAAACAACTTGTACAGTATGCTTACTAATGTTTATTCTGCATTATCTTTGAAAATATATACACCAACTTTATAAAATAAAATGGTAAAATATTCTTTATTTTATTCACTTTTCGATTACTTTTTTATTTTATTCACTTTCGAATAAAAAAAATAAACATAAACAAAAAAGACACATTTCATGACGCCAAAAAAAACACTTGTACACTCGTCATATAACGCAGGAACCTAACCATCTCTTCATATTAGGGAGATATACCGTTATCAAATCCATTTTTTTCCGTTTGTTCCATTGTTCCATTTTTCAATGACGCCACATACAGTTTGTTCGTGGTATTTTACAAGTGTACGTGCACGTTTAAACGTAAGAAGAGAATAACTTGACGTCAAAGACATCTTCAACAGAAATGAACAAATTAATTATAAAACTTTGGGAAAAGAAGATAAGATTGAGGAATATTGGTGAAATGGTAAAAAACCCGCACTCTACGGTGTAATATATTATTGATATGTGAAAGAAAAATGGGTTCTTAAGAAGAACAACTGGAAGTGGACGGCAAAAACAAAATCCGAATATTGCTTGTTACACTACACTACAAGAAGAAATTCGATTTCTAATTGATGTAAGTCAATTCTATCTTTAGGGCACGTGCAGTTGACAACTTAACTTCCGCACCAGAAAATATTTTTAATTATTAGTTAAAAAAAAAACTTACCTCAATTCAATACTTCAAAACAGAAAAAATATTTGTTAATTTTCATGTACAACAAAAGTTTATTTAATAAAATTAGCATAAATATTATGTAGACTCTAATACATATTCCATTACAACAAATTTTTATTAATTATTACAAATATATAAAACTACAAATTTAAAATATTTTTTTCAATTGCATAAAAATGCTGAGATTACTATATAAAAAATTAGTGTTCATTGTTGTAAGTAAGCACACTTAATTTCCTCATAACTACATGTTGCATATTAAAGCAATAATCATGTTAGCTAAAAACCAGAAGAATTTTATTCTGCCTTGGTACTAATAGACGACTGCCTCCTTCACAGGCAGCTACCACATGGAATGAGACTGCAATTAAGAAAGTGTTAAATAAAAAATTAATTCACAATTAAACATGAGAATTTTAGTACTACACACCAAAATTAATGCATTAAACGTGCCTATAGCAGAACCAGCCAAAACATCCGTCCAATGATGTTTATAATCGGAGACACGCGTCAGAGCTGTATACCAGGCAAACATTAGGAATAAAAACTGCAGCAAATGTTTGAACATCTTAGAGCGTGGCCAGATCATGTTGGTTTGCAAGTAAATCTAGAATAGCAAATTTAAAGAAAATATGTTTAAACTGAGTTATGGGCATGACTTTAAGCCGCTGGTGGTTATAAATGTATTAAGCATGCTCCACAACTTACCGCTATGTAAATCATTGTAAAGGATGAGAACACCGCATGGCCACTTGGAAATGAAAGAGCAACTTGCTTCAGCATGCGCGGTGTCACGTCACTGGCCAGACATGCGAAATTTTCAATGTAGACCCCAGCATTGTTAACATCATCACAAGTGGTGCCATCGCTCATGATGGGTTGGCAAACCTGTGAGAACAATTGATATATATTTTTAAACAACTAAAGCAGCTACAAGATATTAATGCAAAAAAAATATTATGATCACTGCATGAAGCAGTACAACAACAAGCTAGATCATTTGGTAATGATTTGTGAATTGCCTTTATATCTTCTCCATTGGCTGTCTGCAGCCACTTGTTTATACAACGCATGTCAGTTATGAATAAACAAATCCGCAGTTAATTGTACAACATGTGGATTTGATGTTGGCATCAAAAGCTGCCGCTCTTTTATACAGAATCTGATATAGATTTGTGTTTCCTCTTTTATTTTTTTGATCATGCGTCGCTAATTTGTTGCCAGCTAGCTGTGCAAGCAGATCGCTCAGCGTGATATTGCTCAAGAGTAATTTTTTTGTTTTTTCTTCGCAACTCATACTTACCGCAAAAAAATGCGGCCTATAGCGTCCAATCGAATATTTGGCAATGTCTGCCGTCAGCTGTCCGATGCCAATGCCAAAGATCAGCAGACCGATTTTCTGATAGCACTCTACAATCCAGTCGGGTATCTCCAAGTGCCAAAAATAATAGCGTGAATCTGATAGGTTGTCAATGCCCCGCATTTTCTTTTCATTTGATTTGAAGAATTCAATGGCAACAATCTGGAAATAGATATTTAAGACTGTAACTAAAGCTCAATTAAGAGAATAAGGAACTAAAGTAATTCAGAAATGGATTATAAGACACAGATACCTGTGTCGACAAGGAATAACCGCTAAATTCGAGTTAGGACAAAGTGAATAAAATGGGGGTGCATAAATGGGGTGCAGGTGCATAAATGGGGTTTTGGTCCAAAACAGTTTCGGGCCTTCTGCGTTGATGACCACCACAATCGAAAAACGAACGATGATTTACGAATATGCACCTGCAATATTCGGGCTTTTTATAGGGAGAGTGCTTCTGTCCAATTGGTGGAAGCCCTTGTGAAAGTAAAGGCTGGCATCACTGCCATCCAACAGATGCAATAGAGAGGGCAAGGCTGTTCTTAGTGCTCAGACTGTGATATCTACTATAGCTGTCATTGGACAATTCGGATGTAGATTCGTCATTAACCAGCAAACTACGCCACCTTGTTCCCAGTTCACACACGTTAACGAAAGCTGGTCACAATCCGCATCAAGGCAAAATTTTCTTCAACACAAGCCTAATTTGCGCGCAAGCTCCTACGGGGGAAAGAACGATATTGTTAAGAACACGAACTTAGAGAACGTTGATGATCATATCCTGGACTACGTCGTGAAAATAGTTCTCGTTGATTTCAACGCGTTGGTCAGAAAAGATGGCATCTTGGGCTCCACTGTTGGTCAGTTCAGTCTCCACGAGACCTCTTCAAATAACGGTCCAAGACGGATCGACTTTGCCGCAGCGCAAAACATGGTAGTTAGAAGCACCAGATTCAAACACTTCCAAATCCACAAGACCCGGATAAAAAAACGTGAAACTAATATTGATCATATTGTGATCGACGGAAGCCATGCTTACATTTCAGGGAGTCAATATAACTCCGATCAATGTTACCATCAGCAACCATTGCATATACAACTACTCAGCAGTAAGCTTCAACACAAACCATTCGTGACAAGAAGGAAGAATAGAGGCGCTTTTTCAGATGCAAAAAAAGCGAGCAGGAATAGCGTGAACGTGAGGAAATATGGATTTACCTGGGCAAGAAAGTTAATCGTCAATCCAAGGTTTCAAGTCCGAAACATTCACTTTTAGGGATACAAATGGAAATCTGATTACAGATATACAGTGAGTACTTAAGGGCTTCGGAGCATATTGAAAGAAAATTTATATATAAGAATCCGTGGGCGAATAACGTCAATGAGTACTGGACGGTTGTTACTGGGCAATGGTCGAAAATAAGTAAACTTTGGAATACCTCGATTTTGTAGTATCGACATTAGTAGGCCAATGAATATAAAGTCAAAATTATGGTCTTCATATTGAAAATATTAAAGCTTTTAAGACTTTGCAAAAACCAACATCAATGCTAAGAAAAAAAGTGTCTGTTTTTAAAATTTCACTCGAATAAATCACAGAACGAGGCGTAGAATGCTTCGCTTTAAAAAAAACTTTCAGCCCTTCTCTGAATAATTCTTCACCTTAAATTCGAAAAATAAGTATAAGTTTTTATGATATTATATACAGTAGAGTGTATCGAAAATCTGACCCCCAATTCCGGTACCAAAATTAAATAGTACATGAAAAATCATTTCCATTGGTGTACTTTTTTTTTTAGTTGAACCAATTTTGGTGTCCCCCAAAATGCTTTTTTTATCAACTTTTGATTTAAAAAGAAAATCAAGCTTATTAATCAATTACTTTCATATAAAAACACAGGACTGCAAATTTTCATCCCTATTGACAAATGCTCTGACGAGATAAAACAGTTTTTTTCAACGTGAATCTACTTGTTATTTAATATTTGATATGTTTTTATTGTTTGTATGAAAGTTCGTCACAGAGGCGTCAGTGGCTGTTGCTTCTGCAGAACGAAGAAAAGGAATAATGTTTTCTACGTTGGAGGGCCGTTCAAAAAGGCCGAAATTCGAAACAAAAAGCGCATTTTAGTCCTTTACAGGATCTAAAAAAAATTCTTGTTATTATTTGGTTTACTGTAAAAGTTTAAAAAAAATACATTACTTTTGCATAAAGCAATAAATAAAAAAAAGTTGAAAAATACAAAAAATAAAAACATTAATAAAACATCAAATATTGAATAACAAGTAGATTCACCTTAAAAAAACTCACCACAGGAATGAAAATTTGCAGTTCTGTGTTTTTGTATGAAAGGAATTGATTGATAAGCATTTCAAAAATACATTTCGGGTGACGCCAAAATTGGTTCAAATAAAAAAAAAGTACACCAATGGAAAGGATTTTTCATGTTCTATGTAATTTTAGTACCGGAATTGTGGGTAAGATTTTTCCCATACAAGTCGATACACTCTAATATACAGCCATTACTTTTTATTGCATTTATGAATATTGACAGTTGATGAACCAATTTGCATTAAAAATTTTCAAAAAGTTCTTGAGCTTTATATTTTCCTTTTTAAAACTCCCTTTTCCAATAGAACTGACTTGGAGGTTGATAATCTATTATTTATTTCGATTTGGTATATTATTACATCCTCCTCGTATTCGCGCTATTTTGCTATACCAATCAACAATTTAATAAACTGTTAAGTGTGGCGTCATAAAATATAATTCTTAAAAATATGTTTTTTTAAGAATTACACAGATCTACAAATTGTTTTTAATGTACAAGAGGTCCCACTTACATTTTACATTTTGCCGATTGTTATGATGATTGTCTGCGTTTTTAGAAAGCTTTCATCACTAGAATTTTTTCGTCAAGGATTTTTTAAAGAAGTCATTCCGATTTTTCGTACCTTGTCTAAATTTTTTATTTACTTCTGTTAATCAAAGTTGGATTTTATACTAATGATAACATCAGTTCTCTTCCATTTTTCTTAAAATGCATAATATCGTTACATGTTTTTCAAAATTATTGACACTTACATGATCACAAAAAAATTATTTTTTAAAAAATTTTTAAAAATTTAATTATAAAAAATATGCATTGATTTTCTTAAACATCTATTATTTTTTGATTTTATTTAAACTAGAATACAAAACTGCAAGTGTTATGTTTGATATAATATCTGTGTCGTTTTATAATAATAATTTAAGTCGACTTAAGAAGGAATTGAGATATTGATGCAGCTGTGATCGATATGTATTGCTTCATGTACACACCAAATCTGGACCATAAACTTTAAAGCAAGATTTCTCAAAACATTAAAATTAGACTTAAGCTGTTATTTAACAGCGATATAGATTGTTTTTAGGGCTTTAGAAAAAGTTTTAAAATCTGTTCAGCAGAAGTAAAGTTATGATACACAAAGTAAGCTAGAATACGAAAATTTTAAATGACGTATATTAGGCTGGGTCGATTTTTAAACCGACTTTGAATTTAGTGAAATTTTTTCTTTAGGAATTTGTTACGGAAAATTTTTGTATGACAACAAACACATGTTAGACCGTTTTTTGGTTGAATCGGGTGTGTGGATTTCATATCTGGCGTTAGTTTTGCCCTAGCTGTGCACGTTTTTAAAAAAACAGGTTTGAAAAAAATCCTATAGAAAAAATTCACAAAATTGAGGCTGCGATGGGGTAAAGTGTACCCCCAGTCCCCTTTTTTTCTTTTTCGTTTGATAACTTTTCATGCCCGAACCGAAAATCGCCCAGGCAACATCAGATTTTTTGCCTCCATACAAATCGACCCAGCCTAACGTATATATTAGAGTGTATCGAAAATCTGACCCACAAATCCGGTACCAAAATTAAACAGTTCATGAAAAATCTTTTCCATTGGTGTACTTTTTTTGAAGTGAAACTTCTTTAGCTGCGTATACAACATACGGCGAACGAAACGGGTAGTAAAACCGATGACACAAATGAAACCGCGGCGAATTAAGGTGAATTAAGGTCAATTTAGGTGAATTTAATTGAAATGAAGTGTTCGAAACAGCCTATACAGGCGAATAAATCAACAAAGTTTTAGACTGTACTATTTGAAGATGGAATTTTCAACTATAGTAGATACGTTATGCTTCAATTTCCAACCGTGACACGTTACGCTGGAATTTCCAACCATTGTGTGATTCAATGGCCAATCGGATACAATAAGATTATCTGAAGTCACAGACGGCTCATTGGCAATGTCATGGATTTCATGAATCATTTGGACAAAAATGGATGAATCTATAGCCAATCGGATACAATGGGATTATCAGAGGTCACAGGCGGTTCATTGGTGATTTCATGCACTCCATGGATCATTTGGACCAAAATGGATGATTCTTTGGCCAATCGGATGCAATGGGAATTTCAGAGGTCACAGGCGGGTCGTCATTTGTAGGTGTTTATTGAAACTTTAATGGATTCCATTTTTAAGTACATTTTTTTTACAAGACGAACTCAATTTATATTGATGATTATGAGAAATGGGTTCATTACGATAATCCTTAGCGTTAAAAATCATACGGGCTGGCCCAAAGAAAATTTACGGTGACAAGGTCCTTCTCTATGTTTGGTCTCTGTATTTAATGGGGCCGTGCTGTACTATAGGCTGCTACAACTAGGTGAAACTATCACATGGCAACTCTACCGAGCTCAGTTGATGCATTTGAACCGAGAATAGAAGCAAAAACGTTCAGAGTGGGATGAAAGGCACAACAAGGTAATTTTGCAACATGACAACGCTCGGCCACATGTATCACAGCCGATCAAAACATACCTTGAAACGCTGAAATGGGAAGTCTTAATCCTACTATTTGCTTTTTTTGATGACGCATGAAATTGAGGATCAGCACTTTCGCTCTTTTAAAGTAAACTTAATCTTCTAATGGCTTTATATGAAATGAGACTTTTTTAGTAAGACTAAATTAAAAACTCTCTCCTTTTTTGGGTTAAAGTTTCACTTATACCGCGCGTGGCGGCCACACACATATTTTTTTATTTGAACCAATGTTGGCATACCCCAAAACAATTACAAGTGCTACAATTTATTTGAAGTTATTTCCCAGACCGGCTCTCATTCGTCACTTTTAAGATATCTGGTTACAATAACTAGGACTCACACGACTTTTTGGTTGTCAGTTCAAGTGAGACGAGATTCCTGATAAGCACGTTAATCTCTAAGTTCTTAAAAATTTTTATTTTCTTGTCATGATTTCTAATTTCTCGCAAAAATTTACTAGATGGTTTATAAGTTTAAGAATAATTGTATTCAACATGTTCTTTTAAATCAAACTCATCCACAAAACCACAAATAACACGTTCGTCAAAATCCATCCTAAGAAAAATTATGAAATATTCTACCAGATTCACAATCTATTGCATTCGTAGCACCAAAGAAATTCACATTCAGACTACATGCGGCTGCATTCTATGGCCATTAGCCACAAACTGTTTCTTGCTGTTGTTTGTTTCTGTAAATTGCGGTTTACAAGCAGCAACAATTGCAAGCAACTTCATTGCAGAAATGCAATCCTTGCTAAGAAAACAAACCAAGAAAAACACTATCAAGCAACAATGTATTATTTGAATAAACAATGAAGTTTAAGATCATAAAATGGAAAATTGCAAAATACACTATTTTGCAGTATTTTTGCTAACTAAATACAGCAGACAGACGGCTACATGATTTATACCACATTAAATGCAGGCAACATGCTGAGCAGAACATGTTTAAACTGCTTGCTCTAGTTTATGTTCAAATCTCCTAACCATAACCAATGCAATACGTATTAGAAATAAAGGCGAGGTTAATTGTAAAAGAAGCAAAAATACTGTTTTTAGTGTAACTTCGTTGACGTAACCAATTAAATTCGGACGTTTTTTGAGGTTTCAATTCAAATTGAGTTGCCTTGGCTAAAATTGCTGTCTGTTTATCAAGAAACAGGAAGCACGGACGATATAAAATACAATTGTTTGTTTATAAATGAGGTTTTATTTTCATGAAATAATGCTAATTTTAACATAAATATTTAATTTTTATGAGGTGTTAATTCAATTGAAGAGCTTGTTTTTCAATGATTATTTTGCGCAACAGTTACTTATAAGAAAATTTTCGTTAATTTGGAAATGTATCGATGAGATACTTGCATAAAAATATTGCACAAAAAATGCGGAAATTGCGTTAAAACTTTCCAATAAACTTAAACTGCTTGGATTAAAGGTGATTTAGTTAACATTGATGTTTTGAAATTAAGCACTCAAGCAATAGACTTCCTTAGTTTTATGTTAAACATTATAAAGTTTATAAAAAAAAAGCATTGTGTACATAAAGTTAAATGTTTTGTTTGCATGATGACAGAATTTTAAATATACTCGCCATTGTTTACAAACAACTTAGTTAAACTCTAGATAAATATACTCGCACAACGTTTTGCTTTTTCAGCGCCTTCAGAAGAAGAAGAACTTATTTGTTAAAATAACAAACTTATGAAAGAAAAAAGAAATTTAAAATGAAATCAAAGGCGTTTGTTATGATGTCGACTTTGAAGCCGAATCAAGCATAGAGCTCTACAACTACTCTAATTCCTAGAACATAGGTACATCTAACACTATGTATCTAGTTTTAAAATTAAAATAAAAATATCTTGGCACTTACAAGTGAAACAGGTAACGCAATGCCCGTCAAATACAGCATCCAACTCTTCAGCGTTGATGTTCGATAAGGATGTTTCAGCGAAGCATCGTCACAGAAGAAACCACGTTTATACGGTTCACCCCAGAAACAAAAGTATGTTATCGGCAAGACAACTATAGAGATGATAAAAAAAAAATTAAAAAAATACTTTTATATCAATTGGACAAAGAATACAAAAATAAATATTAAGTAGTTTTACATATATTGCGTAATGATATTGAGCAAAAAAATCCATTGACCAAAAAATACCAATATAACCTCAACTCCAATACTACACAATGAAATAGTTGAGAATTCATTTTGAATATGCTTTAGTGCAATCGGATGAATACCAATAAAAAATAATCATCAAATCAAATATTATATGATTCATCTCAGGAGTTTACATTCAAATTCAGATGAGTCACAGGAAAAAAAAATTTTAGTTAGAAATGCCATTGTAAAGCTAATGATACAATATATCGATCAATAAAATCACCAAAAAAAAAAAAAAATAAAAAAAAAAACAAAAACAAAATTGGCCATTTCATCCCTTGAAAGGACTTTGACCGATCTTCTTATGATCAAAATGTATTGTGTGTGTTATTAAATGTTTGCACACAATTGACCGAGAACTGGACCTACATGTTTTATGCCGACTCCGAACGGCTAAAGTTCATGTTCTCAAGAAACTTTACATGGCATTATTTGCTCTCTGAGGGTTATGAGGAATTTTTTATTGAAAAAATTTTTCGCCGTGACTGGGGATCGAACTCGGGCTCCGAGCATGCTAAGCCACACACTTAACCTGCATGCCACGGTCACCACTCCATAAAGCCATAAAATCCTCTTTGATAAAAATCCTAGAGAAAAATGTATTCAAAAATCAAAATCTCCTTTTCAATCAAAAGCAGACATGTCCACCGTAAATTTTCAATCAAAACCAAATAAGTCCAAGCAAGTTTTCTTTTAAAATTCAAATTTTAAAAACTTTTTTAAGTCTAAACGTTGGTATAAGTTATAAATTTTACATTTTAGCGGATTTGGATATGCGTTTTGTAATAAATAAAAAATTAAAAGAAAACACACCTTTTTGTATTAAAAAAGACCGTCAGGAGAATCAAAATTTGCTTGATTAGCATGCTAAGCCACACACTTAACCTGCATGCCACGGTCACCACTCCATAAATTCATAAAATCCTCTTTGATAAAAATCCTAGAGAAAAATGTATTCAAAAATCAAAATCTCCTTTTCAATCAAAAGCAGACATGTCCACTAGGGCGTATCGAATTACATTTTTTTTCGAATTTCACATTCTAAGAGGTCTCAAAAGTTTCATGTGGTTGTCAAGATCTGTCAAAAAAAACTTTATGAAAATAAAAGGACATCTTCCTGCCCCGCAAGGACAAAGTTGTTTTTTGAGAAAAACAGTAAAAAATAACGATCTTAAAATGCTTTGATTTTTGTAAAAAAAACTACATTTGTCTAAAGGAAAAAATTTAAATGCAATTTAACTAGCAATATCTTACCAAACACGATGATACTCACGATTTTTACCCACAATATCCTGTTTGAAGGATATTGGAAGCGAAAATTATACTCGAGATGGCACATCACTTTTGAATGTAATCATTGAGTCTAAATTTTGATGGCATTGATTATAGTGTTGGCGTATTTCTTAAGTATGATGAGTTAATAATTTGCATAGTTTTTGCATATCAATTCTCCTGTTTTAGAGAAATGTATACTAGAACGCAATTTTTAACTTTTTCAAAAAAATTAATATTAGATTTTATATCACGGGCATAACAAGTGATGTCGAAGATAATTTTCTCAATTTGGATTTTTCAAATATTTCTGTACATGACCCTATCTTAAAATATGTTTTCAATATGCCAGGCTTACACCACGATTTTCTTTTATATTTTAATACTTTATATTTTATATTTTAAAAATTTTACTTCGTACCATCAAATTTCTCAATTTGAGTTATATCTTCTTTATGGTTATAATATCGTTAAAATACATTTTATGCCATTCAGTCGGTCTCAAAAGACTAAACAATTGTTTTTAAAATGTGTTTTAGTGAAATTATAACCAAAAAGGGGACATAACTCAAATTGAGAAATTTGATGCTAGGAAATAACTTTTTTTAAAATATGGAAAAAGAAAAAAAAATCGTGGTCTTAAGCTGATATATTAAATTAATATTTTTAGGCAGTATCATGTTCAGAAATTTTCAAAATACTCAAATTAAGAAGATTATCTTCGATACCACTTCTGTATCACTTGTCATAAAATCTTATATTCATTTGAAAAAGTTAAAAAATTGCGTTCTAGTATACATTTCTCTAAAACAAAAAAATACAAATGCAAAAACTATGCAAATTATTAATTCAAGATATTTATGGAATACATCAAAACTATAAACAGTACCACCAAAATCTATAACCAATGCTTACAATGAAAAGTCTTGTGCTATCCCAAGTACAACTTTCGCTTCGAATATCCTTCATACAGGATACTGTTGGTAAAAATCATGAGTAGCACCGTGTGTGGCAAGAAATTTTTAGTTAAACTGCATTATTACTTTTGCTTTAAGACATGTGTGGTTTTTCTTAAAAAAATCAAAGCATTTTTAGATCGTTATTTTTTATTGTTTTTCCCAAAAAACAACTTAGTCTTTGCGGGGCAGGAAGATGTCCTTTATTTTTTAAAAATTTTTTTTTGGGTGATCTTGACAAGCCTATGCAACTTTTGAGACCTCTAAAAATACAATCTAAATTTTTCGATACGGCCTAATGTCCACCGTTAATTTTCAATAGAAATTAACGGTTATACCAGATAAGTCCATGCAAGTTTTTATTTGTGTAGTTTCATTCAAATTTTAAAAACGTTTTTAAGTCCAAACGTTGGTATAAGTTATAAATTTAACATTTTAGCGGATTTGGATATGCGTTTTGTAATAAATAAAAAATTAAAAGAAAAAACACCTTTTTGTATTAAAAAAGACCGTCAGGAGAATCAAAATTGCTTCGGCGGTTTTCCTCTGATTTGAAAAAAGAGTACGCAGAAATCATTTTAATGAGTTCCTCTAACTTTTGAGATCCCGAACGGCGGAATCTAAACTTTAATTGATTTCTAACTTTCAAAACCAGGCAAGTCCGATTATGAAATTGAAAAAACGAATTTTTTTGCACTATGAGACTATTTTTTTCGCATAATATATCTATTCCTGTGAAGCATAATTTTGCATATTTGGTATGTTTATAAAACATGTCTGACAAAATTATGACGTTTTTTTCGATTTCCCAACAATTCGATCTGTTTAACTTATCTGGTTTTAAATGTAAACTCCTCATTTGAATAAATTCTCCTAACATTAAATTGGTTCTTCCTTATGATGAGTGCCACTGTTTTCCTTCAAATTCTACTTCTAAAATATAAATTCTTTTTACTAGGTGTTTTTCAGACTCCGACCTTTACCAGTTGAGCGGAGTAACTAAATTATATGGATATACAACTAGGTCTTGTCTTTTCTTCAGAATCAGATTATTGTGCAGATTCCTCGAGTAACCATCTACCTGCAGTACCATACACCTCTAACTTTTACCCTATCATCAAATTTCGTAATACTGATTTTTTAGAACTTGACGCTTCATTCCGTTGATAATTTTGTTACTGTCTTCCAGGCGCGCAACCAGGAATTGTACGCCGTTTAACGGATTTATTTTCTTGTTCGGCAGTTGTACCTTACCCAGATGATCCCATTAGGGTCAGCAAAAATGCAATTTTTTTCTCTCTAGAGTGAAAATCTTTATTCTATACTTCACTTCGTTGTAAAAATAGCCAATTGGCTGGCACTAGCTTCAAAATTCGTTATTTGGTGAGTACTAATTATGCGCAATTCTGAAAGTAAAAAAACGCTAATTTTCTGACATCTTGGGTTAAAAACATAGGGATGAATTTGAAAAAAAAATCGCTTGAGCCCCTCGTCACCAAAACAGCCGATGAATTTTCCTACACTCGGAAAAAAAAACACATATCTTTATCCGATAAAAAATTTCTCTATTTTCGATAATAGCAATGTTCTCTTTTTCAAATAAAATTTTCTTCAATTAGAACAAATTTTCACATTACCGAAGAAATATTTGGTCACTTGTGGGAAATGGAAATAAACTTGTGGGAAATGCAAATATTTCAATGTCTCTAATAATGATAAGTATTTTTCTCGCACAAAAAATTCTCATTTATAGAGAAAAATTTATTGAAAATGAAAAAAGTTTCCAATATTTTGATAAAAAATTCACTATGAGAAGTATTTTCTTCAATTAAAAGAAATCTTTAAAAAAATAAACAGGTCTTTTCTCTAAAAACGATATATTTTTAATGTTTTTCTCTTTTTCATAAAATACATAAAAAAGTAGGGGAGAGTGGGGTGTTGTGAGACAGGTTTAGTTTTTGGACGATAACTTCTTTAAAAGTTAATATTTTTTTTTCTGGGAACATTTTTTGGATAGCTTATTCAATTACCTAACAACCTCCGATGACATTTTTTTGAAATTTAAAACATTTAAGAATTTTCTTGAAGCCTGAAAAAAAGATTGGAATTTTTGATTTTAAAAAATTATGGGGTGTTGTGAGACACTACTATAAATATAACAAAATGGAATTTTTTACTTAAAGTCCTTATTGAAATAGGACAAAATTTAAGGAAAAAATTAAAATACAGATAAGAGAAATTTTTCGCGTTAATCTGATTCGGCTAACAGTTAAAATATCCGGTTTTCATTTTGGCACACTGATGATGAACAGTTCGATCACATTTATTGCAACTAATAAAATTGTTTTCGTCCGGACTGATTTTAGAATGTAAGTCGTGCATGCGTATAGTACGGGCTATACGTATTCATGAGATTTCACACTCCCTTGGCGAATCCAAAAAAAAAAAAAGACTCTTTGGCACGTTTACCCTACAAAAGATGCAAAAGTATAAATCTTCATCATCTAATGAGAAAACTCTTTCCGGTACGTATTTTGTATGATGACTACGCTTTGCTGGATCCTTCAGCGATTTTTTTGTTTTAGTTGTTTTTTCAGTCTTTTGGTCGGATTTTTTCCTCAATAATGCCACATTCTTGGAAGTTGTAAATACGGTTGCAAAAATAGCCTTCTGACCGCGTTTTGATTTTTGGAATAGGGGATCAAACTTCAGAGGACTAACCTTCTCTAGTGCACTGCTCAGCTCAGACGCCTTGAAAAACCAATTTAATTTGTAAAATATTAGAAAATCTGGTTTCCTGCCAGTTTTGACACTTTGATATGCAACAAAATCGACTAATTTATCATTTGAAGCCGATGCGGAAAAAATTGTGTCTTCAACTTTTCCATATAACGGGTTCTATACATTCTAGATTTATCAAAATTATATGATTTGCAGACAACTCGAAAACAATTATTTTTTATGGCAATTTCTTTGATGGCTGCCACTAGTGGATGGATGCAACAATTCCTTTTGGATTTGGCGATACTTTATATGCATTTAGTGGCATGATGGCTATAAAAATAATGAAATAAAAACAAAAATGACTGTCTCACAACACCCCATATTTACTGTCTCACGACACCCCATATTCGACATTTTCAAATGGCCACTGCGTCATCATCACCCGCAATTTTTTTTGCAAAATCACTTTGGTGGGCTTGAAGGCAATGGAAAAGATATCATTTTAATAAATATTTACCTTCACGTTTAATTGGCAATGTTTCTGGAAATTCCACAAGGCAAACTGTACAAAAAACTTTTAAGAGCGCGATCAAAACTCATAATTGTTACAGACACTAGGAACACGTGTCAATGCGATGAGTGCATATAATAAGTGAGATGCCATTGAGAAAATATCTTACAGTTGTTGTGAGCATTCATAACATTACCACTATGTCAGATATTGACGTGTCTCACAACACCCCATGTCTTACAACACCCCACTCTCCCCTACTTATTGAAATTTTATCACTGTTTTAGAAGTTCAAGTTTAGCCGAGTGTGCTGACATGTGAGTCTAGTATTTGACTGTCCTAGGTTCAAATAAAGGCAAGACCTACAAAGATACTTTTTTTTAAACTAAAAAAATTATGTGTTCAATTTTTTTATCATTTTTAGAGAATTTTTAGAACATATCACATTTAGAGAAAAGCATTCTCTGGAGTAAAGTCTATACGATTTTTCTCTAAATATGATGCCTTTTTTATCATATTCCGAGAAACTTTTTTCTGAGTGTATAATATCGACTTTTATATTCTTATTCATAATCTTCCATTGGATTTTCAAAATCAGTTTCATGAAAACCCCGCAAATGAGAATGAATGAGAGCTCTTTGAAAAAGTGTAGTAAAGACATATCGTTAAAAAGATATTATTTCGATTTAGGACAGCATTTGCTCATTGGTATAAGTTATACCGTATGATTATAATATGTCACTGGACATCAACGGGTAAACAGAAGAATAATCAAACCAACATCTTTTTACCTAACAAGCCCTTATTCCATAAAATCGGAGAATATTTGAGAATTCAGAGAAATTTTTATGAAATAGATCGGAAGTCAATCGGAATTATTTTTTTAATAAGTCACATGACTTCACTATAAACTTAATTCTGCAGAATTTTTGTTATAGAAAATAGGTTTAAAAAATAACTATAAAAAAAGGACGAATAATAACAATTTAAGAGAAAATTTCTTTGATTATTTCGATGTCGAATCACTCCTCCGATTTTCCTCAAATTCAGGCTTTCTTATAAATTAATTTTTTTTTTAATATTTCAAGTCTGCTTAGTGGGTTCCATGCTAGAAGTTGAAAAGATAGCTCAAATCGAAGTATTGCCAACAGAATCATAACATAACAAAAACTAGTAGAGTAAATCTTCGATTTGACCGAAGTTTAAATACCCCCACGGCAGATTCGTAAGGGTAAAAAATCATAAATTGTAGCGCTTTTTGTATGGCATTAAAAAAAATTGTACTATTTTGATGCATAGCTGTTAAATAATGATTAGTAATCGTATTCATTAGTTATTAGATTATTTTTATTAAAAATTTGAAATAATTGATTAAGTACGATTCTTTTCTGTTTGGCTCAGTAATCAAGCGATTACGATTACAAATAATCAAATTATATTCACGATTACTTGAAATTAAGAAAATAATCAAAAAGAATCAAAAGTAATCTACAAAAAAAAGTTAGATTATTTTTAAAGATTACTTTTGATTCTTTTTATTATATTAAAAATTTTCGATTCTCAAGCTCAAATTCTTAAAATAATCAAAAAGAATCAAAAATAATCTTTAAAAGTAATCTGATTATTTTTGTTGATTACTTTTGATTCTTTTTGAATATATTCGTAATTTTAAGTAATCGTGATTATAATTTGATTATTTGTAATCGTAATCAAATGCTAATCAAAAACTTTTTACCTAAGGATTATATAATGACTAGTGTAAAAGCCCGTCCTACGACGGGAAGGAACCATTTAGAGTACAAAATACGAAAAAAAATTTATTGGATTTATATACAAAGGTTTTTATTTGAAAACATGTTTATTAAATTATTTTGAAAAAACTTCTTTATAAACAACATTTCTAGTAGAAAAATTCTTAGAATTTTTAACCAATTAACCTTGTCCCTTGCCATCTATAATGCTTAGTTTTACATCATCAGCCCGCTAAAACTGCCCATGACTAAATATCAGTTCTTTTAGAAAAACTCCTACTTTTTGAAATATTTAACCTTGCAATTTATTTATGGTCATTGAAAATGTCAGTTTAACTGGAAATTTTCGCCTCCGGAGAGTGAAAGGCAAATCTGTGTTTGTCGGGGCCAAATCAATTGTAGGTATGAAAACTATTTTATGTTCGCCAGTGCACCTGTCAATACCTGTGCGATGATTAATCAAGTTTTTAGGTTTTTCAAAACTAACCACCTTCCATTACAGATATCTTCATCAGATACTTCCAATTTTGAGGTTTAACTTATGCAGTGGCATTCCTGAAGGATAAAATTCATTCAAAAACTCGGCAGGGTAATTTTTTTTATCCTTATCATCACTGTCTTCAATTTAATCCGTGCTCAGATCTCTCACTGTGTCACCAACTAAAATATTTAGGACTTGCTCGTTGACTTCGTTCACATCGGAATTTTTTGGGCACAGGATAGCAATTTTGGAAAAACGGTTGATGTTATTCGGACTCAAAGTATCGCCAAAAATCTATTTAACCCTTTCAATGGATTTGTTCATTATATTGGACACCTCGGAAAAAACAATTTTTTTTATTTTCCAACGCCTTTTCTAAAATCAAATAGGTTGATACTATGAAATGAAGTTGTGCCAACATGACAAAAATAATTTTAGGGAGATATATAACGTTTAACTTAGATAGATTTTCGATTTTATGCCCAACAGAAGCCTTCAATTTTTTTATATGGCGTGTTAATAAATTTTGCAAAAAAGAAGTGATTATTGTGATTGGTGTGAAAAGTATAATTTTTTTTTTTATAAAAGCAATTGCATAAATAACGCATTTGCATTTGTCTCCGGTTGTTTTATTTGAACTAAAATATTATAATACAACGTTATCGTGGTTTTGTCCATTATATTAGACAGCCTGCCAAAAGCAAAGCAGCTCATGTAAAAATCAGAGGGATGTTTTTTAATCTTTTTATTGCTTATATAAATGATGCGAATATAAGCTCAAAAAAATTGTCCACGATTATTCTAGGCAAGCCATTAAAAGGGCTATTAAGCGAACCTTAACAAACAAAATGATCGGGAGTTTCTATGATATCTTCATCTCCTAACTTGAGTAGCCAATCGCTAAAACTTGGATCAGAAGACCGAACATTGTGTTTGATGTATAGTAGTTGAGGAAAATGACGAATGTCTTCAAGTACAAAGATTTTCAATAATTTAAGAACAGGTTCTGGTCCAGGCTGAACAGGTTTTAAAAGGTTTAGTAAGTGCAAACATATCAAATGGATAATTTTACAACAGATTCTGGTCCAGGCTGAACAGGTTTTAACAAGTACAGTACGTACAAAGATTTCAAATAGATAATTTTATAACAGGTTCTCGTCCAGGCTGTACATGTTTTACGACATAGAGCACGGAGCAGGACGCTTGTCTAATTGATTACTAATCGTAATCGAAATTTAACAGCTATGTTTTGATGACGACTAAAATACAAACATATCAAATTGTTTTCCTGCAGTATCTGTGTTCGTGGGTGGTTGACGCCAACATACAAAAATATCGAATTTCAGTTTTGTAGCTTAAATATTGGCCTCTTCATAGAGTTTTCACTGTAGTGAGTTGTATGGGAGGTGGGTGTGTTCGTAGGCGGATGACGCCCACTTTTCTTATACGATGTAGTTTTGATATAAAATGCAAACTTATCAAAATTGGTGCCTGTAGCTTAAAGAGAAGCCTATTTATGGAATTTTAAATTTTAAGGTGGTATTGGAGGTGGGCGTGTTAGTTCGTGAATCACGCCCATTTTAAAAAACGCCTTAGTTTTGATATAAAATGAATTAAAACCCAATTTTATTTTGTAGTTTCGACTGAGGTCTCTTTATATAAAATTCTTTATAAAAAATTCTATATAAATCTTTATATAAAATATAACATTATAATAATATAAAAATAACAAAAAAAAAAATTAAAAATGGTCCGGCTGAAGATCGCACCAGGGTAACTCGTTTCATGAAATCAAATCGACAACCGCAGAATCTTCAATGGAAACTTCAATGTTTACGCAATTTAAAAACTAAACCGAAACCGACGAAGCCATTCAGTCAGAAATGAGCCTCATCGCTGAAGACGATTTTTCGATGAAAATCCGAATCATTTTCAAGTTGTTGCTCAGCACAATTCACGAACATACGACGCTTCTGGTGGTCAAGCGGTTATAGGTCTTGCGTCAATTTGATCTTGTAAGGATGTAGGACAAGACTTTTTCGCAAAATTTGCTACAACGACGTCACAGAGATGCCCAATGCTTGAGAACGACGTGTGAGAGACACATTTGGGCGTTCTTGAACTGAAGCTTCAGCGGCAGCAATATTCTCGACACTACGGGCACTTCTTTGCCTCGCTGGCACGGGAACATTTTGTACTGTGCCTGTGTATTCAAATTTTTGCACGAGACGCTAAATTATTGATCTGGTAGGACGATTATGACGACCCTAAATCTTTAAGTTGAAGCCACTGACTCCGAATTTCGGTAGTAAATTTTGATGAATGATGAAATGGCAAACCTTACTGAAGAGAAATGTCAAGAAAGCGGGGAAAAATATGGCGTCGTTTGTTGTACCTATCTGTCAACTTTTGTAGCGTCCCTATTGAAAAACCCTTAAGTTCAGTGCGATACCATTATAATACAAGTTATTAAACTTGCGTTAATTTCACTTATTTTTGTGATGTTTTGACTGACCTCAATTTGAATTTAAAACTATACTCAGGTTGTGATGCATATAAACAGTTGTTGACGATGTCATTTAAATAACCCTCACTCACGTTTAAACACATAAAACAAGCTAGGGTTAATTCAAGTATTTGACTTGACATCAGAAATTATCCACTTATAAATATTTGTTTGTTTTATATAAACATTGATATATTTGTTTAACAACAAGCTCATCATATCGAGCCATAACCGCGAAAAAGATGTAACCATCAAAACTAAAATTTCAAAGGAGCAGATTTCTTTTAATTATTTTCGACTTTAGATTTTTAGTAACGACAATGTTTTTACACAATCTTAACAAATAAATAATTAAATTGTTATAATTACTATTATTTTATAATAATAAATTGTTGATAATGAAATAAACTATTAGTTTTGATAAGAAAACAAATTTTTGTAAATTGCTGGTTACATCTTTTTCGCGGTTATGGCTCGATATGTTATTGACTAGCTTTTGATATTATAAGCTATTATAAGGGTGATATTATAAGGGTGGAGGTTTTAAAAAACAGAAACAAAGTATCATAAAAAACAAAAGCAAGAACATGTTTGCTTCATGAGCCACAAATGGTCATAGACTGAAATTCTAAAGTTTATAAAGGTATTCTCGATATTGTAGACAGCGAATATTGTTGAAGAGAATTTATAAAAGTTTATTACTTTAATTAACCATATCATAGACGTTTATTTATGAACTGTGAACAATTGTAACTCGATAAAACCCATTCACAAAATTATTGAAAATTAGTACTGACATAAATGTTAAGGCATTTAAAAAAAATTTCACAATGCCAACAAATATCTCAACATTTTTGTTGTTATTTGCAGCTTTTAAGCAAAATAAAGCTTACAAATTAAATGACAAGATAACGTTTTTTTAAGAGTCAGCTCAAACAACTTGTTTGGCCAACACCTGCCTCTACAGAGGCATGACAATAAATATGATCCTGTTCGTAAATCTCCATATAAGTTGCTATATATCGTTACCACATAGCAAAACACAAAACGAGTGGTGTTTTTTTTCACTTTTTAATCGCAAGTGCGTATACAAAGTTGTATTGAATTTGGTGTTTTTTTTTAAGATTTAGCTGCCGCTACCAACTTAAATACCTCACGTAATGAACATTTTGTAATTTAAAAAAAAAATATATTAATGGTTTAGTATAATTAATGACCGTGTTGGTTGTAGAAACATATTTGTGTATTAAAAAAGCAGTCATAAGTCTAGTTGAAATAGCCGTTATTTACCAAGCGTGTATGAGGTTTATATAGCCAAAGTAACGCGTAGTTCTAGTTGCTAATTTTATAGGTAATACCGTGAAAATATTATTTCTTTTAAATTCCAGGCTCTTTTGTGTCTCAGAAATATAAACTTTTTTCTGCTATTCCTTCAGGTTATTTCTTAGTTTTCCCTTCAGCAAGAATGTGGTGTTTCCTTTATATTTAATTCACTGAAATCACTCTTTAGCCTAAAATACTACTTAGAAATGCTACATCTTTAAGTTCAGCAGTAATTTGTATAACGCACAACAAAAGAATTCACACTTCAATTTTGAAAAAAAATAAAATTAATTTATCTCTTTCACATGCCAGCTCCGGATGAGTCCAGAAACAAGAACATATCAGATATAAATAGCAAATGTGATCTTCTCGCATGCAAGTGTCAAAGATCAATTGAAAACTCTGAAGTGATGGCATAAAATATCTCTATTTTAATGTTGTGTCGGGAAGACAATAAAACTGATAAAAGAACTAATTAAATGAATGAATAATAAAGTGGTTGGAGTGACAAATGCAGCAGAGAAAAAATAACAAGAAAAGCAAAAAAACCATATAGAAAACAATCACGTCTTATAACTTGATAAAAAAATTATAAGAAACTGAGCATTGCTCATGATCGAAAGTGGCGTATTGAACATTGTTGAGCTTCGAATTTTATCGGAAATGATTCAAAATATATAGTATGAGGACAATGATTACACTCTATGAAAATTTCAATTTTTTTTTTTTAAAAACAATACAGATAGAAAACCAACCGATTCTGGTAGAAACAACAAAAAACAAGTAAAGAAAGTCTAAAGTCGGTCTAGGCCGACTATGAAATACCCTAAACCCACTTTTCAAAAAAAAAAAAAAAATTTATTGTAAATGGGCGTGTCCGTGGGCGGATGAAGTCCATTTTTCCAAACCATCTTTGTCTTGTCATAGAAAACATACGTACCAAATTTTAGCTCTGTAGGTTAAACACATGCTTATTTATTGCGTTTTCAATTTTTGGGTTGTATGGGAGGTAGGCGTGTCCGTGATCGGATGACGTCCATTTTTCAAATACATCTTTGTGCTGATATAAAACAAACACATACCAAATTTTATTGTTGTAGGCTAATTATGAGCTGAGTTATGCAGTTTTCAATTTTCGCGTTGTATGGGAAGTAGGCGTGTCCGTGGGCGGACGATGTCCATTTTTCAAAACCATCTTTTTTTTGTTATAAAAAACATACATTCCAAATTTAAGCTCTTTAGGTTAAACACAGGCTTATTTATTGCGTTTTCAATTTTTGGGTTGTATGGGAGGCGGGCGTGTCCGTGAGCGGATGACGTCCATTTTTCAAAGATATCTTTGTGTTTATATAAAACACATACATACCAAATTTTATTGTTGTGGACTTATTATGAGCTGAGTTATGCAGTTTTAAATTTTTGCGTTGTATGGGAGGTAGGCGTGTCCGTGAGCGGATTCCAAAAATATTCAATAGTGCAGATCCTTGGGTACATGTGACCATGTGTACCAAGTTTCATCCAATTATCTCAACTCCTTCTTCTTATCCTGTGTATACGGACAACACACAGACGGACGGACGGACGGACGGACGGACGGACGGACGGACGGACGGACGGACATAGATAGCTCGACTCACGTGGTGACGCTGATCAAGAATATATATACTTTTCTATACCGGACTCGCTTCGTTCTATGCGTTACAAACGTTTGCACAAAGTTAATATACCCTGACCTTTCAGGTTTAGGGTATAAAAAATGTATTCACGTCTTTTATTTAATGATGGTTTTGAAAAATTGAAGTCATCCGCCTGCGGACACGCCTACCACCCATACAACCCAAAAAGTTTAAAACTCAATAAATAAGGTTATGTTTGTCATAGAGAGGTGTGTTCAAAAATAGGGAGGAATCCGTCCATGAACACGCCCACCTCCCATAGCGAAAGCACAATAAAAGTATTAACTGTGAGCTACAGGAATACAATTTTGTATGTGTCAATTTTTCATCAACATTTAAATGCATATAAAAAATATAGGCTTCATCCGCCCACGGACACGCCCATTTACAATAAAATTTTTTTTGTTTTCGAAATGTAGGTTTAGGGTAATAAACAGGTTTAGGGTAAGGTCTATCTGTAATTAACAAATATACGAACAATTTTTAATTTTTACTATTTTTTTTTTTTTTATTGAAACAAAATTATAATTGAAAATTTTTTGAAATCGTACAGAAAAATTGTAAACAGAAAAAATTATTACGTAGAAAGTTTCATCATTCATGGCAAAAAATATTTTATAACATGTTGACTTTTTCAAGTAATTTTTCAACCTATAAAGATGAAAAACTCGACTTAAAAAGGTGAAAAAGTAAACATGATAATAATAAATATGATAAACTTAATAAAAATTTCGAACATGATACATTCTTCCTTTACGTTGAAATACTTTTTCAACACAAAAATGACGAAAAACTTTGCCAAAATAGTTGAAAAAAGTTTACTAAAAAAGTTGAAAAATCGTTCCCTAAAGCAGGCCGAAAAATTTTCCTTGTATTTTGAAACAGTTTTAAAACTTGTAAAGAGTTTCGCCAAATTGAGTTAAAAAAGCCATCATTCTCATATTTTCAAGAAAAATAAGACTAGTTGATATAATTAGAATTTCCAAAATTAGGTTTGTGGTTCTCATTTCTGGCAAAACAATACTAAAAGGAGGCTATAATGCCAGTGATATGTGACTGGATAGCTTAAAAGATTTAAAAATATACGGAGAAAAACTTGAACCTGAGAAAGCACATGATCCAGCTTTAGATTTATAATGTAGATGAACCTAAAGTTACGTTTTTGGCATGCACAAAAACTAATGGACATCATAAAGTAAAATTTTTCAAAGCCTTCGTTATTCTGGTAGCTTATAAAAGTTTAAAAAAAATTGCTGGTGACTGCTGAAACCGAACAAAAAATACTAATTTATAGAGTATCAAAATTTTTCAAGAATTAATTTTCAAGTAAAAAAGTTTTATTCTTCAAGAAGTATTGCCAGACCCTTGCCGTCTACCCTAGGATGATCTGACAACAAATGGTGGTTCCATATTCCATTGATGGAACCAATATGTCATTCGTCTTACGAAGATAAATTACAATCTTCGTATAGCTGTTGACAGAGGAGATGTTACCCACTTCTTAAAGGCTGTAACCCTAAGTAATGCAATCTCCTTGTTAGTTAATGTACCTTAGGTTCTTTAACAAATATTGACCAAAAACACTTCAAACTATTAAAAAAAAAAGTGACAACATGGCAAAAAATTTCAAAATATTGAAAATAAAAATAATAAATAAATGACAATTTTTTCAAAGCAAAACATAGATAACAACATTTTTTGACTGTTTGAATGTCAAAATATTGATAAAATTGTGACAAATAAACAAACCATTATTGAATTTATCAAATTTACAAACCATTTTTGACACTTCAAATCGAAAGTCTTCTTATTTTAACAGAAAAGCCGAGGCAACATTTTTATGGATAACTAATTTTAAAAATCATTTTAACTCTAAAAAGCTTTTTAAGTACTGAACATTTTAAAGCTATTTTAAGTTTATTTTATGAATTAAACCATACAAATTTATCTGAAAAGCTAGCAAAATAGAAATCTGCCTACCATTTGGTAAAATTCTACCAAAACGGCAACACTGCCCTAAAGTTTAAATAAGTTTTCAACTTTAAAGTTTTAAAATTAAAATTGAACTAGTAACGTATATCTTCGACTCGGCCAAAGTAAAAATACCCCCACGGCCGATTCGTAATGGTACAAAATCTTAAATTGAAGCCGTTTTTGTATGAGATTTCAAAAAATGTTACTATTGTGATGACGTCTCAGATACATTCATATCAAATTGTTTTCCTGCAAAGTTGAGTTTTCAATAAGGGCTTGTATGGGAGGTGGGCGTGTTCTTGAGAGATTGATACAAATTTTTCTAACACGCCTCAGTTTTGATATAAAATACACAAATACCCAATTTCAGGTCTGTAGCTTGAATATTAGCCTATTTATAGAGTTTTGACTTTTATGGGTTATATGGAAGGTGGGTGTGTTCGTACGCGGATGACGCCCACTTTTCTTCCACGATTTAGTTTTAATATAAAATACAAACGTATCAAATTTTTTTCCTGTGGCTTAAAGAGAAGCCTTTTTATAGAGTTTTAAATTTTGGGGTTATATGGGAGGTGGGCGTGTTCGTGAGTGGATGAACGCCGTTCATTTTTCTAGCACGTTTTAATTTTGACATAAAATGAATAAATATCTAATTTTACTTTTGTAGCTTCGACAGAAGCCTATTTATATAGTTTTCAATTTTGGGGTTGTATGGGAGGTGGGCGTGTTCGTGGGTGGATGACGCCCATTTTTCTAGCACGTCTTTACTTTTATATAGAAATAATAAATATCTAATTTTACTTATGTTGCTTTGTCAGAAGCCTATTTTTATAGTTTTTAATTTTGGGGTTATATGGGAAGTGGGCGTGTTCGTGGGTGGATGGCGCCCATTTTTCTATCATGTCTTAATTTTTATATAAAACGCATAAATATCTAGTTTTATTTTTGTAGCTTCGACACAAGCCTCTATATATAGTTTTCAATATTAGAGTTGTGTGGGAGGTGGGCGTGTTAGTAAGTGGATCACGTTAGTAAGTGGATCGAAAACACTTCAGTTTTGACATAAATTATACAAATATCGAATTTAAGTTTGCAGCTTAAATATTTGCTTCTTTATGGAGTTTTCATTATTGGAGTTGTATGGGAGGTGGGCGTGGTTTTCATCCGATCTAGCCCATTCTTCGCTTTTTAAAAAAAAACTTAAATATGAAGTTTCATTAAGATAGCTTGAAAATTACGGCTGTAATCGTGTCGACAGACGGACAGACGGACAGACAGACGGACATGGCTAAATCAACTCAGGTGGTGATGCTGAGCAAGAATATATATACTTTTCTATACCTACCACGCCTCCTTATGGGCGTTACACACGTCGTGACAAAATTAATATACTCCTAACGCAGTACGCGTGGGGAGGGGGGGGGGTATAAAAAGTAGTCCCTTTCGTTTGAATAATTTTCCAACTAAAAAAAGACGAAAAACTCAGCCCATATAATTGAAGAAGTAAACTTAAAAAGTATAAAAACTTGACTCAAATAGATTAAAAATATAACTTAAAAGTTAAAAAAATTCGTGTTTTAGGTTTAAGTTTTAAATATATATTGATTTCAACTAATACGAGGTTCAACATTTGAACTTTAAAATTGAAAATATAACTTTGTATAGGAAAATTTTTGGTTTCAAACAAAAAAAAATCCACTAAGGTTGAAAATTAAGTCTTAAATTTTAACCGTGTTTAATATAACGTACCATACGTAAGTAAGTCTCATTTTATTATTTTATATGTATATGCATGGCGCCACTATCTACATGCGCCCGAGCCCGGGTCTTACTGGCTCAACTCTAGAGCCGGCCCTGCTTCGAAATATATAGCTGAAACAAAGTTGTTCTCTCTGGTTTCAAATACCGGCCTGGGCATGGCAGGTCCTACGCTTTAACTCTCTTCCTTATGTCTAATGGACTGCAAATCCAAATTTATTAATATTTACGATAACTATGAAGCTCAAGCTCAATAACTTGCCTGGCTGAGGTAAAAGCACAAAACACGGTTTCAAATCTCATGTTGATATAATTATTAAAGATATTTTTTTTATAAATAATATTTTTTGCACCAAATTTGAAAATTTATGAAAATTTTTTTCATAAAATAAAACCTTATAAAAATAAAAAGACTAAAACCAAAAATATTTGCTTATTAACAAAATTTTTTAATTTCGGATCATAGCGAAATTATAAAATATACTAAATATACTATATAAAAATGTTTGAAATTATGGCAGATATGAAGAAATAATTTTTATTATCAAGCTATATTAGCAAATCCAACCTGAACATACTTTTCCTACTCACCACAAATCAGTATCAGTGCGTCCAGCAAAATTCGAAAGCAAACTTTACGCGTTCCTTGCATGTCCATCTTCATTGGATGATGATGATGATGATGATGGTTGGCTTCAAAATTTCGCGGATTTCGTTCGTTAATCTTGTTATTGTTCTGTTTTGTTAAAAACAACGTTTTATTCGCGGTTTTTTTTATTAATATATCACCGCCAGCACCCGCATCCACAACACCACTTCCAATACAAACACCGTTTAATGTGGACGATGTGGGCGAAGATGGTTCACTACTGCTGCTCTGACTTTCCAAACGTTGTAACGGTGTTGTATCGCAGACACTCGATGGACGCAGACTACTCATTGGAAAGCAAATGAATCACAAAAGAGGGTTCGTAGGACAAAAGTTGAAATCAGTGCAGCAAAATAACAACAACTAACACACAATTAGCTGACACTCAACTGTCAGTTGACAAAGCTTTAAGTCTTGCTTGCAGTTTTTATTTTATCATATAAATAATATTAAGTGTCGGAGGAGGAGGATGAGGAGTATGCCCAGGGCAGTTGATTGATGTAAAGTCGTAGTTGTGATCGTGAAATTGAATGTGTAACGTCTTGAGTGTGCGTCTGTGTCGTAGAGTGCGATAAGCTGGCGCTAAGCTATCAAGTTGTCGTTTATTGTTGTTCACACTTGAAAATGGCGATGGCGATGGCGATGACGATGGCGCTGCATGGACGCAATTTTTCAACAAGTGTGAATCTGTTTTCTCAAGTTGTTATTGTTTACTTTTTTTCAGGTTGCGCACACAATTAATGCTTTTTTCATGAAGCTGTCTAACTTACGAGGGTCTGCTAATCGCCGAGTGTTGCTTTTTTATTTTCAGTTTTATGATTGTGTCATAAAAACAGCAGCTTGCTTGTTGAACTTTGAAACTATTCTATGGCTTTTCTGTAAAAAATCTGCAATAGAGAGAATATTTAATGAATTAAATTAAATGTGATTTTTCTATACTATACATAAAACAATGATAAAAGTAAGTACTCGTACATCCTCTATATTTATGTTTTTATAGTAGAAGAAAATTTTATAAATAAAAATTAATCGGAAATAACATCTTAATGATTAATGTAGAATATCTAGAGATAAAGCTGAAAATTTTACTTGTTGACGATTGATTAAAAAAATTAAGATATATGTTTCGTTAAGTTTAATTTATTCAGAAGTCTTTGAATGCCCATATCCTTACAGACTTAATTCAGATAAGTACTTCATAATTACATCATTTAAAAATGTAAACTTAGATTATAAGAAAATACTATTTACAAAGTTTTTAAATATTTGTTCCTCAATAGATCAAAGTCATTAGACAAAATAAATTCTTTAAAAGTCTCAACGCCCTCATTATAAGCACATTAAATGAATAATTTGTGCAATATTATTTTATATAAAACAATTTTGACTTTCTTAAATGTCTTGAAGGTATATTGAAAGTAATGAGCTCAAAAAGTGATTGACAATCAACTGAAGCGGAGATGAAATCATGAACTAAAACTAGAGACGCGATTTTGCGTCTTGAATCAAGTATTTTCAAGGGTAGTAACGGGTCATGAAAGTTAAACAACCGCTAGCCGTACTTGGTAACATTTTTTTGACCCCTTTCCAATTTAACATAATTTGAGAAATAGAGAAGACTCTAAATAATGGAAGCATAATTCATGCTCGACCTCACAAAACCATTAAATAACATAATTGAGACATGTGAATCCGAAAACTCGGAGCTTTGGAAAGCTTAGAGAGCAGGTATTTGGAATTAGAAAATTGATATGATCTAAAAATTAAATTTTGTGTCAAAAACAACTCCTAAATCTCATATATAGAAAAAGGAAGAATTTTTGAGTCCGGCAAAAAAAATATGAAATGAGTGCATTAAGAATGTATGATAGAAATTACGGAGAAAGTGAGATGAGAACATTTTAAAAAAATTCAAATGAAAGCCTTCACATACGATCCTCGAAGAAACTCTTGAAATATCAGAATGCATAAAAAAATAAACATAAGAAAAAGAAAATAAAAAATACAAAAAATAAAAACTTACATATAAAATCATATACAAAATAAATTTATGTAAAAATAAAAAAAAAACCATAAAAAAAAGTAAAAAGTAAAAAGTAAAAAGTAAAAAGTAAAAAGTAAAAAGTAAAAAGTAAAGTAAAAAGTAAAAAGTAAAAAGTAAAAAGTAAAAAGTAAAAAGTAAAAAGTAAAAAGTAAAAAGTAAAAAGTAAAAAGTAAAAAGTAAAAAGTAAAAAGTAAAAAGTAAAAAGTAAAAAGTAAAAAGTAAAAAGTAAAAAGTAAAAAGTAAAAAGTAAAAAGTAAAAAGTAAAAAGTAAAAAGTAAAAAGTAAAAAGTAAAAAGTAAAAAGTAAAAAGTAAAAAGTAAAAAGTAAAAAGTAAAAAGTAAAAAGTAAAAAGTAAAAAGTAAAAAGTAAAAAGTAAAAAGTAAAAAGTAAAAAGTAAAAAGTAAAAAGTAAAAAGTAAAAAGTAAAAAGTAAAAAGTAAAAAGTAAAAAGTAAAAAGTAAAAAGTAAAAAGTAAAAAGTAAAAAGTAAAAAGTAAAAAGTAAAAAGTAAAAAGTAAAAAGTAAAAAGTAAAAAGTAAAAAGTAAAAAGTAAAAAGTAAAAAGTAAAAAGTAAAAAGTAAAAAGTAAAAAGTAAAAAGTAAAAAGTAAAAAGTAAAAAGTAAAAAGTAAAAAGTAAAAAGTAAAAAGTAAAAAGTAAAAAGTAAAAAGTAAAAAGTAAAAAGTAAAAAGTAAAAAGTAAAAAGTAAAAAGTAAAAAGTAAAAAGTAAAAAGTAAAAAGTAAAAAGTAAAAAGTAAAAAGTAAAAAGTAAAAAAGTAAAAAAAGTAAAAAGTAAAAAGTAAAAAGTAAAAAAAGTAAAAAGTAAAAAGTAAAAAGTAAAAAGTAAAAAGTAAAAAGTAAAAAGTAAAAAGTAAAAAGTAAAAAGTAAAAAGTAAAAAGTAAAAAGTAAAAAGTAAAAAGTAAAAAGTAAAAAGTAAAAAGTAAAAAGTAAAAAGTAAAAAGTAAAAAGTAAAAAGTAAAAAGTAAAAAGTAAAAAGTAAAAAGTAAAAAGTAAAAAGTAAAAAGTAAAAAGTAAAAAGTAAAAAGTAAAAAGTAAAAAGTAAAAAGTAAAAAGTAAAAAGTAAAAAGTAAAAAGTAAAAAGTAAAAAGTAAAAAGTAAAAAGTAAAAAGTAAAAAGTAAAAAGTAAAAAGTAAAAAGTAAAAAGTAAAAAGTAAAAAGTAAAAAGTAAAAAGTAAAAAGTAAAAAGTAAAAAGTAAAAAGTAAAAAGTAAAAAGTAAAAAGTAAAAAGTAAAAAGTAAAAAGTAAAAAGTAAAAAGTAAAAAGTAAAAAGTAAAAAGTAAAAAGTAAAAAGTAAAAAGTAAAAAGTAAAAAGTAAAAAGTAAAAAGTAAAAAGTAAAAAGTAAAAAGTAAAAAGTAAAAAGTAAAAAGTAAAAAGTAAAAAGTAAAAAGTAAAAAGTAAAAAGTAAAAAGTAAAAAGTAAAAAGTAAAAAGTAAAAAGTAAAAAGTAAAAAGTAAAAAGTAAAAAGTAAAAAGTAAAAAGTAAAAAGTAAAAAGTAAAAAGTAAAAAGTAAAAAGTAAAAAGTAAAAAGTAAAAAGTAAAAAGTAAAAAGTAAAAAGTAAAAAGTAAAAAGTAAAAAGTAAAAAGTAAAAAGTAAAAAGTAAAAAGTAAAAAGTAAAAAGTAAAAAGTAAAAAGTAAAAAGTAAAAAGTAAAAAGTAAAAAGTAAAAAGTAAAAAGTAAAAAGTAAAAAGTAAAAAGTAAAAAGTAAAAAGTAAAAAGTAAAAAGTAAAAAGTAAAAAGTAAAAAGTAAAAAGTAAAAAGTAAAAAGTAAAAAGTAAAAAGTAAAAAGTAAAAAGTAAAAAGTAAAAAGTAAAAAGTAAAAAGTAAAAAGTAAAAAGTAAAAAGTAAAAAGTAAAAAGTAAAAAGTAAAAAGTAAAAAGTAAAAAGTAAAAAGTAAAAAGTAAAAAGTAAAAAGTAAAAAGTAAAAAGTAAAAAGTAAAAAGTAAAAAGTAAAAAGTAAAAAGTAAAAAGTAAAAAGTAAAAAGTAAAAAGTAAAAAGTAAAAAGTAAAAAGTAAAAAGTAAAAAGTAAAAAGTAAAAAGTAAAAAGTAAAAAGTAAAAAGTAAAAAGTAAAAAGTAAAAAGTAAAAAGTAAAAAGTAAAAAGTAAAAAGTAAAAAAAGTAAAAAGTAAAAAGTAAAAAGTAAAAAGTAAAAAGTAAAAAGTAAAAAGTAAAAAGTAAAAAGTAAAAAGTAAAAAGTAAAAAGTAAAAAGTAAAAAGTAAAAAGTAAAAAGTAAAAAGTAAAAAGTAAAAAGTAAAAAGTAAAAAGTAAAAAGTAAAAAGTAAAAAGTAAAAAGTAAAAAGTAAAAAGTAAAAAGTAAAAAGTAAAAAGTAAAAAGTAAAAAGTAAAAAGTAAAAAGTAAAAAGTAAAAAGTAAAAAGTAAAAAGTAAAAAGTAAAAAGTAAAAAGTAAAAAGTAAAAAGTAAAAAGTAAAAAGTAAAAAGTAAAAAGTAAAAAGTAAAAAGTAAAAAGTAAAAAGTAAAAAGTAAAAAGTAAAAAGTAAAAAGTAAAAAGTAAAAAGTAAAAAGTAAAAAGTAAAAAGTAAAAAGTAAAAAGTAAAAAGTAAAAAGTAAAAAGTAAAAAGTAAAAAGTAAAAAGTAAAAAGTAAAAAGTAAAAAGTAAAAAGTAAAAAGTAAAAAGTAAAAAGTAAAAAGTAAAAAGTAAAAAGTAAAAAGTAAAAAGTAAAAAGTAAAAAGTAAAAAGTAAAAAGTAAAAAGTAAAAAGTAAAAAGTAAAAAGTAAAAAGTAAAAAGTAAAAAGTAAAAAGTAAAAAGTAAAAAGTAAAAAGTAAAAAGTAAAAAGTAAAAAGTAAAAAGTAAAAAGTAAAAAGTAAAAAGTAAAAAGTAAAAAGTAAAAAGTAAAAAGTAAAAAGTAAAAAGTAAAAAGTAAAAAGTAAAAAGTAAAAAGTAAAAAGTAAAAAGTAAAAAGTAAAAAGTAAAAAGTAAAAAGTAAAAAGTAAAAAGTAAAAAGTAAAAAGTAAAAAGTAAAAAGTAAAAAGTAAAAAGTAAAAAGTAAAAAGTAAAAAGTAAAAAGTAAAAAGTAAAAAGTAAAAAGTAAAAAGTAAAAAGTAAAAAGTAAAAAGTAAAAAGTAAAAAGTAAAAAGTAAAAAGTAAAAAGTAAAAAGTAAAAAGTAAAAAGTAAAAAGTAAAAAGTAAAAAGTAAAAAGTAAAAAGTAAAAAGTAAAAAGTAAAAAGTAAAAAGTAAAAAGTAAAAAGTAAAAAGTAAAAAGTAAAAAGTAAAAAGTAAAAAGTAAAAAGTAAAAAGTAAAAAGTAAAAAGTAAAAAGTAAAAAGTAAAAAGTAAAAAGTAAAAAGTAAAAAGTAAAAAGTAAAAAGTAAAAAGTAAAAAGTAAAAAGTAAAAAGTAAAAAGTAAAAAGTAAAAAGTAAAAAGTAAAAAGTAAAAAGTAAAAAGTAAAAAGTAAAAAGTAAAAAGTAAAAAGTAAAAAGTAAAAAGTAAAAAGTAAAAAGTAAAAAGTAAAAAGTAAAAAGTAAAAAGTAAAAAGTAAAAAGTAAAAAGTAAAAAGTAAAAAGTAAAAAGTAAAAAGTAAAAAGTAAAAAGTAAAAAGTAAAAAGTAAAAAGTAAAAAGTAAAAAGTAAAAAGTAAAAAGTAAAAAGTAAAAAGTAAAAAGTAAAAAGTAAAAAGTAAAAAGTAAAAAGTAAAAAGTAAAAAGTAAAAGTAAAAAGTAAAAAGTAAAAAGTAAAAAGTAAAAAGTAAAAAGTAAAAAGTAAAAAGTAAAAAGTAAAAAGTAAAAAGTAAAAAGTAAAAAGTAAAAAGTAAAAAGTAAAAAGTAAAAAGTAAAAAGTAAAAAGTAAAAAGTAAAAAGTAAAAAGTAAAAAGTAAAAAGTAAAAAGTAAAAAGTAAAAAGTAAAAAGTAAAAAGTAAAAAGTAAAAAGTAAAAAGTAAAAAGTTAAAAGTAAAAAGTTAAAAGTAAAAAGTAAAAAGTAAAAAGTAAAAAGTAAAAAGTAAAAAGTAAAAAGTAAAAAGTAAAAAGTAAAAAGTAAAAAGTAAAAAGTAAAAAGTAAAAAGTAAAAAGTAAAAAGTAAAAAGTAAAAAGTAAAAAGTAAAAAGTAAAAAGTAAAAAGTAAAAAGTAAAAAGTAAAAAGTAAAAAGTAAAAAGTAAAAAGTAAAAAGTAAAAAGTAAAAACAAAAAGTAAAAAGTAAAAAGTAAAAAGTAAAAAGTAAAAAGTAAAAAGTAAAAAGTAAAAAGTAAAAAGTAAAAAGTAAAAAGTAAAAAGTAAAAAGTAAAAAGTAAAAAGTAAAAAGTAAAAAGTAAAAAGTAAAAAGTAAAAAGTAAAAAGTAAAAAGTAAAAGTAAAAAGTAAAAAGTAAAAAGTAAAAAGTAAAAAGTAAAAAGTAAAAAGTAAAAAGTAAAAAGTAAAAAGTAAAAAGTAAAAAGTAAAAAGTAAAAAGTAAAAAGTAAAAAGTAAAAAGTAAAAAGTAAAAAGTAAAAAGTAAAAAGTAAAAGTAAAAAGTAAAAAGTAAAAAGTAAAAAGTAAAAAGTAAAAAGTAAAAAGTAAAAAGTAAAAAGTAAAAAGTAAAAAGTAAAAAGTAAAAAGTAAAAAGTAAAAAGTAAAAAGTAAAAAGTAAAAAGTAAAAAGTAAAAAGTAAAAAGTAAAAAGTAAAAAGTAAAAAGTAAAAAGTAAAAAGTAAAAAGTAAAAAGTAAAAAGTAAAAAGTAAAAAGTAAAAAGTAAAAAGTAAAAAGTAAAAAGTAAAAAGTAAAAAGTAAAAAGTAAAAAGTAAAAAGTAAAAAGTAAAAAGTAAAAAGTAAAAAGTAAAAAGTAAAAAGTAAAAAGTAAAAAGTAAAAAGTAAAAAGTAAAAAGTAAAAAGTAAAAAGTAAAAAGTAAAAAGTAAAAAGTAAAAAGTAAAAAGTAAAAAGTAAAAAGTAAAAAGTAAAAAGTAAAAAGTAAAAGTAAAAAGTAAAAAGTAAAAAGTAAAAAGTAAAAAGTAAAAAGTAAAAAGTAAAAAGTAAAAAGTAAAAAGTAAAAAGTAAAAAGTAAAAAGTAAAAAGTAAAAAGTAAAAAGTAAAAAGTAAAAAGTAAAAAGTAAAAAGTAAAAAGTAAAAAGTAAAAAGTAAAAAGTAAAAAGTAAAAAGTAAAAAGTAAAAAGTAAAAAGTAAAAAGTAAAAAGTAAAAAGTAAAAAGTAAAAAGTAAAAAGTAAAAAGTAAAAAGTAAAAAGTAAAAAGTAAAAAGTAAAAAGTAAAAAGTAAAAAGTAAAAAGTAAAAAGTAAAAAGTAAAAAGTAAAAAGTAAAAGTAAAAAGTAAAAAGTAAAAAGTAAAAAGTAAAAAGTAAAAAGTAAAAAGTAAAAAGTAAAAAGTAAAAAGTAAAAAGTAAAAAGTAAAAAGTAAAAAGTAAAAAGTAAAAAGTAAAAAGTAAAAAGTAAAAAGTAAAAAGTAAAAAGTAAAAAGTAAAAAGTAAAAAGTAAAAAGTAAAAAGTAAAAAGTAAAAAGTAAAAAGTAAAAAGTAAAAAGTAAAAAGTAAAAAGTAAAAAGTAAAAAGTAAAAAGTAAAAAGTAAAAAGTAAAAAGTAAAAAGTAAAAAGTAAAAAGTAAAAAGTAAAAAGTAAAAAGTAAAAAGTAAAAAGTAAAAAGTAAAAAGTAAAAAGTAAAAAGTAAAAAGTAAAAAGTAAAAAGTAAAAAGTAAAAAGTAAAAAGTAAAAAGTAAAAAGTAAAAAGTAAAAGTAAAAAGTAAAAAGTAAAAAGTAAAAAGTAAAAAGTAAAAAGTAAAAAGTAAAAAGTAAAAAGTAAAAAGTAAAAAGTAAAAAGTAAAAAGTAAAAAGTAAAAAGTAAAAAGTAAAAAGTAAAAAGTAAAAAGTAAAAAGTAAAAAGTAAAAAGTAAAAAGTAAAAAGTAAAAAGTAAAAAGTAAAAAGTAAAAAGTAAAAAGTAAAAAGTAAAAAGTAAAAAGTAAAAAGTAAAAAGTAAAAAGTAAAAAGTAAAAAGTAAAAAGTAAAAAGTAAAAAGTAAAAAGTAAAAAGTAAAAAGTAAAAAGTAAAAAGTAAAAAGTAAAAAGTAAAAAGTAAAAAGTAAAAAGTAAAAAGTAAAAAGTAAAAAGTAAAAAGTAAAAAGTAAAAAGTAAAAAGTAAAAAGTAAAAAGTAAAAAGTAAAAAGTAAAAAGTAAAAAGTAAAAAGTAAAAAGTAAAAAGTAAAAAGTAAAAAGTAAAAAGTAAAAAGTAAAAAGTAAAAAGTAAAAAGTAAAAAGTAAAAAGTAAAAAGTAAAAAGTAAAAAGTAAAAAGTAAAAAGTAAAAAGTAAAAAGTAAAAAGTAAAAAGTAAAAAGTAAAAAGTAAAAAGTAAAAAGTAAAAAGTAAAAAGTAAAAAGTAAAAAGTAAAAAGTAAAAAGTAAAAAGTAAAAAGTAAAAAGTAAAAAGTAAAAAGTAAAAAGTAAAAAGTAAAAAGTAAAAAGTAAAAAGTAAAAAGTAAAAAGTAAAAAGTAAAAAGTAAAAAGTAAAAAGTAAAAAGTAAAAAGTAAAAAGTAAAAAGTAAAAAGTAAAAAGTAAAAAGTAAAAAGTAAAAAGTAAAAAGTAAAAAGTAAAAAGTAAAAAGTAAAAAGTAAAAAGTAAAAAGTAAAAAGTAAAAAGTAAAAAGTAAAAAGTAAAAAGTAAAAAGTAAAAAGTAAAAAGTAAAAAGTAAAAAGTAAAAAGTAAAAAGTAAAAAGTAAAAAGTAAAAAGTAAAAAGTAAAAAGTAAAAAGTAAAAAGTAAAAAGTAAAAAGTAAAAAGTAAAAAGTAAAAAGTAAAAAGTAAAAAGTAAAAAGTAAAAAGTAAAAAGTAAAAAGTAAAAAGTAAAAAGTAAAAAGTAAAAAGTAAAAAGTAAAAAGTAAAACGTAAAAAGTAAAAAGTAAAAAGTAAAAAGTAAAAAGTAAAAAGTAAAAAGTAAAAAGTAAAAAGTAAAAAGTAAAAAGTAAAAAGTAAAAAGTAAAAAGTAAAAAGTAAAAAGTAAAAAGTAAAAAGTAAAAAGTAAAAAGTAAAAAGTAAAAAGTAAAAAGTAAAAAGTAAAAAGTAAAAAGTAAAAAGTAAAAAGTAAAAAGTAAAAAGTAAAAAGTAAAAAGTAAAAGTAAAAAGTAAAAAGTAAAAAGTAAAAAGTAAAAAGTAAAAAGTAAAAAGTAAAAAGTAAAAAGTAAAAAGTAAAAAGTAAAAAGTAAAACGTAAAAAGTAAAAAGTAAAAAGTAAAAAGTAAAAAGTAAAAAGTAAAAAGTAAAAAGTAAAAAGTAAAAAGTAAAAAGTAAAAAGTAAAAAGTAAAAAGTAAAAAGTAAAAAGTAAAAAGTAAAAAGTAAAAAGTAAAAAGTAAAAAGTAAAAAGTAAAAAGTAAAAAGTAAAAAGTAAAAAGTAAAAAGTAAAAAGTAAAAAGTAAAAAGTAAAAAGTAAAAAGTAAAAAGTAAAAAGTAAAAAGTAAAAAGTAAAAAGTAAAAAGTAAAAAGTAAAAAGTAAAAAGTAAAAAGTAAAAAGTAAAAAGTAAAAAGTAAAAAGTAAAAAGTAAAAAGTAAAAAGTAAAAAGTAAAAAGTAAAAAGTAAAAAGTAAAAAGTAAAAAGTAAAAAGTAAAAAGTAAAAAGTAAAAAGTAAAAAGTAAAAAGTAAAAAGTAAAAAGTAAAAAGTAAAAAGTAAAAAGTAAAAAGTAAAAAGTAAAAAGTAAAAAGTAAAAAGTAAAAAGTAAAAAGTAAAAAGTAAAAAGTAAAAAGTAAAAAGTAAAAAGTAAAAAGTAAAAAGTAAAAAGTAAAAAGTAAAAAGTAAAAAGTAAAAAGTAAAAAGTAAAAAGTAAAAAGTAAAAAGTAAAAAGTAAAAAGTAAAAAGTAAAAAGTAAAAAGTAAAAAGTAAAAAGTAAAAAGTAAAAAGTAAAAAGTAAAAAGTAAAAAGTAAAAAGTAAAAAGTAAAAAGTAAAAAGTAAAAAGTAAAAAGTAAAAAGTAAAAAGTAAAAAGTAAAAAGTAAAAAGTAAAAAGTAAAAAGTAAAAAGTAAAAAGTAAAAAGTAAAAAGTAAAAAGTAAAAAGTAAAAAGTAAAAAGTAAAAAGTAAAAAGTAAAAAGTAAAAAGTAAAAAGTAAAAAGTAAAAAGTAAAAAGTAAAAAGTAAAAAGTAAAAAGTAAAAAGTAAAAAGTAAAAAGTAAAAAGTAAAAAGTAAAAAGTAAAAAGTAAAAAGTAAAAAGTAAAAAGTAAAAAGTAAAAAGTAAAAAGTAAAAAGTAAAAAGTAAAAAGTAAAAAGTAAAAAGTAAAAAGTAAAAAGTAAAAAGTAAAAAGTAAAAAGTAAAAAGTAAAAAGTAAAAAGTAAAAAGTAAAAAGTAAAAAGTAAAAAGTAAAAAGTAAAAAGTAAAAAGTAAAAAGTAAAAAGTAAAAAGTAAAAAGTAAAAAGTAAAAAGTAAAAAGTAAAAAGTAAAAAGTAAAAAGTAAAAAGTAAAAAGTAAAAAGTAAAAAGTAAAAAGTAAAAAGTAAAAAGTAAAAAGTAAAAAGTAAAAAGTAAAAAGTAAAAAGTAAAAAGTAAAAAGTAAAAAGTAAAAAGTAAAAAGTAAAAAGTAAAAAGTAAAAAGTAAAAAGTAAAAAGTAAAAAGTAAAAAGTAAAAAGTAAAAAGTAAAAAGTAAAAAGTAAAAAGTAAAAAGTAAAAAGTAAAAAGTAAAAAGTAAAAAGTAAAAAGTAAAAAGTAAAAAGTAAAAAGTAAAAAGTAAAAAGTAAAAAGTAAAAAGTAAAAAGTAAAAAGTAAAAAGTAAAAAGTAAAAAGTAAAAAGTAAAAAGTAAAAAGTAAAAAGTAAAAAGTAAAAAGTAAAAAGTAAAAAGTAAAAAGTAAAAAGTAAAAAGTAAAAAGTAAAAAGTAAAAAGTAAAAAGTAAAAAGTAAAAAGTAAAAAGTAAAAAGTAAAAAGTAAAAAGTAAAAAGTAAAAAGTAAAAAGTAAAAAGTAAAAAGTAAAAAGTAAAATGTAAAAAGTAAAAAGTAAAAAGTAAAAAGTAAAAAGTAAAAAGTAAAAAGTAAAAAGTAAAAAGTAAAAAGTAAAAAGTAAAAAGTAAAAAGTAAAAAGTAAAAAGTAAAAATTAAAAATTAAAAAGTAAAAAGTAAAAAGTAAAAAGTAAAAATTAAAAAGTAAAAAGTAAAAATTAAAAAGTAAAAAGTAAAAAGTAAAAAGTAAAAAGTAAAAAGTAAAAAGTAAAAAGTAAAAAGTAAAAAGTAAAAAGTAAAAAGTAAAAAGTAAAAAGTAAAAAGTAAAAAGTAAAAAGTTTTTTTTTTCAATTCTCTTTATTTTTCATAATAAATATCCAATGAAATAAGTATCTGCGAAGCTGAAGCTTGTCTGCAGATGATTATGTTTCGATTCAATATTAATTTATAAGATGATTAATTTATAAGATTTATAAGCCTTAGGCTTCGGAAACCAAACTCCATTTTACACGAACCATTCCACTACACTATGGTTTCATTGAGCACATTTTGTGGCTAAAATTATAAGGAATCATCGTATGGCGATGAAAACCGGTATACATCGGTTTTAAGGTTGCTGTTTTTTATAATTTTAATTTTTATTTGGGTTTCGACCACAACATGTAGTTATTGAAACCATAGTGCACAGGATATATTTTATGAGCATTATAATTGGGGTCGTGGAACTTTTTCAGCAGTTCAACTTTTCGATATAACTTCGGAACTTTTTTTTTAACTTTGAACCAAGGTTTTCAGGTATCAAACCTTTTCAGTCAAGTCTGTCTATAATTTTTTTGAAAAATTGGATGAAATAAGTGGGAAAGAATTGAAAACCAAGAAAAACATGTTTAGAATAATCTGCGTGTGGCAGAAAACTATATTAACACGAAAATTTGAATCCGAGGTAAATGATATGACTTCAGCTCAGCTAATTCTTGTTAATCGGCAACCAATCCCATCTGCAACCAACTACAACTTGAAGTCTTGAAGTTTGATTGGAAATGAAGAAAGATTTTAAAACAGGTTAAGAACATAGCCAAGGAAGGATGCGAGCCCGGGACCCGTGTTTGACCGTTGCCCGACTTTTCCATGTCGATTCTTGAATTCCAACCGTTGCCGATACAAAACCCGGACTTATTGCTTAATATTAAACTAATACCGATGGCGATACTGATGTTAGAATTTTTTACTGAAACCAGCAGATATAAATGGCAAATAAACGTTTGAGCACTACCGGTGACCTCTGGGTTGAGAAAAATGGATGACTATTTGTTGTATAACGAACGCGATTACCTTAAAAAACAAACAAAACAAATTGGCCATTTCAGCCCTTGAAAGGACTTTCCGAGCTTCTTATGATCAATTGTGTTGTGTGTGTTATTAAATGTTTGCACACAATTGACCGAGAACTGGACCTTCATGCTTTATGCCGACTCCGAACGGATAAAGAAGCTTAACATGGCATTATTTACTCTCTGAGGTTTGTCATTGTCTACAGAGAGGTGGTAACCGATCAGAAAAATTTTTTTATTGAAAAACTTTTCGCCGCGGCTGGGGATCGAACCCGGGCTTCGAGCATGCTAAGCCACACACTTAACCTGTATGCCACGGTCACCACGCAATTAGCTTACTTTGAGTTTTATTGTCTGGCAACATATTTCCTTCGAAAATTTTACTGGGAGAGAAATAGTCTGTTTGACTTCGTATGAAAATGTTACTTGCAGTCAAAGTAACCCAAAGTAAAGTTTTTGCTTTTGTTTTACAAAATTAAACCTTACTTCATATTTATTAAAAAAACAGAAAATAGTATTCATGAGAGCTGTTTTAAATACCACAAAAAAAAAAAAAAAACAAATTGGCCATTTCAGCCCTTGAAAGGACTTTGACCGAGCTTCTTATGATCAATTGTGTTGTGTGTGTCATTAAATGTTTGCACGCAATTGACCGAGAACTGGACCTACATGTTTTATGCCGACTCCGAACAGCTAAAGTTCGTGTTCTCAAGAAGCTTTACATGGCATTATTTACTCTCTGAGGTTTGCCATTGTCTGCAGAGAGGTGGTGACCGATCAGAAAAATTTTTTATTGAAAAAAACTTTTCGCCGGGGCTGGGGATTGAACCCGGGCTCCGAGCATGTTAAGCCACACACTTAACCTGCATGCCACGGTTTTAAATACCACTATACAAAATTCCCCATACCGAAATTCACCATCACAAAATTTCATAATTCATCGAAATTCATCTTTATTAAAATTTTCCTTTAAAAAAATTCCCTGTTCGCAATTCCACTAATAATAAAATTTCTCTTTTACGAAAAGCACGTGCTTTCATATCGACATATTTTTATTAATTTTTTTTTTTTGTAGAATTTTGCAAAGGGAATTTTGAAAAGAAGTTTTTTTGTAAAGGTTAATTTCTAAAAGGTGAATTTGAATATTGCCATTTCGAAAAGGGGAATTTAGTACCCCATCCAGCATACATACGTGAATATTGGGCAAAATTTAACCAGACAATCCTCTCCAAATACATTAAAACCGACAAGATAAATCCTCACTCGCATTATTAAAAACAATTGTTTGTGATGAATATGAAAAACTAGAATTTAATTAAAATTTTATTTTTAAGCAAATTCTGTGACATTTTTTAGAGATATTTAAAAAAAAATATAGAAAATCTTACATAGAACATTTTCTGTCTGAGATAAATGGATTGTTTTTATAGATTTTCTTTATTTAACAAGACAACAAAAAAATACCACATGCAATTATAATAGAAAATTGGCTAACAAAAATTTTCTGTCAGTTTTTTTAATATAATTCAACAAAAATGTAATGTTTTCCAACATATCACTACAACTATTGAAAAAATAAGCAAAACCTTGAGTTTTTCTAAATTTGAAAATTCTTTTTTCAACAATTTCGACAAATTTTTTATAATTTAAGTAAAAACAAAAAAGTTAAATGATCTCCAAAATGCGTATTCAGTCCAATTTAGAATTTATTTCATTTTAATTTCTTAATTTTTTTATAAAAAAATAATTACTATTTTTGTTTTAAATATAATTTTTTTAGAGTGAACACCTGTTCGTTTGGTGGACGTAATGGTTAAAAGTATTTGAATAAAATTTATTAAAAACATGATAATATTTAATCAATCAGTGAAATGAAATAACAAAAACAAGCAATAAATTAAAAAATTCTTTCCGAATCTTACCAAGAATTTCGAAATTTTTGATATCAAAATAAACAGACCAGAAACTAAGCACAGAGAAGAAATATGAAATGTTTAATTTTTCCCGCACTTTCGAAATTACACATGCCTTTATTTTTATTTTAAAATTCATTGAAAATTATCATAAATCTTTTCTTTATTTAACACGAGACGCAATTGATTCATACTAAATAATTCAACAAATAATTTTATCGATTCTTAGTAAGCATACCTCCATCCACTATAAACAAACGATTTATAAACAAAAGACCTCAATTTTGTGTAACCTTATAACAAGTTACTTTTTTTCACAAAATTACATCGAAAGTGCACTTGAAACATTTGAAGAGCCCTCATTTGGTGTAAACAAATATTTACACTAGCTGCAGACCGCTACAGACGCACCGAAAGGTGTATCGTACAGAATATAAAAACAACTTTTATGCATTACGCCGGTGCTAATGGATCTTTGTTTATCTAATGGATAAAAAATTTAGAAAATTAAGAGATAAGCACGTCATTGCTTTTACACACAAAGAAAGCCAAACAATAATCATTCATGCAAGAATGTCAAAAACTAGACACATAAAAACAAAAATAAATAAAGAGAATACCAAAAGCATACCTATAACTGTCAATAATTTTGGTGATTGAAACTTCTTGTTTAACTGCTTGATACACTTTACAAAACAATTTGCATTTCAAAATGCATACATATTTCAACTTTTGCAATGTTGCATTTATTTTGACAACTAACGTGTTGTTTTGATTTATTTTGAGTTATTTTGAGTTATTTTGTTTTTTTTTTTTAATTTATTTTGTTTTATTTTCACTCAACATGATTTAAAAATCAACGCCTTTAAAACTAATTCGAATTAAGTTTTTATTACTGTCAAACGTACACAATTTTATTTCGTTTTTTTTTTCTTGTCTTATTTTCGTTTCAAGTATTTTTGTTTTTCTTTTAATCCTTGGGTTGCGCAAACGCACTTTTATTGATCCAACGCGCCGCACAAAGTCTCTGCAACTAAATGAATTTTTCCGAAATAATTTCAATTTGTCTGCGCAGACATTTTTCTCAAAGTACACCAATGTTGCAACATGTTGAGGGTGCTGTGAGTATATCAGCAACATGCTGCTAGCGTTAATTTTCTAAGCTGCGCATGGTAATGCGTATGAAATTAAAAGAAAAAATATTTTACAAATTGGATGAGATGGAAAACGTTGTCAGCGAGCAGTTCCAACATGTTGCAAGCAAAAGAAAAATGTTTTGACTAAATGTTAATCAAAAGGGCTTGAACAATTTTGTATTGGAAGTAGTTTTTATAAAACTTCTTAAATTAAAAAGTACTTCTTTTGCTACTATTTTCCTTAAATGTTTTCAATGCTTTTTAAATGCTAGTTAAATTTATTCGAGTTAAGCCTTACAAAAAATACGTGATGTTAACTTGCTTCTAGTTATTTTTTTAATTTATTCACGTTTATGTTAAAATACTTGTATTATATACGATGATAAGCTCACTGAAGGGTATTGTCTTCCGTAAGAAGCACATTTTTTTTAAAGACAAAAGTCACCCCATCAGGGTTACCAGATACTATCCTTAAGTATCACATGTCCTTATTTTTCATTAAAAACTAAATGTCCTCTTTTTTTATTCTTTTAGTCCGAGTATCATCTGTTCTTAAAATTAAAAAATTTTTTATAATTTTTTTAAATTTTTTTTTTTTTTCTTTCTATGGGCAACAATTTTTTTTCTTGTTTTCTTTACTTTTTTGAAATTTCAAACACTTCCATTATTTAAGCTTAAGTACTTTTGATAATTGTGAAGAACCTAAATTGCAATTGACTTGTAGAAAATTACTTTGTGGAATAGCTTAGGCGCAATGCTTCATGTTTGTTTGATTTCCCCGTTTAATGCGTGTCACAACAAATCACGTGGTAATCATGAGCAAACCGATCGAGAAATCTCTAAATATTCGTGAGCGTGTGTGATTGAGTTTTCCTTGTGCGTGTCTTAAATTTCTTCAATATTTCAAAAGTTTTAACTTCAACGCGTGGGAAAAAAATCACATATTTTTGAAAATCCGACAGCGGATTCAGATTCGTATAAAATTCAGCTCAGTGTTTCAGCTCAAACACGTGTTTCGAACTACACGTGTTCCCGAAAGTTTAACTCCGTGTAGTTCGCGTTTTAAAACGCGAACCTCAACTACACGTGTATTTATTTCACGAACTACGTGTGATTTTTGTATTCACGTTATTCACATGAATTATTGAGTTTGTCAAATCCACAAACCATTATGGGAACTGTTCCCACTTCAAATTATAAATATTCCTATTTTAACAAAAAAGCTGAAATAACATTTTTCTAAATAACAAAATTTAAAAAAAGCATTTTTCTCTAAAAAGCTTTTTACTAGTGTCCGACCGATTATTCGGCTTCGGCTTCGGTAATCGGCATAATCGGCCGATATTTTGATCTTCGGCTTCGGCTTCTGCTTCGGCCGAAATAGCCGATTATTTTTGCCGAATATTTTCTTTGCTAAACAATTTTTGTTATAAGTTTTTTGAATTTTTTTTGAATTATTCAGTTAACATTTTAAACATTTTCATTGTTCGTTTTGTGTTTCTCTTCTTTTCTGTTCGTTCATGAGTTGGTGTTCATTCTTTGAAAATTTTATTTAAATGATAAATGCAGCGAGTCCGACTGTTACGTTTTTGCTTTTGTTATGGACTGAAATATAAAAGCCGAGTTAACGCTAGAATTTTTCTGCCAGATTTCAGTTAGTATTACATTCTGTAGCTTTTCTCAACTGGATCGAAAATATATTCAATTTTTTTCTATTTTATCCTGACGTCAATAATTCGATTAACGAAAAATCCGAATTTTGCAGAAAAACTCTTTCGTTTAACTCGAATTTAATGATTTCAGTAAGTTTTTTTATATTGAAATGAATATAAAGGGTGGTTTTTAAGGGCCGATGTTGATTTTGAATAAAATACAAATTATTCAGAAAATTACTGTAATTTCATTTTATTATAATATTGGTATGGTTCAATTATGTATTAAACAAAATATCGGCCAAATGGCTGCCGCGACCTCGGCGGAACACCTCCATCCGATGGTTTAAATTTTCAATGACGCTGAGGCATAATTGAGGTTCTATCTCGTTAATGTGCCGAATTATCTCATTCTTTAGCTCTTGAATTGTTTCTGGCTTATCGACGTACACCTTTTCTTTAAAATAACCCCAAAGAAAGAAATCCAACGGTGTCAAATCACATGATCTTGACGGCCAATTGACATCGCCACCACGTGAGATAACACGGCCATTGAATTTGTCGGGAAAAAGAGTCATTGTTTCGTTAGCTGTGTGGCAAGTGGTACCGTCCTGTTGAAACCACATATTGTCCACATTTATATATACTAATTCGGGCCTTAAAAACTTTGTTATCATATCACGATAGCCAACAACATTCACAGTAACTGCCTGACCGGCCTCATTTTGGAAAACATACCAATGATGCCGCCAGCCCATAAACCGCACCAAACAGTCACTCTTTGTGGGTGCATTGGTTTTTCGACAATAACTCTTGGATTATCATTCGCCCAAATGCGGCAATTCTGCGTATTGACGAATCCACTGAGGTAAAAAAGTGCCTCATCACTGAAGATGATTTTCTTCGAAAATTTATCATCCACTGTTGCCATTTCTTGAATAACTTTAACGCGAGGCTCGATTGTGTATCTTTCCATGGTTCAAATTGAGTTAGTCTGAAATTGAGAAGCCAAATGAAGTGCAGAAAAAACTTAACGTTAAGGTGTGGTTCACATTCAACATCGGCCCTTAACAAAAACAAAGAATAAATTTTATAATTTTTTTTACTTGAAAACATTTGTGTCTTATTCGGCTTCGGCTTCGGCCTTCGGCCGATTAGTTCCATTTTGCCGAAGAATCGGCTTCGGCTTCGGCTTCGGCAAAAATTCAAGTTCGGTCGGACACTACTTTTTACTATTAAACATTTCAAAGCTTTTTTAAGATATTACTATAACATAATTCCGTAAAATGTGAGTGCGGAACGCTTGATTTTTTGAAAAATTTCATAGCATATTTTCAGGCATTTTTTGTTTGTGATTTATTGAAACTTCAAAAACTTTTTATAATTTTTTAATTTTGAAATTTTCTGTTTTACAAGAAATTCCGTTTTTACTTCAAGGTATTTTATAAATATTTGAAACTCAAAATTGTTCTTGGCACAATTTAAAATCGAATATGTGACCATCGATGATTTCTAATTCAGCTTAAAGAAAATCAATACTTCATGTTTTTTCTGTATTGAAACCGGGCCCGTAATTTTTGACGGGAAAGGCCTAGTTTTTATAAATAAGACCGTAAAGGTTTTTTTTTTACAATAAGAGCTATACAAAATTACTTTAAGCTTTTGACAATTATATGTTATTATATGTTATGTGTTAGGTTCAAAAATAATTTTTGTGTGTAAAAATAAAAAGATCTTGTTGTGTGCAGTTTTACGACCTTCACATTAGTTTACCATACATCTCATAATGATCTTAAAAAATTTAATAAGTAGCAATAACTTAAAGAAAACACTCATCGTACTTGTGATGTGAGTTAGTAAAATAAAAAATTATCAATTTTATTATCTTCAATTCTTAAAGTGCAGCATTAAAAAAATTCAAATTTGCTTAAGATGCAGGTGTTAAAGAAGTTATGGGTGAGCAAATGATCGGTAATGGTATAAAAATACTTGCATGAAGTAAAAAAAATAATCAGTAAAAACCAACATGTGCAAGAAAATTAGATGCAGTCAGAAATGATTTATGAGGCTGTTAAATGGTGGAAGTCGTGCGTGTGTTAGTTACATGGTCACAGCAATAATATTTGATACAACGAAAAATCGCATCGAAAAAGTGGACAAAAAAAAGCAAAATAAGAGATATATTCACTGTGAGAAAAAATTTGGCAAATTTAACAAGAAAATTTTTAACTAAAAAAAAATTTTAATGTTAAAAATAATAGTTGTGTAAAAAGATTTCAGTGATTTTAAAATTCAGTTCCTTTAATACATATCAATAAGGTTTTTTAAGGTTTTTCCATGGTCAAAAATTGACAGTTGACAGTTGTATTGGGTCGGGGCAAGAACTAATTCCTTAGAAACTTTTTATTTTTTTTTTGTATTAATTTTTTTATTTTTTATTTTTTTATTTTTTTATTTTTTTATTTTTATTTTTATTTTTATTTTTATTTTTTTTTTATATCTTATTTTTTATTTTTGTATTTTTTATTTTTTATTTATAATTTTTTGTTTTTTTATTTTATTTTCTTTATTTTTTATTTTTTATTTTTTATTTATATCTTTATTTTTATTTTTATTTTTATTTTTATTTTTATTTTTATTTTTATTTTTATTTTAATTTTTATTATTATATTTGTTTTTATTTTTATTTTAATTTTTATTATTTTTGTTTTTATTTTTATTTTAATTTTTATTTTTATTTTTATTTTTATTCTTATTTTTATTTTTATTTTTATTTTTATTTTTATTTTTATTTTTATTATTATTTTTATTTTTATTTTTATTTTTATTTTTATTTTTATTTTTATTTTTATTTTTATTTTTATTTTTATTTTTATTTTTATTTTTATTTTTATTTTTATTTTTATTTTTATTTTTATTTTTATTTTTATTTTTATTTTTATTTTTATTTTTATTTTTATTTTTATTTTTATTTTTATTTTATATATATTTTTAATGAAGATAAAAAGATAATGAAGATTTAACTAAGTATATTTTTAATGTTTTATTTTTATTTTTTAATTTTTTAATTTTTTTTTTTATTTTTTTTATTTTTTTTTTTTTATTTGTCAGTTTATATTTTTTATTTTTCTATTTATTTTGTATTTTGAATAGTATATTTTTTTATTTGGTTTTCGTACATATTTTGAATTTTTTAATGTGTTCGGCAAATCCAGTGTCACTAACGTTTCAGTCATAACAGTAAACATAAGTTTTTCTCCATCAAAAATAAAAGCTTTTCACATAAAATTATAAAGATACAATAAGTCTTAGGCTCACTTTTATAAGTTCATGCAAAAAGTTTTATATATATTTACACATTTCGAAAAAACTCTCTTTAAATGGTGTGTCACTCACGTTTTCGCACGATTTTCATTTTTCGAGTTCTTCTAACAAATTGCTTAAAATCTGCGAATTGTTTGAGTTAATATAAGGAATTAAGTAATTTTCCGTAACGAAATTGAGTAGAAACTTAAACTGCAGGATAAAATTTAGTTTTTTCTCAGAATTTTAAGATTTTTTCATATACTGATTTTGTCACTCACGTTTCACGTCGATGTCACTCACGTTTCAAATCAATTTTAATTGTCCTTTTTTTGCATCGTGGTTAATCTGGTGAACTTTATTAAGCATATTTTATAAAAATTTTTTTTTCTTATTATTAAGGACATTTTTATACAAAAAAGAAAAAACTTTGTATGAAAAGAATTATATAAAGCATAATATAGTTAAAAAAAATAATTCATAATATAAAAACAACAAAAAAACTATTTCAGAAATATATCATTTTACCAAAATTTATTCCGATTCTAATTCGCCTAATTCGTTCATCCTTACGCTTATTAAAAGCCAAAAACCGCGCCAAATTTGACCAATGACTGGCCTATTGCCAATTCCGTCGAGGGCAACGACTTAAAGTAATGATTTAATTAGATCTTTTTAATCTTTGCTAAATTTCGTTTCTTATATGAATCCGGATTTAACTATAATTTTTCTCTAACTTTTTTTTCATACGTTCTTTTAGAATCGGCTTTCATTTTTTCTTGAAAATGAGCAAAAAAAAATTAAATGTCACTCTCGTTTCACTTCTTAAAAAGCTTTTTTAATGAAAAATAATTGCGTCTGGTTGATTCAAAAAAATGCAAAATTAACTTATCTTATATTAAAAGTAAATCCGAGACATAAATTATGCCAGTCAATTATTTGCCAAGATAACCCAACTTATCAATAAAAATTGTCACTCACGTTTCACTCTTGAAACACTTTTTTAAATTTAATTTTTCGATAGAAAATTAGTTTTTTTGAAAATTTTAATATTCACTTTTCATATTTAAATCGCGAAATACCAAATTACAAAAAATAAAAATCCTATAATTTTTTAACTTGCTACAGATTAAAAATACATTCAATAAAATCAATTAAAATTTAAGGATACAATATGTTTTCTTCAAAATGCTTTAACCGCAGGAAAACACAAAGAATATCCTTAACGTTCCATGTATTTTTATTAAACTTTAATCATTTTTATTTTTTAAGCTTTTGGTTTACTTTTTCTGGATTTGCCATGTTTCTTTGTTTTTTTTTTTTATTATAAGTTTTTATTTTTTCCTTTTTTTATAATTTTTGTTTTTATATATAATTTTGTAGTCTTTTTATTATATTTTTAGTTTTTAATTTTTTTTTGTTTTTATTTTGAATGTTCAATTTTAACTGTTTTTTCTTTTAGTTAATTTATTCTATAAAATTTTGGATATGATATTTTTTGTGTTGCTATAAATTTCGTTTAATATTTAGTAATATTTTGTTTCTTGCGCAATTAGCATTCATTTATCATTATTAGACATTCAGTAATATTCTAAGCAAAATTGTTTGATTGATTTAACTAGCTCTGTTAATTTTTTTACTAAAATGGGCTCGTTTAGCCGATAAGATTTTAATAGTTTTTTTGTGGTAATTTTAATATTTTCTGAGATTACATTAACTACACTTAAACTGCATTAAGTCTTTCTTTTTATGTTTATTTATTATTTTTTTTTTCTCCATCTTAAATTTTATTTTCTGTAGCATTTCATGTTGTTTGTGAATAATGCTGGCCTGGTTAATTTATGCTTTCTTAACGTCCCATTAATTAGGCTCGATTTGTTCACGTCACTCGAGTCTTTAGTGTGGGCGCTACAGCGTCTTGCTTGGTTGGAGTTTGTGTGAAAAAAGGGTTTGGGAATAACTGCTTTACAATGCTTTAATTGCTTTTGATGTCTTTTGTCAAATATTAACTAGTTCCAATTTGCATGATTTGCTTTTGGAGTTGTTTAATACTATTTGAGCGCCTCTAGGGACTCCCACGTCTAGAGCAGAACAAGCTTATTTTAATAGGAATACATAAATAAATGTTTGAAACTAGTTTCTGTAAAAAATTGTGCCTGGAACTGTGTTAATTGCTTAACTTATGACAACTTCTCATATTTTATTTTTTGGGGTTTGAAAACACCAGAGATCTGTTTAAGAAATTTCAATTTTAAAGTAAAAATTTAAGAATTAATTACTTCGAAAGCTCGTTTAGAAGACTTTCTTAAGCCTCTCTATCCACCCACACTCCCACCTTATATTTCTGCCTCTGCTACTTGCAGCTATACCGGCCACGGCTGCCAATATCAGTTGTTAATTTATGATGTCTTCCATGACCATAATTCACTCGCGTGTGCAAGCCACATGTTGCTGTTGTGGCATGCGGTGCGCTGGTGTCAGCCTGATGGCAATAAATTTTTGGATTGCCTTCTATTGTTTCACTCATTCGACAGCTCTTTAACGTCTTCGGCTTAAATGCTTTGCCCAAAGCCTCCCACTCGCTAGTACACCACCCGACCCCTCACCTTAATAATTTGGTACGCAGTTTTCACAACTCGTTGTTGTTTTTGTTGTTTGTAAGCCGTTTTACACTCATGGCTAAGGCATACACTAAACATAACGCGCTCTTTTTGGTCTTTTTGCTTGCTGCTTACTACTGAAGTACCGCGCTGACAGGTGTGAAAAATTGCTGGTACTCACCTTTTGTAATTGTATACCAAGTGTTCGAATTTCTGTGACTGGCTTGTTTGGCTTATGCCGTGATTTATGCCTTCTGTGAGTAAATAAATTAAAAGGGATAAAGTGCGAGTTCCTAACAGTGCAAGCCTAACATATAACGTTATAGAATTTGGCTTAATTAATGTTAGAAAAATTGCTGCGTGTTGATTGACAAATTTAGGGCTTAGGTTTGTAACGGTTTAAGTGATTTCGCGATACGAATATTAATGAGAAGTCTTCATGAACCGAAGTTGTGTGTTAAGTATTTCTTAAATATCGAATTCAACTATTTGAGAATGTTAAGTAAACAGGTGTAATGGAGTTGATGTCGATCGACTTAACACACCATAGTTATGTTATGTTATGGTAATAACATAACGTAATGGCAACATAACATAACATAACATAACATAACATAACATAACATAACATAACATAGCATAACATAACATAACATAACATAACATAACATAACATAACATAACATAACATAACATAACATAACATAACATAACATAACATAACATAACATAACATAACATAACATAACATAACATAACATAACATAACATAACATAACATAACATAACATAACATAACACAACATAACATAACATAACATAACATAACATAACATAACATAACATAACATAACATAACATAACATAACATAACATAACATAACATAACATAACATAACATAACATAACATAACATAACATAACATAACATAACATAACATAACATAACATAACATAACATAACATAACATAACATAACATAACATAACATAACATAACATAACATAACATAACATAACATAACATAACATAACATAACATAACATAACATAACATAACATAACATAACATAACATAACATAACATAACATAACATAACATAACATAACATAACATAACATAATATAACATAACATAACATAACATAACATAACATAACATAACATAACATAACATAACATAACATAACATAACATAACATAACATAACATAACATAACATAACATAACATAACATAACATAACATAACATAACATAACATAACATAACATAACATAACATAACATAACATAACATAACATAACATAACATAACATAACATAACATAACATAACATAACATAACATAACATAACATAACATAACATAACATAACATAACATAACATAACATAACATAACATAACATAACATAACATAACATAACATAACATAACATAACATAACATAACATAACATAACATAACATAACATAACATAACATAACATAACATAACATAACATAACATAACATAACATAACATAACATAACATAACATAACATAACATAACATAACATAACATAACATAACATAACATAACATAACATAACATAACATAACATAACATAACATAACATAACATAACATAACATAACATAACATAACATAACATAACATAACATAACATAACATAACATAACATAACATAACATAACATAACATGCCATGACATAACATAACATAACATAACATAACATAACATGCCATGACATAACATAACATAACATAACATAACATAACATTACATAACATGTTATTTTAACAACGGAATAAAATATTTGGGACAAATTTTATTTTAGTCATAGTTACCAAACCACTACTCGAGTTGACAAAATGCTTTGGTTTTTTTTTTCTTTTGTACTATTTTACTAGCCTTTACGTCTTTTTGTTATTTTATTTTATACAGCATTATTTTTTTTTTTTTTTGTTGTTTCAAAATTCTATGAAATGGTACTCAGAATGGAAAAATTGTCATCTACCACTCATTTTGTCGCTTTTTCCGAATACAATGTTTGAAATTACTTCCTGGTACAAATACACCATTGGAAGGTTGATTTCTACGATCGAAAGGAAAATGCCAATTTGTTCACTCAGTAAGAAGGTGGAATCTTCTCATTTTCAAACGAATGGTTTTAATTTTCACTTTTATACTTTTTTCCAATCAAGATTCTTCATAACCTGAGTATTTTAAATCCAGGCTAATTTACGGTATTACCACAATTGATACCAATTTTTGGAAGAAAGAACAAATTATACAAATTAATTCTACTATTTTTATGAACTTTAAACACTAGACCAATATTTATGTTCTCGTGTTTTTCTTTTGTGTATTTTGTACATTGATATCATGAATAGTTCATGTGACTCATGTAATTTGTCAATGGACTAAAATTCATGAATGCAATTCATGGAGATCATGCAAAAATGCATAATTATTGCATACTTGGTACACTGTAGCTGGTTAAAGGTATGAAGAGACGGGTACTTGTATGAAAAAAGTAGAGCTATTTTCAAGGAACAGTCCGGCTTCAGTCATGCCTATTGAATTGCAGCTTGAGTGGATTACTAAATTTTCTGATAGATTGCTTCATTTAGTATTATAATCTTATCTCTATTTTCTTTTTCTTATCGGGTATTGACACAATGGGATGAAGTTTGCGTATCCAGTGTTAAGTATTTACACAGTATTTAAACTAGTTCTCAGCCACCTATCACCAAACCTCATATAATCTAATATAGCATAATAGCTGACTCCATAAATTTAATATTAGTTATAAAATTAAATACTAAGAATGTATTAATGTTTTATTCAGAGTTCATGTGATTAGATACGATCTAATCAAAAGTATGCTATAACAGTTAAAACCTCTTTAATTAAAGCGTATAATTTCATCCAGGCTTTATAGATTTCTAAGTATTGATGTCGTATATTGGCATATAAAAATAACACAAACCTAAAACACATTTCCAATTGAGTACTTAAAAAATTTAATTTCACATAAAAAAGCACTTATTTCTGTTTATATAGCTAGAAGTAGCTTAAGCTGATTGCATGCGACAGAAAAGTTTTAATAGAAAATAAAAAGAGTCGCATTAAGACCAGTATTAAGAAAAAAATTAAAATAAGAAAAAGAAATTCACGAAGGTGTTGTGCACAAATGCATTGAAGTGAAAACCGTTGAGCTCTCAAACATCGGAACGAATCTCAAAATATCAGTACGCCATTCCGAGAAGATGTCGAGCGGAAAATAATAAGTAGCTTAGCGGATTGGCAAAGTTGACACATGCAATGAAAATATTAATTGTTGCGCAACAAGAACATATAACAGCCATGATACTTAAGGATCATGAGCGGCAGTAGAATAAAATGAAAGCCATTCAAATGGAAAATTATACAATTGCAATTCAATAGAACAACATAAAGAAAAAAAAAAAGAATACAAAAATCAAAAAACACAACAACTTCAAAGCGACAAAGACGCGATAACTTAAGGCCAACATGACATTTATTACGTATGAGTATGCCTTGGCGGCTGCTCGCCGCTTGAGGGTTGCTCAACACGCAAGGGCGTTGCTTACATCTAATGTGTTCATAAATCTTAACACTTTGATGCTGCATGTAATTTTCATAAAAGGGTTTAACTGGTCCCTTGTATTCTTCTTGTGCAACTGCAGGCTGCAAAAAATAGCAAAGATTTATCTCTACAGGTATTAGCAAAGTCGTGTTTTATCTAAAGCGGCGATCAGCAGCGCAATCAAAAGCGTTAAATTGCAGCACTTGCAGCGCAATCCCTAGACCAGGGGATGCTAAAAAAAATATAGAGATCATGTGATGTGTTATGCTGCATTAGCCACAGTTGCTCGATCATGCATGATTGCATGCGATGATAATTTTGAAGGGAAAATCGCAAAGCTGTGCGGCTAAGTGCATAGCGCCAATGCTTACATACGTGAGACAGATTAACGCCAAATGCCGCCAGATTTGTTTCAGCTGCAGTTGCTTCTACCTCAATGAATGATGAATGGCTTTTTTTCTAAACTAACTACGATCGTCCTTGAGTTAACTTTAAGTGAAGAGGAAGTACTGCATATAAGACACAAGCTTGTTAGATTTAAGCCTTTATTGAACATGACTTGATTATGATCATAATGAGCTTAAATTCTTATACAGTCTGTGCATCGCTTTCAAAAGTGGAGCAACTTGAGTCAGTTGCAAAGTTTTTAAGTGTGACACTTTAAGTGGAGATTATTTGCAACATTGTTGCAAGATTTTTCAAACTCGCTTTGCTTGAAAGTTTCGCAATCATTTCGTTGAAATAGCTTGATTTCAACCGACAATTGATCTTAAATGCTTTGGTGTTAAAGCATTTGCTTTTTAAAAATTATCTTAATATAATATAAATGAGAAAGTTATCCCGTGATATGGCAATTCAAGGTAATGAGAAGTAGATTTTTTTAATGAGAATTTTCACCCTCTAGAAGAAGAAATGCACAAGGCAAATTAGTACAAATTTTTGTTATGTCCAGCTAAGAATATTCGCAACCCTAGAAGGGTTATCACTAAAAACTTATGTAAATCTAAAAATTCTACCAAATCCACAAAAAACAATTTCATAAGAAATAAAAGCCTTAAGGTAAGAAAGCTTTATTGTGACACAGGAAGCAAGCATAATAAATTTATCACAAAAGCTTGTGGATAACGTGGAAGACTTGCATCCAGAGGACATGGGTTCGGTTCTTGAAATTATTAATTTTTAGTTTGCTTCTTTAGAATAATAGTAATAATCTTATCATTCCTCATAATAATCGATTTGCGTAAGATATGAATTTATTAAAAAAAATTTATTTCGGAAACAATTCCCAAAATTATTCGAAAACGATTTGCTAATGTCAAAATTCACGTTCCGGTAGTGATTCGATTATGATTCGTTTCGAAAATGGAGTGTACATTTCTGCCGCCCTTGGGTTCATTAACAAGACGAAAACGAAATTTGTTTTCGAAATATATATCCGAGATCTCAGATTCACCTCGATTTTGTGGCAAATTCGTTTGGTTTTTTTGGGCTGTTGATTTGTATTTTATTTGTAATTCCTTGATATATTTTTGTATGATTTTATATTGAAAAAGAAGCAAAGAAATGCATTGCGCTGTTGGTCAAGTGTGTTGAGTGTTGAGTTTTTTAAATATTTCACGTGGTTTCGAGCCCGAATAAAACCAAGATTTTTCTTTGGTAATATTTTATTTCTTTGGTAATAAAAAAAACAATTTCTTATTTCAAAGCTGGGCGTATATTTAAATTAAATAACAAATACAACAAACCTTTATGTTTTTGTTAAAATTTTCTGACCTTTTTTGAGATGAGCAGTACTGAGTTGTTAGTAACATCTCAGTGGAAGTGTGAATGACTGGCATTTGTTGGACGTAGGTTCGTATCCCGACTGTGTAAGTATAAAAATTTTAATTTTATTGTATTTATTATAATTATGGTAATTCTGTTTCAAATTCTATGATAAACTGCCTGCTTGAGCAGAAATATAAAATATGAGCTCCAAATATAATGTTTATCTTAACATCTCAAAAAAAAATGTATTCGTGAAACCGTTTATTTGCACAAAAATACAAAATTACAAACATAATATTACTGGAACAAAATAAGAGAACATTTTTACAAAATAAATATATAATATTTTCTAAAAATTTAATTGCATGTACAAAACTCTTCTAAAAATAATCACATGCATGTTTAAAAAAAAAAAAACTTTAAAAAGCTTAGATCATTTTGATGTTTCTCCATCAAAATATGTCCCATATGTGTTTCGTTTTGAGTCCAAAATTTAGTAGTACTGTCACATTTGAAAGTATTTTCTTAAGAAAGCTTATTCTATTTTTAATATGCAAACAAAAAGTTTTGAGCACACTTTCAACTTTGTTAATGTCAATATATGTCGATGGAAATGTTTTTTGAGTGGATGTGCAGAATATTTTTTTTTTTTGAATAGGATGACATTAAGATAAGTAAATCGAAGGAAACTTAAAAACTCCTTTTTCCCAATGGAGCAATCAGAAAGAACATCAAAATAAATACCAATACAGCTCTGTTAAACAACGCTATTGTAGCCTACAGAAAGGAGAGTTAATGCACAGAGAGTATATTATAACAAGAGATTTTATGAGAATAACAGCGCTCTGTTAATGTTAATTTCATGATGTCGCCAGCACGGTTGCCACTTGTAAATAAAATATGTGACCAAAATTGAAAATAAAAGTGACCAATCTCAGTAAAAAATGACCAAAATAATCAAAATTTGAAAATATAGTACACATAAAATTATAGTTTTCTATATATTTTTTTAATTTATGTTCAGAAAATTAGCAAATCACACAAAAACACAAATAAAAAGAAAGAAGATAATTTATTAAATTTTTATAAACGTAAAGAAAATAAACGTTATCGGAGCATGTGAACACCGCTGTTTTAACATTAAGATATTTGAAAGAATAAATTTAACTTTTTACAAATAAGATAATATTTTTTAAGAACAAGTTTGGTGCGTTAAACATCGTATGTAAAAGATATAATATAAAAAAAATATTCTTTGGCAACATAGTATTATTAATGGTTATATAATAAAAGCCCAGCTGATCTGGGCAATAAGGACATCAATTTGTAAATGAAACTTTTTAAATTTTTAAATCTAAGTTATTTTCAAAATTATTTTTTGAAAATTTAACCATTTTCGATTCGGTTACTATAACTCGCTCTCAATTAACCCTTAAATGCATGACCCCAGCGATTTTCTTCATTATTTTTTTCACTTTTGCGCCAAATAACTCAATGAGCTGATTTCTGTATGTGTTGCCGCTGTGAGAAAACGAAAGCTTCAAGCTAGTATGCCTCAAAAAATGTATTATTTTTTCAAACTTACTCTCGTACATGAGACACGAGACATGAGAAGAAATTCATTGGTTGTGCCATATACGGCACACTATGCATTAAAGGGTTAAGTTTAGAAAACTTTAAGATTTGCTTAAAAATTTCCCCTTTATACATAGCAACCGATTTGTTCACAAAGCTTGTTAATAACGCGTTCACATAAATTTGTTCATAACACGTTATTTAATTTATTTAATTTGTTCTTTAAATGTTTTCTGTCGATTTGTAACGTCTTATAAACTACTGAAATGCTTTTATAAAATGTTGAAAAAGTCAAATCATCAACTTTGTATAAATATTGTAGCGTTTTGATAGAACCGACTTTTAAATCATAACCAGGATCATAACTTGTTACAAAATTAAAAGAAATTTTATGGCGTTTTAGCACAATTATATTTTTATTTATAACTAGGTTATAAATTTTGTTACAATTGGATACATAACGAGTTTCAGATGAGAAACTAACCGATTTAATTACAAAAACAGTTACAGAACAATTTTAATTTATAGCTCGGTTAAAAAACCGGAGTTAATGTTTTTAAAAATCAAAATATGAAGTCAAGTTTGTCTTTTTATTTCTTTGGAAAAAGTGACCAAATGAAGGAAAAAATGACCAAGCGACCAAGTTAAAATAAAATGACCACTTTTGGACATAAATGACCAAAGTGGCAACCGTGGTCGCCAGGAGGAGGAACTTTTTATTTCAGCTGCTCTGAGAGAAGCGATGACATTCACGGTAGAATAAAAAGTTCGTCCTCCTGGCGACATCATGAAATTAACATTAACAAAGCGCTGTTATTCTCATAAAATCTCTTGTTATAATATACTCTCTGTGGTTAATGCGAGCATAGCAGTTAGATGGACAGAGATTAACAGAGTTGTGTCGTATTGTTGTTGACAGGGCTGCCAACTTAACACAAAACGTGCCAGATTTGGCTCTATTTTACTTCAAATGGAAGTATTTTGCATTTTAGAAAATTCTTCAAATTTCATTTCAAATTTATGATTTCGTCTTGAATATTATTTCTCGCCCTCATTCAAATGCTGATGATGAAAGAGGTTTCAGTCATGTAAATTGCATTGAAAACAAGTTGCGAAATTTGTTTTTATGTTTTGATCTTATTAATGCTATTTTTTGTATTATATTAACATTAAATACTCTCGATAAGATACGTTCAAATAATAAACTCCATAAGGACTTGCTACAAAAAGTACAATTAGTACAAAATTATACTTTCAAAAACAAATCTTTGATTTAATTCGTTCTGGTTATGAATATAACCATGCATTCATGTGGTAATTTTGAAGTTGAATTTATTATTTACTGTGTTACTTTCATACTTGTGTATGTTTATTTTGTTTATTCAATGTATTTTTTTTATAAAAGAAATGGAAAAAATTATCTCACCTTAATTTTTTTAAAAAATACACGTTTTTTGACACTATAATTTCTTTATTTTGGCACTTTTTTATGCCCAATATGGCACTTAATGCCTAAGAAAAGTTGACAGCCCTGATTGTTGTTAATGCTTTTTCTCATTTACTCTCTCCTTGAACGCACTGATAACAGTGTTGTCACTTTACCACAATTGTGGTAGATCGACCACATTTTTCAACTTTTTTAACTTCTACCACTTTTACCACCTACTATTCACTTTTTCCAAAAATCTACCACTATTTTCTAACATTCTAATTTTTAGCATAACCTATTTTTAAATAATAATTACTTTTATTTCTTTCAATAATTTAATCATTTTACAGAGATTGGAAATGGTAATGTTTTTCAATGTGCGATAAAATTGCCCAAATGGTAAAAAAATGGTGAAAAATCCATGAAAAACAATCTAAATAAAATCTTCGTTTTCAGTTCTTTTAAAATTTAACCGAAATTTTTTATTATATCGAGCCATAACCGCGAAAAAGATGTAACCATCAAAACTAAAATTTCAAAGCAGCCGATTTCTTTTAATTATTTTCGACTTAAGATTTTTAGTAACGACAATGTTTTTACACAATCTTAACAAATAAATAATTAAATTATTATAATTACTTTTGTTTTTTAATAATAAATTGTTGATAATGAAATAAATTATAAGTTTTGATAAGAAAACAAATTTTTGTGAATTGCTGGTTACATCTTTTTAGCGGTTATGGCTCGATATTAGCAGGACACGAAAACGCTAACAAGTTACTGCTCTCATTCCCAAGGAAATCCAAGACTGTCTGTTGAAATATTTGTAAAAAAATAAAAGTTTTTAAATTCAATATAAGATCACAACAATTTTTTGGTGCTCATGAAAACTTTGCTTGAAAATTGCTTCATTTTCTGCTTGGGAGCTCTACTGCTATTCTACTCTTTGGCAACGGGATTATCTCAAAATTCATAAAAATAAGCTCGAGCTCGTGAGCCAAGCCTTGTGTTTGGAGCCAATGGCACTTTGTTTTCCTTGAATTTTCACATTTCAATTGTCGTTTTGATCGGGTACACGGTTAAAAATCTTAGACTTAATTTAAGTCAATCCTAGAAGACACCGAAATTAATAATTGCAGTTGTTGGAAACAGTTCCGCGGTGTTGGAGGTTTCAAATCTTCGCAGCTGCAGACTGCTATAAACTAATGAATTGTCCTGCTCCACAACAAAGGACATCATCCTATGCATACTGATATAATATTTATTTTGTATTGTTGTTTTGTTAGAATCACAAATAATACAAAGTAAAGAGCTTACATGATTTTCTACTTTCCCTTAATAAATTCTTGCTGTTTATTTACTTCTTGTTGAAATTTTTAAGCTAAACATCAGCTGTTCGTTCGCAACAAAATATCTGCCAAAATTTTCACGCAACAAATAAATGGATGTTGCCAGCGAAATTCTACGCAAACGAACATAGTACTAGGTTTAAAATAAAAAAAGGTTTCAAAAAGATTTTTAACCGTGTACTCACTTCTAAATATGGATGTATTGCTGTTTTTACAAAATGATTTGGGAATTATTTGTGTTTTGGTTTTACAATTAAATTCAATGCAGATCAAAATAAAGTTATACCACAATTATTATGAGATAACAGCAAGTAAATAAAATTTTTTATAGAGAGGAGAAAATCTACCACTAATCTTCTTAATTTACCACTGTTTTAAGAGAAAATCTACCACAATTAAAAATTTTCAAGTGACAGCACTGAATGATAGTCTGAATTAGTGTTGCCAGTTAAGGAGAAATTTCTGCTTTTGAGAGATTTTTCTTTCCTCTATTGAGCAGAAAAGGAAAAATGTAAACATTTTGCCACGTGGAACAAAAAAAAAGGGATTTTTTTAAATCAACAAGTTTGGAAGAATAACACGCAAAAAAGTAAAATTTAAAAAAGAAACGGTAGAAAAATGCCCAACTGACAAGAATTCACTTAAAAAGAAGCAATTCTAATCAATATAGCTAAAGGAGGAAGATTTCATGCCTTGGTTATGATATAATAATTACAAGGTAGCATTGACAGCAGCTTATTTTCTCTTGAGAGCAAACTTGCTGCTGTCAAAAAATATGCAATATGCGTTGGACACATTCAGCAACTGCCCAATCAGCCATTTAGAAATAGTGCTTGGATTAAGCTTACATGCAATACAAACAGCAAGCCTTATACAAGCACGCTTGAAAATCACTTGCCCGGGTAATAAATTTCCAAGTTGCTTTGTTTAACTATTACGTAAAACCCAAAAAGCAAGTGATGTACTGCATTAAGTAAGTGTTTTGCAATCATACTTAGAAAACGCTGACAACGGTAATAGTTTTACAACTGTTCAAAGTTGTGATGCTCTCATATATACATACATAAATATATTTTATTTTCATTTTGCTCGCTCAGCAGCCATAAGGCTAACGGCACGGTCATAGAGTGTCCGACTCATATGCGATGGTTCGCGCGTTCGGTCCCTGCTGATGGCAAGCAATCATTTTTGATGGCATGCAATTTTAAAAACAAAAATAAAAATTAAATAAAAATAAAAATGTTCCGGTTGGGAATTGAACCTTGGATGTCCAAATCATAAAAAATTAAATAAACAAGTGGCTTACCAACTGAGCCACGGAATACAAATTTTTCGCGAGTGCTAATTGATTTTTTGAGTGTAGCGCTCTTGGAAAAAGCTTATTAAAACACTTATATCCAATTGTAAAAACAACACTTGGATTAAGCTTGAAGTAAGGAATATTATTCCAAGGGTTCACTTTCGTTTATCCTACAATTACATGCAAGCGTTCTACAATAGTAAATGAAAGCGTTATCCAAGCTTGAGGCTTACGTTTGTAAGCTTGTTTAAAGCTTATTCCAAGCTTGTTTGGCTGATTGGGTGTCAACTGTTATGATAGCGATACATCGGGAAGCGATACTATCACCAAGAAAGTGCCCGACAAGTTGTCCACTTCATGAAATGTAAGGCTTTGTATCAAATAACAGTGAAAACTTTACCTACAATTTTCTAGTTTTAAATTAATTTTTATGCGCAACTTCATTTTTATGAGCATCATCTTTCGACTTAACAGTTGCCAACTGTTGAGTACGCTGAATGTGACCACTAAAAATTTACTTTATGCCATGGCGGGTTGTGAGCACTCTCTTCTTTGTTATATTTTTGACAGATAGAAGTTTTCAACAGAAACGTCAATGTGACCTTGTAATTATTATATCATGGGATTGGCTTTAAGCAGTGACGTGATGTTTGTAAGGCTTTTTGCAAGCCAAGTGCAACCGCTGTTTTGAGTTTTAAATGGGGAAAACGGGATTTTTTCATTTATTTGTGAAAAAAACTTAACAAAAATAATGGCAGCACTTGCCTGAATAACTTTAAATAGGTAAACAGAAAATTGGTCATATTTTGACCTGAGGCGATACTAGTTATTATTAAATCATGGTTGTGCAGCCAACTTGATTGACAAAAACAATACATTATAGCTGTCAATGGGTTAATCCTGCCATGTTGCCAAAGAAATAGTTTTCATAAAATATTGTTTACTTAATAGTATTACTCTTGATAAAAAGCTTATTCAGCAACCAACTTTAATGTCTGCCTAAGATAGTAAATTATTAATTCTTCTGCAACATTTTCAATTAAGTAACATTAAGTTTACGATATCGAAGGTGTGCACTATTTATGTATTGATGCACTTCACACACACACACATATGCAATTGGAAATATTGACATGCATAGATTTTGACTATACTCTGCAAATGTGCATTATGCACGAGTGCATAAAAATGGAAATTTTTATTGCTTCAAAGATTTGATATCAAATTAAATGGTTAACACCTCAAGATCGTAAATCTTCAATATTTTGTTAGTTTTTTTTATTACTAAAGTAATTGTAGTAAATTTCAAATTTTGTTATATAAGGCTAGATAATACAAAGCATTAAGAAAAAATAATTTATGAAGCAAATACTTTATGTAGCAGCTAACAAATTGCAGAAACGTAGTTTTTGTGAAGTTGTATTTAAGCGGTTCGTACAACAAAAAATAAGTCAAAATGACGCCAAAGTAACTGAGATAAGCGAGGGTGCATTTAGTGCAAAATCATTATTTTGACTAAAGTAATTTTGGAGCGTTACGCTAAAGAGAGAGTTTATTAAATTTTTTAGAGCGATTTTTGATTTTCATGTGTAAAAAATTTTTGTAGGATTTTGTTAAGATCATGGTTGATTTCAAATAATATACATATATGAACTTTTTTTACATAAGAATTTTTTTTTTAGAATAAGATTGTAGGTCAACACTACAAGCACGCTGCTGCTATAAGTGTTTTTTTTTTGTTTTTTTTTTTAATTTTGATTTATGCAGTGATTAAATTGCGGCGAGTCGGCTTTGCAGCAGTCGCCAGTTCATGACTCGACTAACATGTGTCAGATTTCAACACAACATTCATCTAGATATTCATACCCAGCATTATAACTGACGGTGCTGAATCAGCGCTGTCAAATTAATGACAAAAGGCGTCTGAAGCCGACAATAATTAATGAAAGTCGCCGAGCTTTAAGTGCAAGTAATATTTTTACGACATGAAAAAAAAAAAAAAAAACAAAAGCGTTGCACAAAAACAAACATAAAACTCAGACTAATGTTGAAAATTAGTTAAGCTCAAGCCTAAAAAAGGTAATGCGAAAAAATTATTTAGAGCTTAAAAAGCCGCTTGTGTGCTTTTTAATCATTTGCGACACGCACGCAAATCCTTTAAAGCGTTCAAAATAACTGCTCAGAGGGCCTAGAGTTTTTTCAATTGTCACGTTAAATTTTAAGTATAAATTACAGGCTTTTCTTTCCAGCCTTCAATTAACATTTACAAATTTTGTATGCTTAATACATGCACTTAAGCGTATATTTTAATAATTGCTCTCCATACTTTTCTTTGAAATCTTTGCAATCCACACAGAGGGAAAAACCTATGGACTCAATACATAAATTTATGTACTCATCGCATAGTTTTCTGCACACAAAAATTTTACATTTTTCACGTATTGAGTACATGTTGAAATCTTTATTGACTACATAATGCTTTCAAGCGGTTATGTAGTCAATAAAGAATTTTATGTACTCAACGCAAACTGTTACAAATAATTTTATGTAATGAGTAAAGATCTTATGTACGTATTACATAAATTATTGACTCAGTACATACATAATTTACTCATTACATATTTGGAGTACATAATTTTATGCAATGAGTACATACATTATTTACTCATTACATATTTTAAATGCATAGTTTTATGTAATGAGTACATACATAATTTACTCATTACATATTTTTAGTGCATACATTTATATAATGAGTACATACATCATTTACTCATTACATATGTTAAAAACATAATTTTATGCAATGAGTACATGCATAATGTATTCATTATATATTTTTTGTTCATAATTCCATGTATTGAATATATACACAATTCATGCCTGTGCCTAAAGCACCCTCTCAACAAATGCAATAAATAATTTTATAAAGAAATGACTAGATTTCACAAAATAATTGGCAATTACTTATAGAAACCCAGCCATTTAATTCTTATCCAATCATCGCTTTTGTTCTAGAGTACAGTGGATGAACTCATTCCCGCTCTGATTTTCTAGAGGCTTTAGAGGTGTTGCTTATTTGAAAATCAAGAAACGAATGACATAAAACAGCAAAATCGTGTTCCGATGTGCAAGAGATACGTGTACTGAGTCCATATGTTATGTACTGAATAAATGTGTCACTTCAATCGTATAAGGGGGACGTGTACTGAGTCTATATTTTATGTATTGAGTAAAGTTTTTGTAAAAAATTACATAACACGTTGATTGAGTACACGTTGCTTGTATCTATTGAAGTCTGCTATGTATTCAACACATAACATGATGTATTGAATACATTTTTTATTCATTTTAAAAAGTGAATAAATTGATATGTAGTCAGTACACGCTCCCTTTACTCAGTAAATACTGCTCTTGTTGCGTTCTCATACAAGTTGAAGTGCATAGATTTTACATAGCTGTCTCTGTACTGACTACATAACTTTTTCCCTTAGTGCAGCAGTCATTAAATGCATTAAGCAAATCTTTAATTTCTTCGCAGCAAATTTCTCTGATGTTGCTAGCAGCAAACACAGATGCGCCCAGTTTAAATAGTGCAAAAAATTGTATGACTTAAATTTAGCTACAGCTATTTTTTAATTAAAAATGACAACCACAATTACAATGAAGTTGTTTTCACTCGTTCGCCTCTGCTTGTGCTGCTGCACACAATTAGCTGTAACATGCTTAAAATTGCAGCAGCAATTAGCGAATTATGCGGAGCAGATTGAAATCTTCGTAGTAGCGGAAGCTTGCAATTGTGTTGTACAAATAATTGTTTTCGTTGAAATACTTATAACATTTTTTTAGCTCAGGCATTTTCACACATAAATCCATAAAAAAGTTGCTTCAGCTGCAACAAAAATCAGTCAAAATAATATGATTGAACACCTCTCAGCTGATGTTTATGCCAGTGGCGCCACAAAGAAAAAAAAAAAAAAGAACAACCAAGTTAAGACATGAAGTGTGGCACTTTAACAAACAGCAGCAGAACAAGTCACACACAGCAAGAGGCGCACTCATAGCGCCTGTTACAACAACAACAGTTGAAACCAGCAATTGTGCTGTTGTCTGATTTGCTGCCAATATATCAAAGTTTTTATTTTTTTTTTATGTTATGTCTTACAGCTTGCAATATTCTCATGGTGTGTAACATTTTTGGCCTAATGGCAATTGTTGCTACGATAGATGTTTTGAAAAAAAGCACAACTTTTTTATTTGTCTTGTTTTTTGCGTCAGTTGGAATCAAAACATGCCATGCAAATGTTACAGTGTTGTGCGGGCTACAAGTAATGCCGTTTGCTAGCTTGCTGAGAGTGTTGTAAAGAATTGTTTTTTTTTTTTGGACTAAGGCTAATCAATTAATTTTCAGGCTAACTAGTTTGCACGTGTCAGGTAGAGATTTAAAAATACGCTGCTAGCTTGACTTTTTGCTTTTCAGGACAAGCTTTTTTTCTGAGCTAAGCTTGAGCTACTCCTAATTTATGAAAAGTCATTCAAAAGTTATGAAATCAATATTGCTTTCACAGCAAAATCTAAACGAGCTACGATTGTTCTTCTATAAAAAATCAAGTTCGTATCTTAAGTCTTTCGTTTTGCTTATAGAAATAATAGAAACTTTTTCGATTCTTGAACGAATTCATTGAACGAATTCAATGAAAATGCATTATATACAGACAAATCAGTTAAGGTCTGAAAGTGTATTCAAATATATTCCACACGCATTAGTTTCATCTAAAGTTTCCAACCCGATTTTTCCAAAATAATCGGGCTTTTATTAAATTTTTTGCTTTCTTACAATCAACAATGTTAGGTTATTAAAAACCGCTTATTTTGACCAATTATTCAATATTTTCTTATATTTTGAACTTATTATTCGATAGTTTCATTTTCTTTAATTCCTGAACTTTTTGTTAATTAAGGGGACACACCTTAATCGGGATATGTTTCGTTTGAACATTTTTTTTAATTAGCTTTGTTGATCCTTCTGGTAAACCAGCAATCATATTTTTTAGATAGAGTAACCTTTATGTACAGGTTAGATCTATATGACTATAAAATAAAGAGAAGCCTACATGAACAAATAATATAATATTCCTTTCCTTTCCTTTCTTTTTTTATCATTTTTGACCTTTTTTATAACTTTTAGGTGGTATAATTAGTTTTTTGAAATTCAACTTGTGGGCTGGGCTGCACGATGCAATTGTTTAAATATGAAAAACTTAAAAAAATTTCTCAAAAATTAGGCATCGTTGACCAATTATCGAACATAACTGTTTTGATCTTTTTCATACCTTTCCGGTGGTATATCTAATATTTTGAAATTTAACTTGTTGGCTTAACAATTTGGTAAAATAGGTATAATATGAAAAATATGAAAATATTCTTTAAAATTATCCATCGTTGACACATTATTGGACATGACTGACCTTTCTTGATTTTTGACTTTCCGGCGATATAGCTACTTTTTTGAAATTCTACTTGTGAGCTGCACAATGGGGCTAATTGCATATGACCTTGAAATTTTCTTAAAAAATTTACCTTTCTGACCTTTTCAATATCTTTCAGCTGGTGTATTTACCTTGACCTTAAAAAATTCATGAAAAATTATCTTTCACTGAACTTTTAATGAGATCATTTGACCTTTTTCATAGCATTCAGATGGCTTCTTTAGTTTATTAAAATTACACAAATGAGGTGCCAGCGTCCCGTAGCTCTGTTTTGGTCGTGCTTCACTGCAAACATTCATTTAGCCTATATCGCATCGCAAACGTTAAAAATTCAAATCGAAGCATAAAGACCGATGTGTTACAGACCACACATATTGCCTCTTGGAAGAGTTTATTTTATCCTTCATCTTCGATATAATTCTTTAACTTTTCATTGAAAATTTTAATAATTTTACCTTGAAATGTAACGTTAAAGACTACCTAAAACTGATTAGTTATATCTTCAAAACAACAAAAGTTAAAATAAAACATTTGTTCACATAAAAAGTAAGTTTTGAGATCTTCTTTCATGTAGACATTAAAAATTTGTTGGTTTGATGGAATATTTTCGATATATGGTCTATGCAGATATATACGTTCGAGTGTAACGTTAAAGAGAAATAAATTTACCACATGTATTCCGTTTAGAGAAATTATCTTTAAAACATACTTTATATAAAGCATACTTAAGTGCTTCAAGAAACATATCTGCCACAACTTGCAACATCAAAGTCCTAAAAAAACAAACTAAAAAAAATCTAAAACCTAAAAGTATTATATAAATCTAAAAATCTAAAAGGTTGTGATGACTAAAAAATCTAAAAGCATGAATTTTTCAAAATGCAACTCTCAAAAAAAAAATCAAAAATTTGTGAATTTTTTGTGATTTAAATCCTTGAACATATCTCTATAAGCCTATCATATATTGTTCTTGCCTCAGAGCAGTAATTTTCTGTTTAAACCCGATTTTAACAACATTTCGTTTTTTTCAATTGTGCTGCGGATTGTACTGGATTGTAACAAAGTTGCAGTACTTATATTGTCCTCACGCAGAAAAATAGTTTTTAAACAAAAAAAAGCTATTCTTAGGTAATCAAAAACTATAGTTGGCTTACAGAAAAGAGTTTTAGCAAAAAGGAATTTTCGAGAAAATTGTCTTTGCATTTGTTCTAAAAATTTGTATGTTACACGCAAAGAAGTTTTTCGTTTATCGTAACTGAAAAATTCACCAACTATACTTCGTTTGCGAACTGTATTTGCTGCAAACGCGTATTCAGTTGTCATCAGTTGTCTTAAAAATATTCTTGCTTGAAACGAAAAAACATCGAACTTAATGAAATTTTATCATTGTTTTGGAAGTTCAAGTTTAGCCGATCGTGCTGGCGGTCGAGTCTAGAAACTTGAGTGACATGGGTTCAATTCCCAACAGGAACACCAAATTTTTTTTTTTTTATTAATGTTTTTTATTATTATTTTTATTATTCTTATTTTGACGGTTCCTTTTGACCAAGCAGTTAATGATAAATAATTACAATTTCAATAATTAAATTAAAATTTTTGATACTTACACAGCCAAGAATCGAACCCACGTCTCCCGCGTGCCAGTCTAGCATGCATCCATTGAGCTATTGTGAGATATTGTCTAGAATGAATTTTTTATTTACTTAAGCTGTAACACATTCTAGTTTCTTCGTTTATGGCAAATATTTTACATTTGTCATCAACGAAAGCGAGCTGTGTAGCAATTGTGTGACTGCGCTTGTGATTCACAGTTGTGTGTCTGTTTGTTCACACTCTTAAAATAATTCCTTTTCGTTGATGGCAAATATTAAACGCTTTTTATCACGGAAATCAAGCAACTTTTTTTGTAAGTTGTCGCTTATAACAAATTAATTTCTTTTCCTGCAAACGAAGTTTTCAGTTGGAAAAAATAAACTTTTCGGTTGCTGCAATTTAAAAATCACTGCCGTTTATGGCAAACAAAATTAATTTCTTGCAACTAAATAACGTGTTTCCCGCAACTAACCATTATTATGCCAACTGTTCAAACGTTTACAAACAATGATTTGAAGCATGACAAACGAAGTTCGTTTGCAGCAAACTGGCGATAAACGTTTTTTTTCTCTGCGTGTAGTCTATGGTTAAAACTTGGCTTTAGTTTGTTTTAGATTTTTTTTTCTCTTTTAACCCAGAAACTATTTGAAAACTCACTTTTGAGTTTTATAATAAAATTTTAACCCAAAGAAAGTTACTGGAAAATACTGGAAAATCCCCGAATATCCAACAGAGTAAAAAATGTGCTTTTCAAGGTTAATAAGTGAAAGGAATAAAAAGTGTCATTCACCACATTTTCATTGATAACTCGGAATAATAAATCAGGCAAATAAAATGGAGAAGTTAAAAAATTTTCATAAAAATCACATAAAAAAAAGAAACAGTTTCAATAGTATCGTAAGTGTAGACGTAGAATTCCGTTTAAGTTGTAACCTCTTCTACTTTGTCTCTTTGGTCCGATTGTTTTGTTTATTTTGCACGTATTTTTATTGATCTTCCAAAAATTAAAAAATAAATGAATAACACTCAATTATGGAGTACTTATCGATGCCAAAACAAAAAAAAAAATTAAATAGTAAGTATGATTAAATGAGCAAGCAAAAAGAAACAAGCGAAATTTCAAATTTTTTCGACCATTTCGTTAAGTTTGATAGGTTGAGTTCATTGACTTAGTTGAAAAGAAGGCGAAGCAAATGCACTTTCCATTGGTGCCACTTTCGTCTCTGCCCGATACATATTTAGTTTGCGAGCTACAGTCAGTTTAACTACTAATTTCAAATTAAAATGATGATCCCGATTTTTAAAAAATCGTATGGTAACTATATTTCACGCTGAGCACATGTCCTTTCCTCTCGTCTCTGTCTGATTATTTTGCGAGCTACACTTTCGTCTCTATTCGATGTATAGTTTGCGAACTACACTTCCTAGTGCTAGTGCGATGTGGAATCCAAATTAATTTGCATTAAAAACAAAAATTAAAATTTTACGCCATCTATTGGGTAAAAGCATAAAAAGAAATATGATCCAACTCGTTTTTTTCATAAGAGTTAAATCTTCATATATTTGGGAAAAAGGATGAATCGAAGGGGGGTTAAAGCCCTTTCATCTCGTATGTAGATCTGCCACTGCTTATCGCTTATTTGCTCGAAGAGCACATGCCTTTTAAATACATATTTTTTTCTTATAAAAAAAATAGAAGTCATTCATAATCTTTGCTTTGTGTCGATCTCACATCAAGTGATTTTTTGGGGTGGCTTATAACCTAAGACAAATTTTTAAGCAAACAAACGAGGCTTTAGACAATATTTCATAATTTTTTTTGTTTTTACCTAAAGCGATACTGTCTCTTTGAAAAAAAAGTAATCTCAAATAATTACATAAAACTCTAAATTATATAAATAAGTTTTGATATAACAATCATGAAAAAATACTTTCATGATTTTACTTTTGAGCAAAACTCAAATTCGACAAAGTTAAAAGATCTCTCCCAACGAAATTTCATATTGATCAAAAAGCGAGTTTTTTTACAAAAAAATTTATTTATATCTGAGGAGTTTATATTCAAATCCACATAAGTCACAGGAAAAATAAATTTAAGTTAGAAATGCTATTGTAAGGCTAATTTTACAATATATCAATCCATAAAATCCTCTTAGATAGAAATCTCCTTTTCAATCAAAAGCAGACATGTTCACTGTAAATGTTCAATCAAAATCAGATAAGTCCAAGCAAGCTTTCATTTGTGTAGTTTTCATTCAAAATTTAAAAATTTTTTTGTGTCAAAACGTCGATATAACTAATAAATTTAACTTCTTTGCGGATTTATGCATGCGTTCTGTAACATATAAAAAGTTAAAAGCAAAAAACATTTTTTTTTACGAAAAATGACCTTCAGGAGAATCAAAATTGCTTCGGCGGTTTTCCTCCGATTTGAAAAAAAAAAGTATGCAGAAATAATTTTAATGAGTTCCTCTAACTTTTGAGACCCGGAACGGCGGAGTCTACATTTTGATTAACTTTATACTTTCAAAACCAGACAAGTCCAAATTTTATTTAACCGACTCATCAGTGGTCTCTGTGGTTCATGCAGTCCACTAACTTTGAGAAGCTAATAAGTGCAATGCAGTCAATTTTTTGAAATTTTGCGACTAGCAAAAGAGTAGAAAAACACTGCTTTGAGAGAGTGAAAAGTGCCTTTTTGGTTTTACGATAGTTGCACTTATTAGCTTCTCAAAGTTAGTGGACTGCATGAACCACAGAGACCACTAATGAGTCGGAGTAGCGTCCGACGAAATCATGGTCTTGTCTGCTCGGTTCTTTTGTAAAGAATTTTTGTTGTTGCAGCAAGCCTGTTACTTCATGAATTATTTGGCATTAAGCTCTAAATATAATTCTTAAAGAATATGTTCTTTAAGAATTATAAACTTAATTGGAATAATAATTTGTTGATTCAATATTTGCATCCAGGGACCGTACCGAATATGTTTTTTGTCGAAAGTGTCACATATTAACTTTTATCTTTTAATTTTTATTTTTTTCCGCCAAAAATAATAGTTTTTTGTGCCTTATGGTTTTTTGGGCAAAAATAACAGTTATTTTCTGCCGTTTATTTTTCGGTCAAAAATATCAGTTAATTTATATTTGTTCCAGTCATTTTACCGATAAAAAAATTTTGATATTATTATTATCATCTCATCGGTGAGACATTTTACACATGGTGTCAACAGTTCAATCTGTCAAGCGGCCTTTAAGAAAACACAAATTGGTTGATATTTTGACCGAAAAATTTAAAGTCACAAAGGTACTAGGAAAGAAATTAACTTTTAAAGAATCAGTTTCAAATTTAAAAGCGACTTAATATTCGTGAGGCTAAGGACATTTGTAACATAATGGTATATATGAAAAAGTCTTTCGACACTTTTTTTTTTATATGAAAATTGTAAAATAACAGTTATTTACGGTACTTGTTTTAGTTCAGTTGGTATTTTAGTTGCTTTCGAATGTCTTCTCAACATTGTTACTTTTTGAATGCTGGATTGTATTTGCATAGTACTCTTTGAAGGAGCCTCCGAAAGCAGAGGCAAATCTTGTTCATTATTACCTCCTGCTTCCTGATCATAATAATTGCTATGTTGATAGAGGGCCTCATAAAGCAGCGAACGTTGATTTTTGAGTGCATCAACTTGGTTGGCTTTAAAATTTGGTTGAGATCAGTGTGTTTTTTGGGGATTGGTTCTTTGTAGATTCACCAAAATACACTGATGTTTCGTAAAAATGCATTTTGAAACTCAACCGTTGTTGCAATCACCTTTCCTTCATCATTAGTTGCAGACCCAGCTGCGGCTGTATTCTAATTCGCTCTCTATATTCACGATCGCGTTCTGCTCCTGTTTTAGCTATTTTTCTATTTTTTTTTCCGTGCATACTTGTAGGATGAAAATTAATGTTACGGTTATGTTAATAATGTAATATTAATGTTAATTTAATGTTAATGTTAATTATGTTATTTTCAGTATGTTACGCGTTCATTTTTAATTAAATTTTGTTTGGCTGTTTATCATGTGCCTACGTGGCGTACGCGTATAGATACCGGCTCATAAGCAACGATGTTCGGGGTTCAATTCTCGGCAGCGACAGTAATTTTTTTTAATTTTCATATGAATTGGTAACGTTAGCCTAGCGTCACGAAAAAGGACCTTGAAATTTCACTCGCCACCAAAGAAGTTTCACTTTAAAAACATCTGACAAAATTGAGACGTTTTTTTCGATTTCCCAACAATTTGATCTGTAAGACTTATCTCGTTTTGAATGTAAACTCCTCATCTATGTTTAAGTACTTTTCAACTGATATAAGTTTCATCCAAACATAAAATAATCGATTAAAATTTAGTACCTTAAAATAAGCATGAATTTAATCAAAACTTAAAACTTGCAATGAAATAAAAAATGTACCTTTATTTAGCTGTTTTGACAAAACGTAACTTTCGCTAATATTTCTGCTCAATTAAGCTGCGCTGCTGCTGCAAGTTAAGCCGCGCAAACGCAATCATTACAAAGCTAAAACTAATATGTTATAGCATGTGCAACGAAGTTGGTTGCAACAACCAGCTATTAGCTTCATATTTCATCTTTGTTGTTGAATGCGGGTGAGATTTTTACAAATGCGGCGGCGGCTAGTGAAAATGTAGCCTGCGTTGCGTGCGTCTGAATTGTAAGCTGAAACTCTTGCAAGCTGACTTTATGATTGTATTTTATTTGAGCTTAATTAACGTAGTTTTATGTTGCAGTTGGTTTTTTGCGCGCAGTTGTCAAATATTTTTGCATGTTATATGTTATGCAGTGTTGTTGTTATGGTTGCTGTCCAATTCTTATGTTCAACCTTCGCTAAGCTCGTCTGTGTCTAATGAATCGTTGCCATTAGGATTAATAAATTGCACAGAATGCATCCATTGGCTGAGTTTTGTGTGTAATGTTGTTGCTTTTTGTGCTGCGCTTGAGGTATGTTAAGATACCAAACTGGATCTTGATGGCACAGACGGTAGCCTAGCTGTTAAGCAGTTTTGTGATTTTCTTTTCTTTCAAACTTAATTGAAATTCCACAACAAGAGCACTTGATTGATAAGCAATAAATATTGAACATTCCTCAATGTAGTGCTTCTTTCAAACATGCTAATTGGAGCATGTTGCAAAGGCATATGTGGCAAATCATTACGAATCAATTCATTTACACTTGAACAAAGCCTTTAGCCTAGATGAAAACAATGGACATAAAATATGTCCAATATATTTTTTTATGCATTTTTTTTTCATCCAACAACAATATAAATTTAGTGTAGCAGCTAGTCACTTAATCAAGCTGCTAGTCATTTAAGCAATTTGTTTTAAGATATGTCAACATTTTAAGCATCTGCCACAGCGTGCTTGCTTGACCAGCTTGCAAAAATAAAAAAATTGAATGACCAAAACTGGGCAAATTTTGGTCAGCAGCTGCCAACAGTCAATATTTTTCTTTAAAATTTTCACCTTTACTTGCTTTTTGAAGTTTAGTGTTTTTATTAAGTGGCAGAACGCCAACTTGGAACATGTTTATTAGCTGTTGGCGCTATGCAGGCGCTAGTTGTACATTAACAATAATCTTTACTAGCTGTAGGTGTTTGTTTGTAAAAAAACAAGTAACATTAAATTGAAAATCAATATGTATGCTTCAATTTTAGACCACATACAGCGGCAATAATCGCGAAGAATCTCTTTAATTGTGTCCAGCTAAATGTGTTTTTGATTTACTGTCATTAGCTGTCAATGGTGCAAAGTGCTATAATAATTTTAAAATAATATTTGTACACTTCTGTGCGCACTTTTGTCAATTATATGGCTAATTTATATTGTTTTGCAGTAGCTGTCATTGTTACTGCCCACAGTTCAAAGCTTTTAGATGCTGCAACTTGGCGCCTTCTTTGCAACAGGCAGCAAAACTCGACTATTAAGGCAGTCAATTGCTTGAAGCTCTACGTAAATGTTGTATTTATTGTGCATTAAATGGTGAATTGTTATTTTTATTTAATTTTTACAACTTATTTATAACTTATTTGCTGCAAATTGTACATTAACAAACTTTATTTACTTCAAAAAATATCACTTTAAACAAGCAGTCCAGCTGCTTGCTTCTCTCAAACGAAAGACTTAAGACACGAACTTTTTATAGTTAATTTCGTGCATTTAAGACTTTATTAGGTATTAAATTAAATGATAAACTCGGTTTATTTTTGATTTTACTTCAATTTGAGGTATTTTGTTTTTATAGCTTACACACAAACACAGTCTCATAAACACACACACACAAATTTTACTTCAATGCCTTGTCTCTAATTCTCTTAAGTCATAAATCTGTTACCGCATTCTTCCTTTAAGCCATGTTCTTTCTTTAAACTTCAGGCAGCCTGTAGCTCGTTAAGCTTAATTGAAACATTTATTAATTTTTCTTTATGCCATTACGTGAGTCGAACACCGGCAGCAGTTAATCTCAAAAAGAGGCGTTCACTATCGGCAGTCAAATGATTTGTAAAACATTTTTTAATTTGCTGTTAAAACATAACGCAAGATTTAAACGAATTTTGTTGCCGGCACATTTTAAATGATTGCCAATTTTATTGACTGCTGTTTTTTTGCACTTTTTTCTGCCTTTAGCGACGAATTGCTACTGCACTTGTGCCAATATTTTTAGCTTCAAATATATGAATACGAAAATTGGAGTAATTGCATCGAAATAAAGAAGTTATTTATTTTTAGCACTTATTTTAAACTCAATCAGAGCTTTAAGCAGTTTTTATTATTAAGTTAGAAAAATAAAAAATTCAATTCATTTCTGATACAAAAAATGTATGTGTAAAAAATGTAAGTTCCGTTTCTTACTCTTTTTAAGAATTTTTAAATTTTTTTTCAATTTATTTTAGTGGATGTTGCTTACGATATTGTTATTGATATTTGGTATGTTTACGAAATATATAACCTGAGACATTCTAAACAATTTTTCCAAAAGTTAAAAACTAAAATTGACCGCTAAAACCAACCAGATACAAATTATAAGCCCTAAAATAATAGCTGAAAAATTTTTCTGGTCGGCAAAAAATAAAAATTAATTTTAATTTTTTTTTTTTATCAGATATTATTATTATTATTATTATTATTTTTATAATTTTTTTCACCAAAATACAAAAAAATGTCTTGATTAATTTAAAGAAAAGAAAGCGCTGAAGTCGATTTTTATTTCTGAGATCAACAAATGAGTTTTATTTCTAACCAAAACAATAAAAATTAAAAAATTATTTTTATTTTTGAGCCACAAAATAAAAACCAAAAATTATTTTTTTTTCGATTGATTGAAAAAAAATATAAATCAAACATATTTTTTTTTTTATTAGATATATATATATATATTTCATATATTTTCTTCACCAATATTTAAAAAATTTCTTGTTCTATTTTAAAAAAACAGAAAGCGTTTGAAGTCGATTTTTATTTCTGTGAAAAAAAATATAAATAAAAAAAATTTTTATGAGTGATATAATGAAAGTCGTGAGTTTTATTTCTGACCAAAAAAATAAAACTTAAAAAATATTTTAATTTTTGATCTAAAAAATAACAATCAAAAAATTATTTTTTTGATTGATTAAAGCAAAATATATATAAAAAATGATTTTTTTGTTCAAGTAAAAAAATATAAATCAAAACACAATTTTTTTTATCTAAGCAAAAAATTAAAAATCATGAAATACAAAATGATTATTTCTTAATATTTTTCAGATTTATCAGGATAAATCAGTGTTTGGAAAGTGTATGGAAATAAATCAGTGTCCGTAAGCCAAAACTTCCAAAAAAATATTATTTTCTCATGTACCAGAACGGTATAAAATTTTAAGATCTCATTTACAAATGAGAACATAGATGCTTATGTGACCCTATATCGCAATGAATGATCAGAATGAAAAGAGGCAAATTTTTTAGGTTTTGTGAACTCTTTGAATATGCATTTCTTTGATGAATATGTTCCACTCTGATATTTATGGATCTATATAGTTTATTGGACATTAAGTTGAGTACCCGTCTTTGGAAAAAAGTTCCCCAGGTCCGCTCCTCACTTGAAAGCTTACGTTGAATTTTATTATGTGAACCCAAATTTATAATAATTTGACGAATAGGTACCACTAAGATTATCTATAAATCTAGTTGGGTTATTGGATATATTTTGGATTTTGTGGTCACTTTGGACAAAAATGAACAACTTTTGACTATAGTGAGTTATGGACTCGTTTTGGGTTTTGTGGATTTTTGCACAAAAATCAACAATTTTTTAACGAATACTTGGATTATCAATGGATCTATGTAGGTTAATGGACATGTTTTAGGTTTTGTAGACTCTTTGGATAAACATTTATAATTGTTTAAGTGTTGTGGAATCTTTCGACAAAAATTTATAATTTTTTTTGAGGTTCCACTAGGTTTATCTACGGATCAAGATAAGTTATAAAACATACTTTATGTTTTGTGGACTCTTTGGCGTCAACCACCTACGAATACGCCCACCTCCCATAGGACCCATTATAGTAAAAACTCGATAAAGAGGCCAATATTTAAGCTTCAAAACTGAAATTCAATATTTCTGTACCTATTTTATATCAAAACTGAGGCATTTTGGAAACTGGCATCAACCACCCATGAATACGCCTACCTCTCTTACAACCCCAAAACTGAAAACTTTTTAAAGATGCTTATCTTTAAGGCAGAATTCCAGTCTAGAGGCACAAACTTTTGTGGATTTTTAAAATTCGATACAAATACTAAGAATTTTTTTAACAGCTATTTTGCTTATAATATATTTATTGATATCTTAACAATACAAAAATGTATAAAAAAAAAATTTTAATTTAAATCCTTAATCGTGTCTTACTCAGAACTATTTTTTTACTACGTCTGACGTGATTTCTTAAGTTCCAACGAACCGATTTACTTGAAATTTTGTGTGGACCTTCTTTATATACCCTCTATGGTTAAAACTATAATTATTATTTTATTTTGTGTTTAACTAATTTTAGAACATTCAAAATTTAAAAATATCCAAAATTTGTACCCCTAGACTAGACAATTTGATATGTATGTATTTAGACGTCATCAAAATAGTAAAATCTTATACAAAACGAGCTTCAATTTTAGATTTTTTTACCCTCACGAATTGGCGTGGAGGATATTCAAACTTTGGCCAAGTCGAAGTTATGCCTTACTAGTTTTCTGTAAAATTTTATTTACATACATTTTTATTTTACCATATTTAACAAAATAAAAAATTTTATCATACAAAAAAATTTTTTTTTCAAATTGGTTCGACTCACAAACACGTGTATCGTCGATAAAAGTATAAACTTATACAAAGACTTAAGCCATAATCTTAGGTAGCGATTTTAATCTTTAAAATTATCTCCTGAAAACTTGAAAAAAAACTTAAACTGTTACTCCTTGTCGACACGTGTTGTATAAAAAATTTATTTTTATAATTCTTTTTAAAAAAGAGAATGTATTTTGAACATAAAACACCATAAAAGCAGCATAAAATCTTGTATCAACTATGGTGTCACAAAGCTTAGCTACGCCACTGAGCATACTTTATCATTATGCCATTGCCATTATTCTATTATACTATAATCATCTTTTTACATCCATTTTACGAAATACATCATAGCATTTCAAACATAAAATAACCATTATTCCATATTCATTATACCATATTTATCATACCATACTCTCAATTCAATACCCATCATACCAAAACCAACCTTTGATATCCATCGCACTATATCCTTCCATCCATAACCAACATTAAATTCATTATACCAATGCCTACCATGCCATGCCTTACACCATAAGCATCATTCGATATCTATCATACTAGATCCTTCATAACATAACCATCACATCATACCCACGACACCATACTCATCAATTCATTGGCAGAGTCCTACAGTACCACACAAAATAGAAGGTACGATGATGTACATTGTCTTCATTGGTGTCTTCATTGGTGTCTTCATTGGTGTCCTACAGTACCACACACAATAGAAGGTACGATGATGTACATTGTCTTCATTGGTGTCTTCATTGGTGTCCTACAGTACCACACAAAATAGAAGGTACGATTATGTACATTGTCTTCATTGGTGTCCTCAAGGCCTCGGGCCTGGAGCCAATACTGTGGAATGTCAGCTACGTTGGCGTGTAATAGTCATTGGTTTTAGTATCCAATTGAGAAATTCTGCATCGAAAGACATATATTACTATTGCCTTTGCATAAGTGCCTTACGCCCATTATTTGAAATAACCTTTATTAGATGCCAATTAACTACAATCCAAGTCACATCTATTAAGTACTTTTTTCATTTTTGAGAACACTTCAAATCAAATAAAAAGTTTTAGGTTATATATTTTCTTTTTTTTTTGTTAATATGCGTGTGTTCTAGATTGTAACAATGTACAAAGTGTAACACCTGTAAATAAAAATGCTAACACACAAAAATGCACTTAAGTAGTTGTGTTCACAAAAAAAGCACGGACCACATAAATTAACATTGCAGAATTTGTTGAAAGCTGATTGACGCGGCCGCGTTTATTTTATCAAATTAGCAGCTTATTAAAATAAATTTAAAACTCTTAATTAAACTAAATACCAAACTCAAATACAAGCCAGAATGTCAAATTAACGAGGTATTGCATACTCAATGAAAATTAACAAAAAATTTAACAAGAATTTTAAGTGTGAAAACGAAAGACTTAAGACACAAACGTGATTTGAGATAAAAGCTGATAAGCAGGCAGGCAGTTTGTCAAATAAGTTGCTTGCAGTTGCAGTATATAAGCTAAAATTTTAGCTAAAACTTGTTATTCTTTAATAATTTTTTTTTTTTTTTCAATTGCGACCTATGAATACATGAGTATGTGTGCAACAATCCATGCATAGAGCTTCTGCTATGTTTAAAAGCAAAGCCTATCAACATATATTTTAATTAAGATTTATCACTGCATGTTCCTGAAATATTTTGTAAATAATTACTCTTGTACCCACGGCATCAAGTACACACTCTCAACCACGCTCTGAGTGGTTCGTGGAACAACTTTTCAATTTGTCTGTAGTACGGCTAACAAATTTTGCCCGAGGCCAAATGAATTTTCAGCAGTAGCTGACATTAAAATTAAAAAGAAAATTCATGTTTTTCCATTATTTATGCATATTAAGTTGTAAATGCATGACAAACGTGCGCAGATATTAGCATAAATGAGTTGGTGAGATGGTGCTAGGCTGACGCAGTGCAAGCCATGCTCGAAGGAAATTTACACAAACGGGGTGGGCTGCCTTACGACGAGCTAGTGACAAAACATATGCAAAACATGAAGGTTTAAAAAGGCAGTTATTTTTATACCCTAAACCTGAAAGGTCAGGGTATATTAACTTTGTGCAAACGTTTGTAACGCATAGAACGAAGCAAGTCCGGTATAGAAAAGTATATATATTCTTGATCAGCGTCACCACGTGAGTCGAGCTATCCATGTCCGTCCGTCCGTCCGTCCGTCCGTCCGTCCGTCCGTCTGTGTGTTGTCCGTATACACAGGATAAGAAGAAGGAGTTGAGATAATTGGATGAAACTTGGTTCACATGGTCACACGGACCCAAGGATCTGCACTATTGAAAATTTTTGGAATCCGCCCACGGACACGCCTACCTCCCATACAACGCGAAAATTGAAAACTGCATAACTCAGCTCATAGTTAACCTACAACAATACAATTTGATATGTATATGTTTTATACCAACACAAAGATGTCTTCGAAAAATGGACGTCATCCGCTCACTGACACGCCCACCTCCCATACAACCCAAAAATTGAAAACGCAATAAACAAGCCTGTGTTCAATCTAAAGAGCTAAAATTTGGCACATATGTTTTTTATGACAAGACAAAGATGGTTTTGAAAAATGGACGTCATCCGCCTACGGACACGCCTACCTCCCATACAACCCAAAAAGTTTAAAAATCAATATATAAGGTTATGTTTGTTATAGAAAGATCAAAGTTGGTATGTATGTATTTTATACAAAAACTAAGGTGTGTTCAAAAATTGGGAGTAATCCGTCCATGAACACGCCCACCTCCTATAGCGAAAGCACAATAAAGGCATTAACTGTGAGCTACAGGAATAAGACTTGGTATGTGTAAATTTTTCATCAACATTTAAATGCATATAAAATATAGGCTTCATCCGTCCTTGGAGACGCCCATTTACAATAAAAATTTTTTGTTTTTGAAAAGTGGGTTTAGGGTATTTCATAGTCGGCCTAGACCGACTTTAGACTTTCTTTACTTGTTTTATTTTATTTTATAACATAAAGTTTGCCCATGTTAAGGTAAACATAAATAGAAGAGTGAGTGAAGTAGACACTTAAACAAATTATAACTATATAAAAAATGTGGATAATTTAAACTTTTGCATAACAAAGCTTAAGCCTAGCAATGACAGAACTAATAGAAGCTTATATAAAATTTCTACCAAATTGTTTGCTCACCTGAACAACTCCAATTCGTAGCTCTTCAGCTTATCGTTAACATAGTTTCCATGCCAATAACTAGCAACAACTAGCCTAGCTACCGGCATTATTAACAAACATGCATTCATAGAGAAAATCAATAGCTATCAACTGAACACTCAACATGGAGCGCATAGAATTTCTTGCAAGAACTGATCAAAGGAATTTAAAATTTCACATTGATTTTTTGGTAAATCAAACGAGAAGCAATCTTAGAAACGTCAAATATACAAGAGTATAAAAATATTTATATTAACACATTCTTGCAGGTGAAGCAACATTTACAGCTCAGGGATGAGGAACTGGAGCAGCGCAAAATCAGGTTAAGTGCAACTATAGTTAATGTCTTTCTATTTCAATACCTAATAAAATATTAATACCTAGATTACGCGATCTGCTGGAATTTGAGAATTTACAGTATGACGAAGAATTGGTGCTACTTTTACAGGCTCAACTAGAGGAAAATGCACGAAAACGCTTTGATTGGCTTAAAACAATGCGTTTGGAAAGTGAAAAAGCTGAGGAAGACTTTCTGAAGCTGAAGCAGCTGCAAAGAGAATTGTAAGTGAAATGCTTTAATTAAGTTTTGTAGGCATAATTTACAACTTGCCTAATGAATGGAAATAGAGTAAAGATTCATGCTTTATAGAATTGTTACATTTTTACCCCCACGCGTACTGCGTAAGAAAAAAAAAAAAAACAAATTGGCCATTTCAGCCCTTGAAAGGACTTTGACCGAGCTTCTTATGATCAATTGTGTTGTGTGTGTTATTAAATGTTTGCACACAATTGCCCGAGAACTGGACCTACATGTTTTGTGCCGACTCCGAACGGCTAAAGTTCATGTTCTCAAGAAGCTTTACATGGCATTATTTACTCTCTGAGGTTTGCCATTGTCTGCAGAGAGGTGGTGACCGATCAGAAAATTTTTTTTTTATTGTAGGATAAGCTTTTTCCAAGTGTGCTTCATTCAAGAAATCAATTAGCACGCGCGAAAAATTTTTATTCCGTGGCTCAGTTGGTAAGCCACTTGTTTATTTAATTTGTTATGATTTTGACATCCAAGGTTCAATTCCCAACCGGAACATTTTTATTTTTGTTTTTAAAATTACATGCCATCAAAAATGTTTGTGTTTGCCATCAGCAGGGATCGAACGCGCGAACCACCGCATATGAGTCGGACACTCTATCACCGTGCCGTTAGCCTTATGGCTGCTGAGCGAACAAAATGAAAATACAATACATTTATATGTATATATGAGAGCATCACAACTATGAAAAGTTGCAAAACTATTACCGTTGTCAGCGTTTTCCAAGTATGATTGCAAAACACTTACTTAATGCAAGCCTTTCCAAGTTTTATTGTACATCACTTGCTTTTTGTGTTTTACGCAATAGTTATACAAAGCAACTTGGAAATTTATTACCTAGGCAACTGTTTTTCAAGTGTGCTTGGATAAGGCTTGCTTTTTGTATTGCATGTAAGCTTAATCCAAGCACTATTTCTAAATGGCTGATTGGGATGCTTTCGTCCTCATGACAAAAAATAAAAACAAATAAAAAAAACTCGCGTCTAGCAACGTACACGTGGCAAAAGTGAAACTTCTTTAACAGTAAGAAATAAGAGAGATTTTAGTGTGAAATAGAGAGAGAAAGTATCTTAAAAGAAATTCAATCAATACGAAATGGAATAATAATCTTTTGATTCAATATTTGCATCCAGAGGCCGTATCGGCTATGGTTTTTATCGAAAGTGTCACATATTAACTTTTATCTCTTTGTTTTTTTTTCCGACAAAAATAAAAGTTATTTTGAGCCTTATAGTTTTTTGGACAAAAATAACAGTTACTTTTGACTTTCAGTTTATCGGTCGAAAATAACAGTTATTTTCTGCCGTTTATTTTTTCGGTCAAAAATATCAGGTAGTTTATATTTGTTCAAGTCATTTTACCGACTAAAAAAATGTTGATACCATTATTTTCATCTCATCGGTGAGACATGGTGTCAACAGTTCAATCTGTCAAGCGGCCTTTAAAACAAACACAGATTGCTTGATAATTTTGACCGAAAAAACTAAAGATAAAATAAAAGTCAAAAGAACCTTTATTTTTCCTCGAAAAATACAAGGCAAAAAATAACACTTAAATTTTAACTTTTAAAGAATCACTTTTAAATTTAAAAGGAACTTAATATTCATGAGGCTGAGGACATTTGTAACAATGGTATATTTTAAAAAGTCTTTCAACAATGTTTTTCATTTGAAAATTGTAAAATAACAGTTATTTTCGTTCCTGGTTTTAGTTCAGTTGGTGTTTTAGTTGCTTTCGAATGTCTTCTCAACATTGTCACTTTTTGAATGCTAGATTGCATTTGCATAGTACTCGTTGAAGGAGCCTCCGAAAGCAGAGACAAATCTTGTTGATTATTGTGAATTACTTCCTGATCATAATAATTACTATGTTGAGTGAGGGCCTCGTAAAGCAGCGAAAGTTGAAAAGTGTATCAACTTGGTTGGCTATAAAATTTTGTTGAGATGATGGCTGAGTTCCAAAATACATTTTAACATAGCATCAGTGTGTTTTTTGGGGATTGGTTCTTTGTAGATTCACCAAAATACACTGATGTTTCGTAAAAATGCATTTTGGAACTCAGCCGATGTTGCAATCACCTTATGCCATGTTCACACAGAGTGTTTAGTTTGCGTTTCCAGTGCAAAGTTGCGTTTTGCCCTTAAACTCAATTTAAACGCTGGCGTTTCCAGTACAATTATGCAGGAGAAAACGCAACTAAACACAACTTGCTTTCTACGTTTACCAAAACTCAATTTGATAAATGCCTAAAAGTATGCTAGTGTTTGATAAAAACATTCGTTCAGTTAGATTTTAGCTGTGTTCGATTCGATTGAACGATAAAAAATGCCAACAACAGCTGATTCTCAATTGTGCAAGTTTCTATTTGTATTTTATTATTAACAAAAATAAGCCAAAAAACAAATAAAAGAACTTGGGAAAGTTTAGAAGATGAGGGTTTCTCATCAGTCAATCAGTATGTCCCAAAAAAAGCTGAGGTTTGAGCGAAATTCCCAAAATTGGCGATCATTTCAATCCACCGTAAACTCAATTCTGCCGACGCATCTCTGTGTGAACAGCTGCATTTAAACTCAAACGAAACGCAAACTAAACTCTCTGTGTGAACATGGCATTACCTTCATCATTAGTTGCAGACCCAGCTGCTCATTCTTAAAAGCTCTAATTCGCTCTCTATATTCACGAACGCGTTCTGCTACTGTTTTAGCTATTTTTCTATTTTTTTTCCGTGCATACTTGTAAGATGAAAATTAATGTAACGGTTATGTTAATAATGTAATGTTTATGTAAATGTAATGTTAATGTTATTTATATTATTTTCAGTATGTTACGCGTTCAGTTTTAATTACATTTTGTTTGATAATATTCATGTGCCTACATGGCGCAATGGTATAGATTCCGAATCTTGCGAAACGATGTTTGGGGTTCAATTCTCGGCAGCGGCAATAATTTTTTTAAATTTTCATATGAATTGAAAACGTTACGCTAGCGTCACGAATAAGATACCTTGAAATTTCACTCGCCGCCAAAGAAGTTTCACTTCAAAAACTTTCCTCTCCCAGTAGTGATTCTGACGAAGAAGTTAGTAGCGATAAAAGTCAGTAGTTATATGCGTTTTCGATTTTTTTAACAAAGACTCCTAAACTACTCGACGGATTTTTATAAAACCTATATCAAACGATTAACTCACCAAAATTGGACGTTTAAGCTCGGTTTAAGAAAAAAAAAAACACATCATATGATAATTTAAGTCAATTCAACTCAAACGAATGCTACAATATCTAGTTAAACAGAGTCTTAACGTGCCTTTTTGGTGAGTTAAGCTCGGTTTAATTTGACTCGAGTTTAAACCCGTACTAAAAAACTGGCCTTAAAAGTTGCAAAGCTTGATTTGACCGAAAACTGTTTCGCTCATGGGCAATTATATGGCGGCTGCTCACGTATTGGGAGTCCAAATAATTTTTTTTGTTTTGACACCAAATGGATATTCTATAAATATTGTGTACTCAGAAGCTTTCAAATAATTACAAAAAGACATGAATAAAAATGTGCAAAACATACATAACATTTATAATATGTTTCATTATAACATATGTATTAAATGATGAAATAGTATTATTTTTACAAAACTGTTATTCTTCATAAATCTTGATTTTTAATAAAACACTAATGAAAATTAAAAAACAAAGAAATAATTTTACTTTTTATTTCGATAAAAAAGTTCCTGCAATATTAATATGTTAAGCAGACTCTCCAAGACCGTGTTCATATGCTTTAATAAATTATTTTTTTCAAGCAGAAAGAATATTTTTTTATTAATATATAATATTTTTTTAATATATTATTTTAAATTTTCAATATTTATTATTAAAAATTTTTTTTTTTATTTAATTTTTTTAATATTTTATTTTTTTTTTAATATTTTTTAATATTTTTAATATTTTTTTCAATTTCACTTAAATTTTATATTGAAAGAGTGTATAGATTTCGAAAAAAAATTAAATTGATAGTTATTTAGGGTAACTGAGGTGGAATTTGTCAACGTTTTCCTTTCAGATCCTATTTTTGCTTCAATTATTCAAAATTTTTCACAATTTTCTAACTTGAGTTTTTATGACTTCTTAATATGTCAACTCTGCAACTATTTAAAAATGATATTGTTTGTTTTACCGATAGCTAACGGTTTTTGCATAACTTATAAGCCCGGTAGACAAGCTGTTACTACTTTGCGATTATAATATAATATTGAAAGATTTCGGAAAAATTCTTTTAATTTCTGAAAATTTTAGATTCTCACTTCTTTTATAAAATATCCATGGAAAGAATATTTTTGAAACTTTTAAATTTCTTCAAAAATATGTAATTTTTGTAAAGGTTGACATAAAAATATGTAGTAAGATTCATCGACAATTATTACAGTATTCAAAAACGGAAATAGTGAAGAAATTTAATAAAAATAAGTTTTTGGGGACTAACTCACTATTGCAAGTCAAAATTTTCTTTGCGTAAATAACAAAAAAATTTTACGAAATTCCTTGATTAAAAAGATAGAAAGTCCTGCCCTCAAAAACATTTCAAGATATACATAAAATTTTTAATTTAACGAAATTTGTAAAGTTTTGTGTTGTTACCAAAATAATTTTCAAATAAAATCAAATATATTAATATCAATGAGATAATTTTTTGAATTTTATAAATTGAATACAAAGAATTAAAATATATACTCATTTGCACTTTAATAATACAATCATAACACTTAAAAATTATAAAATAAAATTATATTAATTACTTGATACTATTTAAACATTACTCTTATTAGGCTATAACTTACTCAAGGAAAAAATTAAGTTTCCGGCTGCCACTGGAATTAGCAAATGTGTGAAAATTGAAACCCTCTCTAAAAAAAACTCGTAAGACGTAAACTTTCAAAACGCCGATACACGTCTATTTTTTTTTTCTTGACCTCTCTAACAGAATCCGTTGTTGGAACCATGTTATTTTGAAAAATGTTGGTTTTGTTGAACAGTGTAATCACTCTTTTTGCATTGATTCTAGAAATTCATCTTAATTTAGAAAAAGAATTAAGAAGCATAATAAAATAACCGATAACAACTTATATTAGTTATTTTTGAAAAAGCAAAAATACAGTGCTTCTTATGAAAATAGTCCAGTTAATAAGGCCTAGTGAATTTTTAACCTTTCCCTAAGAAGTGCTTCTGCAATATTTTCTTTCTTCTTCTGTTTTCTTCTGGGAATGGTTTAATAACTCACTCTTTAACGGCAAGCAAATAGAATTGACTTATAAACGATATACGAAAAATATGGACGGGGTTAAAATATTTAAAAAGAATTTCATAATAAGAATTTAAGTCCAGAATATAAATACTTTTTGCCCATTTGATTTTTTATTCAACCCATTTTTTGTTTTTTTCATAAACCGCGTACCAATTCGAATTTGATCCAGCCAAAAATGTAATTAACTTTTTTAAATTAATTTTTAAAAATTTTATAAAATTCCTTTTTCTTTAATTAAATTGCAGAGAAAACTGTGAAGAAATGCGTCATCTACAAAGCAAACAGTTGTTGGTGGAAACCAAACAGGCGCAACTTTATCAAATCGAAGAAAAGAAAGCTTTGCGTCTGAGAGAAAAACAAATTTCGGACATGTGGTGGAAGGCATTAATGCTGCTAGACCAGGAAAAGGTATGAATCTGTAAGATATAAACTTCTAACATATTATAAAACTATGCAGGAAAAACATAATATTTTTGAGAATAAACTAAGACAAGTGATCGCACATGCGACGCAAGAAAAAAATGAACAACAATTTGAGGAAATGCAAGAGAGACAGAAGAAGGAGTCTAAAGAGCTGCAAATGGAATTACAATTAGAGTTGGTGACTGTCTTTATTTAGAAAATGTGCACACATAAAATTAACTTCTAACATTTTAATTTAGTAATGAACAAGCTGCACAAATTGATAAGGACTACAGAGAGCAGCAGAAGACACATGAGAGACGCAAGAAACTGCGACAGGGAGATATGCTGCAGGTTTGTTTGAAAAATTTGAAAATCAAAAATTTTACAACATTCTTCTAAAGAATTTAAAGAGTTAAACGTTAAATTTAAACATCAGCTTAAAAGTTTGCAGAGTTTGAAATAAGTGCGGCATATTTTTAGGGCTAATTTTATTGAAACTATTAAAATTGCGTTTTTAATCTGATATCGATTTCTTAATATTAGCAACAAATGCGTGAAAATCTTCAAGCTGCACAGCTACAACAAACAATGCTGCGGCAACAGGAGGTACAAGAGCAACAAGGCATTACTTTTGCCATGCTACGAGAATTAGATGTCAAGGAACAAGAGAAGGTTTGCTTTATTTTTAATTATAACATTATTTTTTATTTAAAAAATTTTCATTTATTTTCTTTAATAACGAACTTAAAACTCAAACCAATTTATTTCCACTTTAGGTAAAAAATCGCGCTTGGCACAAAAACTATCTAGAACACTGCCAGCAGGAACGCAGCTCAATACAGGAAAAATACAAGGCACTAGATGCACAGCTGGTGGGCAGAGAGTGCGTTTTATATCAGCAGAATAAGAAACCCTATGGAAAGGCAATGCGCTAAAAATGTGACTTGGAATACAATATCCTAGCAAATCCTTGATTAAATAACTTTAATAAAATTTACAAAATTAAATAAGATGTTCAGTTACAACTATTTTTGTCGCTTTTTTTTAATGAAAGAATATTTTTTAACTATAGTTAAGCATAACATGTTAAGCATATTAAGTAAAAGATAGAATTTTATATTTTAAAAAACACGAACGGTAAATTAAACTAGCTTAAATACTGCTATTGTGCTTTCAGGGTTGTGTTTGTTATCGAAGTCTTAAACCAATAAATATAGTTAATATTCAAACCTTCAACTTTTCAATGGAAACTTAATAGTGATTTCATTTTTTTTAATTTTAGTGATGAGAAAACTATATTTATAAGAGAATGGGCGTGGTTTTATTTAACACTGATCAGCGAGAAAGAGATAGAAATGCTCTTGCAGACATTTTTATTTACAGATTTTGTTGGAAATATTAATATAATTTTATACACATTAACATAATTTAAAAATAATACTTTATTTAATGATCCTTAACCCTCTAGTTAACTTTTTAAAGAGTATTTTGCTTGACACTAAAAAAATGTGTTAATTCGTATGTCAAATAACAATTGCCTTATTCCTAAAAGTGACTTCAAACTTCCTCAACATCTTGCTACATATGTGGCAAGCCAATTCCAATTCCCTCAATTACTTACGACAAATAACTGAATATTCTATCCCATATCGATTATATTATTTGTACACTCAAATCGGAAGTTGGTTTTGAGAATAATACAACTTCGATTTTGTTCTCCAGCTATTACGCACTCTATCTTTCATTTGTTAGACCAATTCTGGAATAGAAACATTCTCTATAGCGCTCTATCTTTCATTTTTAAAACCTATTCTCGAATATTATATCCAGGTTTGGTCATCTTTCTACAACTATTCTATTTCTATTCGATTTATATTGAATTGTACAACGGAGATTCATTCGTTTCGCTTTAGGAGCTCTTCTTAGTTCTGACAGCTTAAAACGGAGGAGCTCTTCTCAGTTCTGACAGTTTAAAACGAATTCCCTACGAACAGTGGTTGATCTTAATTAACATGTAAAACCTCTAGAAACGCAGAGAAGTTGGCGTTGTACTTTTTATTTGTCAAATACAAGTTCCTGAATACAAATACCTTCAATTTTGTAGCTTCATTCTGTATCCCTGTTATCCCTATACAGGAGATGTCCCTATATCCCAAATATTTGGTGTATAAAAAAATGTTAAAGGTTTTTTTTTCAGTTTGACGCTTTATTTTACAAAATTTGTTAGAGGAGCACACAAAATCTATGTTCCTTACACATCAACGAAACGACATATACTACAATAGAAAGCCTAATGCACGGCACACATTGAAGACGACAAAGGCTTTGCGACAAGACAAAAGAGAGAAATGTGGAGAAGTGTGTTCCGTGCATAATGATGAGCCATAATTATAGCAACATTGTCTGATTCGATTTAACCCTAGTGTTCTCTTCTAGACATGGATAACGCAGTAAAAATTGCAGCGCTGACACACTAACTCAAGCGCAGTTAACTGTACCAGCGAAATGCGTTAACGCAATTGCATCATGCCACTGTTCAAAATGTTATGGTATCAGTATAAACAAGACGCGTATCAGCGTATAATTTTTAAATCGAACATGTTCAATTTGAAATAAACTCACACATGTGTGCTCAAGCATCAACCAATCAAACATGCTCCGAGAATTCATGCTTAACAGCATCTGCCCCTTAACATCTTTTCTATATAGTACAAGCATATTTTATTTTGTTTGATTCAACTTTCTGTCTTTTCCAACTGTACTCGATGAACAGTACAACTTGTACATTTGCTTTCAATGTTTAACTTGCTGTTTGCTTTGTGTGTTGCATTTGTATTAATGCGCTATTGCGTTACTTTTTTTCAAATAAGTGTATCAACGCAGTAATGCATTTAAATGCTTTAACTCAATAACGCAACGCAACGCTGCGTTACCCATGTCTACTACAAACCTATGTTGAAAGCATTTATGCAGTGCAACTTGTATCATCTTAAAACAAAACTATCACAAGTGCTGCATTCCGTTTAAGTAACATTGACTTGATAAGAGCATTGACACACTCAACTCTCTGTTCCATCAGCCTGGTCAATGGCTAAAACTGCAATCGCTGCATATATTTTATTTCAAGAACTTAACATTTTCACAGACAAAAAAATTTAAGAAAATAATTTGTATTTTTTGTTAAGCACAAATCCAATATAAACAAGAACAGTTGTCTTTAAAGATAAAAAAACTAAATGAAGGACATTGCCAACTAACCAGAAACAATACCAAAACCTATTCACAGACCTATTTTATATTTTTTATCCTGGAGGGTAGGATTCTTGATGCATTCCAAAAGTTTTACGGTTTTTCCATTGATCGATTGCTCGCCATAGATATGAAGTATCTTAAGCCAAAAACAACAACTTTTTTCTAACATATAGCATAGGTTTTTATTCTAATTTATATATCAAGTTTTTCATCAAAAGTGATGCGTCGGTCTCACAGACAACGAAAATAGTCAGGAAGGTTAAGAAAATAAAAAACTTCAGAAAACTTCGAGTATAATTGATCTAACAATACTAAGTATGACAAATCTTTGTTTATAAAAATTTCAATAAACTTAAAATATATAAACTTGCCGTAAGGATTCGCGAGCTAGTTTGTTAGAGATACATATTTCAACTGGAAAATAACACCGATCACCTGGTACTCGTTTGTTGAGTCACTCGTTAGGTCTAGAAAGTGATGCTATTAATTATCATCGCTCGGAAATTACAATTTCAAGATTACAGGCAAAATTTTCATATGATTGCTTATTTTTCAAAGATACTTAAACAATTTCTTTAAACAGATCCAAACCAGAATTTTGTTTTGATTGTTTTACCTTTAAGATAAAAGGTATTTTTACATTACCTTTTTAATTTCTAATTTATTTCAACAATTATTTTATAAATATCGTTGTATTGCCGTCCTTTGGTATAAATAATTTTGATTAAAAATTTTTATTTTTATATTAATTTTGTTTTTTTAAATTTCACTGTTTTAGAATTTTAAAACTCCCCTTTGGTAAATGTGCTTTTAGGGTATTGATGTTTTTAGTTTTTGTCTAAAACCAAACATTTTATTCAAGACACAAACCAATTAAATTAAATATTTTGCAAATCGTTCTCTCTCTTTCTCTCTGTCTCTGAGTGATATGAGACAAGTATAGTGGGCGGGATTACAAATAAAATAAATCATATTAAATGACATGTGAGGCGTGTAGTGCGAATTGTGTGCTATTTCTATCTCATTCATTTGAATATGTTAATGAAGAAAAATAAGGAAATGGCCAACTTCATATGATAAAAAAAAATATTGAAATGTACATTTCTAAATTAAGATTGGTATAGATTAGAGTCTGGCCGAAGATTCGGTATTCGTCAGATTTTTTAACCTTTGGCTTCGGTTCGAAATAGCCGAATATTTATGCCAATGTTTTTGCTTTGAAATGGCTAAACAATTTTTTCCGAATTTTTAGCAAAATTTTTTTTATTACTCGTTGAACTTCGTCTGAAATTCCAAATTTGAAACACTTGCCATTGTTCGTTTGGTTTTCTCTTTCTTTCTGTTCTTTCATAGATTGGTGTTCACTCGTTCAAAATATTATTCAAATGATAAATTGTCCGAATTGACTGAAATATAAAAGCTGAGTTAGCTCTAGAAATTTTCTACCAGATTTTAGTTAGTATTGCATTTCTCTAGCTATTGTCAATTAGATCGAAAATCGATTCACCAATATTTATGAGTGTAAAATAAAAAAATGAGATATCTTTATCTGGTATCTTAAAACCGGAAACTGCCATTTACAACTCCTGGCAGAAAATGTTTCATGATTGGGCTGATTGAATTAATTTCTATCTAGTCGAAAAAAGCTACAGAAATTCAATACTAACAGAAATCCGGCTTAAAACCCATGGCGTTTAGCTCGAACTAAATGATGGCGGTTTTTTGTACTTAAAGTAATAAATAATGAAAGTCAAGGACTTCATTTTGGCATGTTTCTATGCTGTATTTAGGTATTAAACTTATGAACCCTCTTTTGAGCGCCTATAAGCTTTATATCTTATATTCAAAATATGTTTTTTCATTTCTTTAATGTAAAAATGATAATTCATATTTCGGTTAAACATCGTCATGAAGATCAATGCTACAGCTTTATGGTACTGATGCTTGACATACATTTTCAGAACTATATAAGTCAGCTGAAATACAAGTAAAAATTATACCAGCATGGACCGGAGTTTATCATATGAGATATGTGTGTTATAATTATATTAACTTGAACATAATCCTAACATTTTTATTTTCGTTCGTGAATGGGTTAATTTTGCGTAATATTTGCTCTGATTAGATCATGTAATGCCTAAAAGCATGCTCTGAATTTTTCACGAACCTACGGAATTAGTTGCGAAACCCTAAGATTAATTTAAATTAGGGTTTAGTAAATACTTACATACTTTTGAGCTTTTTGTTTTAAAAAAAGTTTTCATGTTTGTAATAAATAATTAATAAATAATACAAAAAGCAATTAACCAGAAACCGGTTATAAAAACTTGATAACACTGCAGTTGTTGAAGTGTTATTGAATGGATGTGAGCGTTGTCGAAGATTATTTTTATCACGTATACGCTTACATGTAAAGAGATAAAAATTAAAATGAATTAAGCCATAAAGACAAATATACGAAATAAAAGTATTTGAGAAATGTGTTAAAAAAGTTCTGACTACTAGAAAGACCATTATGTAGCAAAAGTTATATATGTTGGAAAATATATATCTATGCAAAAAATTAATTATACTCCAAATGACATCCCAATTCTTGTCGTAATTATTTTTCAAGTAAAGTAGTATTATGGATTGGATGCTTAAGCCAATGAACCGATTGACTTGAAATTTGGTGTAGACCTTCTTTTTATAAAACTCTATTGTTGGAACAATGATTATGTAAATATTTTGTTTTTTACTATATCTAAAAAATTAAAAACTTTGAAAAAGTCCAAAAAATCACTTTTTGTTTTCAAAGAGCTGTCATTTTGTGAAATAATGTTTATTTAATTTCCGTAGTTCAAACTGTTTTTATTTTCTTTTTCAGAACACCAGTAGGGTTGGAATCATGTCAACAAGAACACATGCCTTTTTGTCTCCCTCTCACTTTACCAGCCTGTAGTTTTTTCAATTGTAAATTTTTTTTAATTTTGTTTATATTGTTAAAACATCAATAAATATTTTATAAGGAAATGTTACATTAAAGTATTCTTAGTTTGTTTTTTATCGCTTTGTAAAAAACTTCCAAAATGTGTACCTCTAGACTAGAACAGGGATGCCCAGCGCCTAACTCTTTCCACTCTTTACAACAACTTCGATGTTTTCAAGATTTTTGTAATTCGACAAATTCCTTTTGAAGAAAAATCATTGCTTCTTATGCTTTGTTGTTTTTTAAGAGCCATCAAATGATCAAATGACGCTTCTTACATTTGCATGTTATTGTTTTTGTGTGTTCAACAATTCAACTTGTGCGCTTGGGCACGGTCAGCATTCGTGTTGTTGTTTGTATGTCTTCTTTTTTTTTTGCTTGGGCGCTGCCAGAATTCGTGTTGTTGTTTTTAACATGCTCCACTCTTTGCACTCTTTACAACAACTTCAATATTGCAATGATTGTTGTAATTCGCCGAATTAAGTTTTCAGCTTCACCCTTACTTCATATTATTTTATTGTTGTATTTGCGCACATTGAAGGATTCGTGTTGTTGTTTTGTGAGTTCAATATATATGAACTTTTGCGCTGGCCCAGATGTAGGTTTTATGAGTGTTGTTGTTTTATGTGTTTTTGTTGTTAGACAAATGATTGTGCCACGAATCCAAAGATTTGTTATTGTTGGCTTTTTGTTGTAATTGTTGTAGCACTCTTCAAATAATTTTTCTGGGCATCACTGAACTAGAATACTGCCTTAAACACGATCTTTTCGAGCATTTATTTTTGTAATCTTTGCTTCAAATTTTAAAAAATTGAGGTTTATGTTTAAATAGACTTTAATTCACTTATAAAACCCGTTATTTTGAGTAAATATTATAAAACAGTTTCGAGGTGACCGTGGCATGCAGGTTAAGTATGTGGCTTAGCATGCTCGGAGCCCAAGTTCGATCCCCAATCGCGGCGAAAAGTTTTTTCAATAAGAAAATTTTTCTGATCGGTCACCACCTCTCTGCAGACAATGGCAAACCTCAGAGAGAAAATAATGCCATGTAAAGCTTCATGAGAACATGAACTTTAGCCGTTCGGAGTCGGCATAAAACATGTAGGTCCAGTTCTCGGTCAATTGTGTGCAAACATTTAATAACACACACAACACAATTGATCATAAGAAGCTCGGTCAAAGTCCTTTCAAGGGCTGAAATGGCCAATTTGTTTTGTTTTTTTTTTATTATAAAACAGAACATTTCAAAAGATACCTTTAAAATATGAATCAATTCAGAACATTTTGGATTACCATATGATAATCATGAGTTTTTCGGACCAAATAAAAAATAAGCTTTTTTATTATTTTAATTCGTGCTCGTATCTATCCTTGTTCTTAATGTTGAAAGAGTTTAGCCTTGAACATTTTTCGAAATATCTTTTATTATCCCTTAAACTTAATTTGTATCCCACAAAATCTTGAAATCGTCTCTAGATTATTATATCAATAGTTATATCTAATATATAAAAATCTCGTGTCACGGTGTTAGTGTTTAAACTCCTCCGAAACGGCTGGACCGATTTTAATGAAATTTTTTTTATGCATTTGGTAGGTATGAGAATAGGTTTTAAAGTATTTGTCACCTTCCTATCTGCGAGGGGCGTGGCAATTTTTCAAAAACAAAAATTTTCGGTTATACTTTCGTCTATGAATCACACATCAACTAAATTTAGTACAAATTTATTATTGAGACGTGCCCTTTGATTGTCAAACTTAAGCAATCCTTGGAAAGGGGGCATGGCACCGCCCATACAATTCAATTTTTTCATATCGAATAGATTTGGAACTAAATGTCGTATAACAATGAAAGCCAGTATAAAATAACTGATTGACCAGGTTGTTAAATTAAAATACAGCTATGGGCATTTGACAACGTGGCGTGGCTCCGCCCATGCAATTAAAATTTTCGATACAGAATAGCTATGCAAGTAAGTCACAGAACATTTTAACTCAGAATGGAGTTACTATATTATGGTGTCCTACTACTGGAAAACTAGATGGATCATTGTACAAGGGGTGTGGTTCTGCCCATAAAAGACACATTTTTAAATTTAATCGCTTTGGAAATAATAGTCACAGATCAAAGAAACTCGGCTTGGAGAAACTATTTGGTGATATACACTACTCGGAAATACTCGCAAACTGAAACGGGTATTGGGCAAAGCGTGTGGCCTATAAAAGACAATATTTTATATTTAATAGCTTTGGAAATAATGGTCAAAGAATATTGAAACTCAAAGTGGAGTTACTATTTATTGATGGCATTCTATTGGCAAATTGGAACAGGCATTGGGCAAGGACGGGAGCAACGCACCGGGTACCAGCTAGTTTTATTATAATATTTTTCATAATTTTACTGCATTTTGATCTTCTAGGATATTATTGTTTGGCCGATAGTCTTTGTTGCTCGTGCCATATAGTATAATAGTAATATAGTTATTGATAATTATTTTTCTAATAAATAAAACAAAAAAATAAAATAAGTGGACCTATATAGAACTCTATAATAGGGAGTGCGAACTTCCTCTAAGTACACTATAAAAAAATAAAATACTTATAAATTAAATCAAAAATTAAGTAGTTTTTGACTGGAATATTTATTTTAATGTGTCAGAAAATAATTTACTTGATTTAACCCTGATTTGCATTGTGATGGAAATTTCCATCAAACCAAAAACAAAACCAATTAGTATAATTATTTTTTGCGTATGGCAACTTCTTCTTCTTTCTTAAATTCATACAATTAAGGGTTATAATATATTCGCTTATATTCGCTGTGGGCTATCTATGGCCGCGATTTTCTTAATTCCAACTGAATGTAAGTATAATTTTCTAACCGTGCAGAAAGGCCCGGTGAACGCCAAAGGAGGTCATGTGAAAAAAAGAGACAGTATTTCTCCATTTTCCCAGTCATAACGGCTCAGAAGTTGTAAATCAGAACGTTCTTTGAAAAAGACTGTCAGACATCCATCGAAAAAATTTCAGCTGTTAACCAATTTGCAATAGAAGTTGAGATTCAACTCAAAAATAAAAAAATAAGGAAATTTCCTCAAGAGAAGGGAACTACAAAAAATAGAAAATTCTTATCTAAGGGACGATCTAAGTTAGCTGGTTAAGTGCTGGTTCTCTTCTTTTTGAGTCAAGTGGCTTCTCCAAGTTCAGGATTGAATCGCTAAAATGGTCTCGAATCGCAGAAGCTGATTCTTTAACGGTATCATGATGATTCGCATGAAATATATTTTTAAAGAAAAAACTTTTGTATGTATATTTTAATGCGTTATTATAAAAAATAATAAAAAAAAATATATTCCATTTTCACCTAAACGTAACATTATTTATATTGTCACAGCCGTTGTTTTTCGCTGTCTCGTCCGTTACCTTTAAAAATCGATGAAAAACTTACAAATACCACTTTAATCACAATTATTAGTCAAACTACTAAGTATCTTGGGAAGTCCTTGATGATTCTTTTTAAAATTTTTACAATTGACTAGACTTCAAAATATATAAAAACCACAATTTCAAACGTCACCGTTACCTCCTTCTCAAGTTGTTTAAGCTGGTATTAAAGGTAATTTTGAGGAGTTCTAAAAATACTAGCAAAACTAATGCCGAAGGGTCTTGTAGGTTTTCAATAAATGCAAAGAATTCGTCGTAGTCTGTCACACAAGCTACAATGGAAAGGCTCATTTAAAAAAATCAATTGCCGTGCGTTAGTCTCGCTAAAACACGGAAATAGCTGGACTGATTTGAATGATTTTTTTTTTTTGTTTTGTTCAATCAATACAAAAATAATTTGCAACATCCAATTTTTCCGCCCACTACATGTATAACTATTGCCTCGCCTACTTTTATCTCTTATTTATCTAACTGCTCAAGATTTCAATACATTTCAAAAAATTTTGTGGTCGATGTTTTTCAGGCACGAGATGGTTTATATAAAAAATTTTGCCACAACCCCTTTGACCGGCCACAAATAAAAATGCTATATTTCAGACGGTTAGGGTCATATAAGACTTAAATTAGGTCATTAAGTTTGCATGATTGCTTCAGCAACCGCACTCAAAATGGGCGGGGCTGCATATATAGTTGCGCCCACTTTTCATAAATCGTACACGGAGAGAAATTTGAGCTAAAAACAATCCCAAATCAATTTGTTTTGGGAGTGATACTGAGCTTAGCCATCATAATATTCTTGATATCAAGCCCTAATGTGATTGTTTATCAAAATAATGAACACTCTCATTTGTGCATAATGTATGTGATTTTTGTATGTGTTCGTCAAAAAACTAATTTGCTAATTTGGTATTGATTATAGAATAAAACTTGCTAATTTGTGTCTAATATATCTAAACTAAGAAATTTTGCCATGTGACATTTTATGAATTTTAATAATACAAGGCAAAAGATGACAAAATGTAAGGCACTCAAGCATCAAAGGAGCCGAACAAAAAAAAACAAAAACGATGATCAGACGCAAATTCTAAATTATATTTTCATTGCCCAAATTAGAGCCCGAACAGAACCAAAGCGGATGACGGCTGGCGGATTCGCCGTTCAGCAGCATACATTAAAATGTATGCACTCGGCAAAAACGAATTCGCTGGGCGAATCCGCGACGGAAAAACGCCAGAATAGAATCTATTCTATTTTTGCTACGGCGGCTGGCGGTCCTCTCTCTGAGTAACATAAATGTTGCCATACTTTTGCTAAGAATTGGCTGTGTTTAATGTAATTTTTTTAGTTTTTAGTATATTCTGACGTTTTGTTTTTTGTGTCTGTGTTATATTTATGTGAATTCGCAATAATATACGAAATAATTGTTTTCATAATGGATTTTGATGAACACTTAATTGAATAAGTCAAAATTTTTTCACATATGTTAATCATGTTGTCCCTCTGTTGCACCCCTATCAGTCAATTGTACCACTACCGTGACAAAAAGCAACTCTGTTCCGACAACCGCCAGCCGCTCTTGTTGTAGACGTGTTTCAGCTCACTTCGCCGAGAGAGGACCGCCAGTCGTCAGTCGCTTTGGTTCTGTTCGGGCTCTTAGATATTTGATCCAATTCGGACAGGAAAATATAATTTTTTAAATATGTCGTGCAATTTTATACACTTTTATACTAACAGCAACAAAAACCAACTGAGAATTATGTTGATCGGTTGCTAATTTCTGATATACAAAAACAACAACAACAAAAATTAATTTTTATGATCAAGCCCAAGATGACACAATTGACATGTTTATCAAAAAAAATTTTCAAGCCCACCCAATCAGCCAAACAAGCTTGGAATAAGCTTTAAACAAGCTTACAAACGTAAGCATCAAGCTTGGATAACGCTTTCATTTACTATTGTAGAACGCTTACATGTTATTGTAGGATAAACGAAAGTGAACCCTTGGAATAATATTCCTTACTTCAAGCTGAATCCAAGTGTTGTTTTTACAATTTGATATAAGTGTGTTAATAAGCTTTTTCCAAGTGTGCTTCATTCAAGAAATCAATTAGCACGCGCGAAAAATTTTTATTCCGTGGCTTAGTTGGTAAGCCACTTGTTTATTTAATTTGTTATGATTTGGACATCCAAGGTTCAATTCCCAACCGGAACATTTTTATTTTTGTTTTTAAAATTGCATGCCTTCAAAAATTTTTGTGTTTGCTACCCCAGGGATCGAACGCGCGAACTACTGCACATGAGTCGGATACTCTAACAGCTTGCCTTTAGCCTTATGGCTCCTGAGCGAACAAAATGAAAATAAAATACATTTATGTATGTATATATGAGAGCATCACAACTATGAACAGTTGCAAAACTATTACCGTTGTCAGCGTTTTCCAAGTATGATTGCAAAACACTTAATGCAAGCCTTTCCAAGTTTTATTGTACATCACTTGCTTTTTGTGTTTTACGCAATAGTTATACAAAGCAACTTGGAAATTTATTTCATAGGCAACTGTTTTTCAAGCGTGCTTGGATAAGGTTTGCTTTTTGTATTGCATGTAAGCTTAATCCAAGCACCATTTCTAAATGGCTGATTGGGCAATTTCTGGCACTGCGTACGTGAATAACATGTTTTGAGATGGTTTTGAGCTCTATTGAACTAATTTCATGTACCAAAACTTTAAGCTTGACTTTAGCCTATTTTTTCTCTCCATTTGTGTCTAAAAAATCATTCTCTCCGTGTAATTACGGAATTATACATGTTTACGGTTGTAAAAATTTTATTGAAATTGATCACGTTTCTTTGCGTTTGAAAGTGCCAACGACCTTTTCTATTAAAATATTTGTATGATAGGAGAATTTGTATGATAGAACCAGATCAAACCCATGTTGCTACCTACCGAAGAGAGTAGAAAACCGTCTGAGAGGGCAGCTAGTAAGATATATGTAAGTTGTATTTAGAAGAATAACACAGTCAAATAAGAACTATTCTGGACTGGAAATCAGACCATATTTTCTATATTTTGTTTGGGTCGTTGAACTCGAAGGGTTCAAAATGTTGTTTGGTGCCTTTGTATGCATTTTTTCAACCTCTCTTTTCTTAGTTTGACTTCAAGTGACCTTGAATCTAAGTGATAGAGCTTAACCAAGGTTCATAGGTAGAGGTGGTGTTTCAAAATAAATGTTGACCTGTGATAAAAGCGATGAAAAGCCTAAATTTTGGCCTCACTTAGTGACTTTTCATCGCTTTTAACCTCGAATCAACATTTAGTTCGAAAAAATACCTGACTCTACTCACAGGTACCCAGAGGTTTTCGGGTTCAATGATTCTGGTGCCGGGTTGCACGTCAGTTTCTAGGCCATTTGAAGGTCAAGCAAAGAAGAGATGGTTGAAAACATCTGAAAAAATTCATACAAAAGCACTTAACAAATTTTGTTCACCCTGACGTGATAGGGTTAAAAGGACCTAGGATTCGAATTCAGTGACTTTAAAACATATAGAAAACATTGTCTGATTCCCAGGCTGATTTCCATGTTCTGATTCCCAGAACATTTTTGTGTGGCTGTCTACACTCAAATACTAGCTGTAGAGTATTGCTGGGTCGGTCTACACCGACCATCATGTTTTCAATAAAACCATTTTAAAATTGCAACTTACGCAGTGATAAAAATATAATAAACCAAAGGAACCGCAATAGCTTGGTCAAGCCAACAACAACGATGGTTTTATTATCATCGATTACTACCTACATGTAAAGAAATTAATAGGCATTTATGACGTTAAATGTGAAAATTGTGCGCAATCAAAGGCAATAGCTTTTTCCATTAGCCATCACAGACTTTGAGGTATGCAAAAATGCTATAAAAATAATAAATAATAAAAAATTTTTACCATCAAAAATATTAAGACAATTTCAAGCAATTTAATGGATTTCTAAAAAGCACTCCAAATCGAACTAAAACCACTCGAGCGTAGAAGAATTACGCTCTTGTGGCAAAAATAGAGCGTACTTATTCACCAGGCACACTCGAAACTGTGGTGAATGAGTTAAAATGAGCAGTTCAACAGAGAGTGACTCAATTTAATGCAATCCAAAAAAAGCTGATGCAAGCACCATTTGTTAAGTAAATTTAATACACCTCAATAACATCCATAAAACCAAGTGGAACGTATAGCTAAGCTACACACCTTTCGTTAAGTCACATAAAATGCACATACGATCCATTTTCTACAGCAGTTATTTAAACCATAGCATGTCCTCGAACCACTAGCAGTTAACAGTGATATGCGCTGTTGCTGTTAAGATGATGTTACGAAGAATGACTAACAGCAGCAGCGCTGTTAAGTTCAAGAGCGACAAATAAGCTGTTATTTAAACACTTGTTGCTGTTAAGATATAATGGAACTCTGAAAATTAACAGCACAACGTGCTGTTTAGCACAAATTTTAAGCATTGCCTGCAAAATAGGCATTTAGCACAAATATTTTAAGCTACAAACAAATTTCATGTCAGCTGCATACATACACTGCTAAAATAGATTAATAACATACATTACTTAATAAATAAGAAAACTTAAAAAAGCTATTAAATTTAAAAATTGAACTCATTATAAGTTCACAATTGATTTACTGTACATTTTTCCAATTCTTACATAATCTTAAAGTGCCTTAACGATCTGCGCTTATGTGGCTTTGATTGACAGCAAATATCATTAACGTTTGCAGCTACAAGTTGCTGACACATTATCAAGTCGTGCCTTCCACCCGTGCACAACACCAAAAGAACTTTAACAGAGACCTGTTAGTTATATGAAACGTCTTTTTTATTAACGCTCTTTGTCTGCAGCGTGCTCTACAGCAGTCTGTTAACAACAGTTTCTTAGCAAATTTTCACGTTCCACACAATTGAAATATATTTTGCCTTTCAGCGCAGGAGAAGTACTGTTGTTTGCCCCTTTTTAACACACACCTGCTGTTAAGTATTAAACATTTTTTCTGCTGCGCTCTCACAACTCGTTTGCTCACTTGTTGCCACAGAGCGACGTTGCTATCAACTTAATAACATTGTTTTTGTTTTCTGCCGAATTTTTATGGGTTTTTTTTTTGCACAGTCAATGTTGTTGGCTGACTGCTAACCAGCAGCGACAGACAACAACAGTTGCTAACTTTAAGCTCTGCTGAGCGAACGTGCGCGCCGCCACTGCGGTGGCCGACGTCGGACGAAAGTAGTCAGTTTAATTTTTTGTTTTTATTTGTTTTTTTTTCTTTACTACACGTTTCTTTTAAGTCGCTCGTTTCTTCAACGATCGCTGCTGATACAACAACTCAATGTTGCTGTGTCTACGTCGTGTTCTTGTTGTTGCTGCTGCTATTGTGTCTTCTCAGTGCTTCGCATATGCATTTCAACATGTGTGCGTGCATTTTGTTATACGTATATAAATATGCAGTTGCGCTTGTGTGTTGGAGTGTGCGTGTGTGTTATGTGGATTTTTGTCGGTTTTGCTTTTGAGTTGAGTTGCTTTGGATTTTTTTTTGACAGTTGAGTAGTTTTTGGCATTTTTCCTCACAGTGTACGAGTACTTGTGTGCAGACGCGATAAAAACGACACAGACGAGCGATTTTTTTTGTTCTGCTGCTATTCTTTTGCCGTCCGTGTGTCATGTGTATTTTTTTTTCGGCCTCGTTCATAATTTTTCGTTTGTTGTCTGTCGGTTGTGCTGCGGTGCTCTAGCAAAAAAAATATCAAATTTCGGTGTGCAAATATTTCGCAATTCAACGCAAGCAAATGAATTAAATATTTTTGCATAATTAATTGTTAGATTTAAGTGTGAAAATTTCAAAAGTAACGGCATTAAGTGGCTGGAAAATTCGACGCTGTCGTGGAATTTTAATGTGCTGCGTTGCGTGCGTGTGCCGCTGTTTTATACGTATGTGCGTGTGTGTGTGTGTGTGTGTTTGGTTCGACAGCAAGTGTGTTTTGCTCTTTGTTTGCTCAGCGAAACAGTTGATAAATCATAATTATTGATTTATAAAAATAAAAACAAAATATTTTCTTAGAAACGTAAAAAAATTTATTTAATTTAAATATAAAATACTTAAAACAATAAAAGCAGTCATAAAAATAATAAAAAACTCATTCGTGGTCGCCGTCGTTGTTGTCGCACTGCTTCGTTGTTGTTCGTATATTCGTTGAATTCATTCATCCTTCGTTTCGGTGCGCTTGCTTGTCGTATCAACTAGCGCTGCTGCTGCTGTTCGTGTCTACGCTGACGTTGACGTCGTGGTTTTTTTCTTTGTAATCATATATATTTTGCGTACATATGTGTATTTATATACTACGCTGTTATATTTTTATATACCTGCTAACAACAACAAACATAAAGTGTGGTTTGCAAAAAAAAAAAATAGTTAATAAAAGCAAAGCAACAGCAGCCGGCAAACAAATTGCAAAAAAAAAACAATAACAACAACAACAATGAGCAATTGTTCAATAGCCGACTACTACATGTGCAGCTGTTCCTTGCGCACACTGTTACAAGCAAACAAACAAACCCCGCTGTTGTCATAAAAACATATCCGGGTTTGCGTTTTGCCTTGATAGGCATAAATCTTATTATTTACTACTGTTTTGCAACATAGCGATGACAGCTGAATAAGAAATTTTGTTTATATAAACAAAAAATTTGTGTTAATTTCAAGACATTATTTCTGATAAACTGTTCTGAAAGGTTTGCAAATTAATAATTCTCGTACCTCCGGCATTTGAAATTCAGTAAAGAATACAATACAAATTTTTTTTCATATATTTTTTTAGATTTTTTGTATTAAGAAGACCTTCTTAGTTCAATTCCGCAATATTTCCGCCCGCTCGCAAGTAGTTTAGAAATTATAAAAATGGGACTAAAAATTTACGATTTTTTAGTTTTCCTACAAAATAAAGCATTCCTAGAGCGTTCAAGATCCGGCAGCATCACCTAAAAAAAAATGCCACTTATTTCACTGCCGCAGATCTCTAAATGTGATGGCAGAACAGCTAAAAATCTTCCTTTGCTGCATCCCCGCGCATGGAGACTTTCCAGGAAACTGCAAAGCAGATGAACTAGCTCGACATGGTACTATCAATACCTTAGCGAGAGAAACGGAAAGAATTGGTATGCCTATTACAACATGCTAACTACTCACAAATGAGCTATCCCTTAAATGAAACACATGCAACACGGCGCTTCAGGTTTGGCCAATGCTGAACTTGAAACGCTCGAAAGAACTAATTTCCCTCAGAAAGGATCAAATTAATAGTGTTATCGGCGTCCTAACAGGGCACTGCTTAATTGGTAACCACGCCCGAAGATTAAACATCCTCCATAACGATTTCTGCAGAAGCTGTAGAGATAAAGAGGAGGAAGAATCCACAACACATCTTCTCTGCACATGCCCAGCGCTAGCTAAAAACCGCCGCCCGCCTCTTTCTGGGGCGGTTTGGTTTTAATGTGACTGGTTTTATAGTTTAAATGATTTTATAGTGACCTAGGCAGTCTCTTAAAATCTTCGGCCTACAGACTACTAAGCTTTAAGAGAAGGCAAATAATTAACCCCCTGGTATCATAACGGGTCTAATTGGCCTATGTGTGACTCATAGACAGCCGTCTCAACATACCTACCCATCTACTTATTCCAACGATTTTCTAACATTGCGTTGACCTTTGAATAGTAAGATTTCTTACGATCTCCGAAATACGCTTCAGTTTCCAATTCGACCTGTTCATTCGTCTTAAATCTCCTTCCCTATAGCCATCTTTCTTAGTTTTGGAACAGATAATAGTCGCTGAGGGCCTTCAAAAAGTCGAAACGTAATTCGTGCTATTTGGCCATGGTTTCGATCGATTTGTGGGCTGAAGCATTGGCTGTCAAAAAAATGTTTTTTTTTCTATTAAGGTACTATTACAGTGTGAAGTTATTAAAAACAACACCTTTTTTATTAATTTTTTTTACATAGTATTATAAAATTATTCAATTCAAATTTATTTACATTATGTACAGTTAAAGTTGAAGTTATAAAAAAAATGTTTTTTTTTGTTTTTGTATTTGTTGTTTATTTTCTAGAGGTCGTTGAAGTTGGCATGTTTAAAAAAAGGCTGTAAGTTGGTTTCTCGTCTCCAGCATTTCCAAGGCGTCGGAAAGTAAAAAATCAAAGTGCATTCTTCAGTAAAAGGTTGTAGTTGAGCACTCTACCTACGCAAATAAAAAAATAAGGCAAACAAAAAAAATGGCATGCGTTGAAAAAAAAATTTACAAAAAACCCCTCTTTTTGGCAGAAATTCTTAGCCGTAAAAAACAAAATATAAAAGTTTCTCTGCTTTTTATAGGTAGAGTGCTTAACAGAGTCTATGAAGATCACAATAAATCAAGTTTCATCGAAATCGATCAAGCAGAACTCGAGATATCTTGGAAACCAATTCGAAAAAACTTGTTTCGAGAAAAACGCGATTAGATTTTCTTCTATGAACGATAATATATGAAAAAATGCGCTCATACGAATATAATGTATGTTATATCTTTTTTTTTTATTTGATATTTTTTTCTAAAATTTCGTACACGTATTCTTAAGACCTTAAGGAACCAGATTCTAAAAAAAAAAAAAAAAAAATTTTAATTTTTTACACACTGTAATAGTACCTTAAATGGGGCCGTTTGTTTGTGATTTTGTTCTTCAATTGGTTCAATAATTTGCAGTAATAGTCGCTGTTGATTGTTTTTCCTTTTCTCAAATAGTCGATGAACAAAATACTACTTGAATCCCAACAAACGGATGTCAACACCTTCCCGGTTGTTGACTCTTTGCACCCACTTTTACGGATTCCTTTGATTCTGATGTATAGTGATGAATCCGTGTTTCATCCCTTGTCACTATTTTACGCAAAATTCAGTCTGATTTAATTTAAGCATGTCCAAACATTGTTGGGAAGTGCAAAAACATTCATGTTTTTGATTGTTTGTTAACGAACACGGCACTCATCTTACAGTCAGCTTTCTTATTGCCAAATGTTCTTGTAAAATTGAAACTAGTGACCCACTTGATATACCTACGTCAGTAACTATCTCACGCAATTTCACTTTCACACAGTCCAATACAAAATCGTAAATTAATATTCTGGAGTGGTCACTGTTTGTGGTGCTACCTCAGATTTGCTGATTCGACCTCTTTTGAACTCTGCAATTCAATATTTTACGAATGAATTCCAGGAAGCAAATTCTTCAAAATATTTATCGAGCTTTTCTTTTCTTTCCTTCGCACTTTTGCTAAGCCAAGAGTTATGCTTATTCAAGGCACGAAATTCTTTGTTCTCTTTAATAAAAATACCAAATGTTGTTTAATTTAGAACACTAACGTTACTTCATTGACAGAAATATCTGACATTTATGGTGTGTTCATGTTGTGGTTGCCCCTTGTCACAAATATCATGAATTTAAGGAGTGGTGGTGCCGTCACTTGGAGATAGGGCTGCCAGATTTGTTTTTAAAAATCGGGATTTTGCAAAAAAAAAACTGGACGTAAGCTAAAAAATCGGGACAAAGATTTATGCATATCGCTCGATTCCTGTTTTCGAAATATATGGATATCTTAAAGTCAAAATTCAAAAAATGGAAAATCTTGATTTAAAACGTAGAAAAACTCAAAAAATGGAAAATCTGGCTTGAAAACTTATAAAAACTTTTCGTAGTTCAATTTTAATTGTCTGAACGATAATAATTTCGAAATTTTTGAGCTAGAAGAGCAAAAAAAGAAGTAAATAAAAACATAAAATATTTTTAAAACGTAATAAAGCGGGACAATTGAAGTCCCGCGTAAGGTCTTTGCGGGACGTACATTTTTAAGCTGAAAATCGGTACAACACGCGTGTAGATCGGGACCTGGCAGCCCTTATTGGAGTCCAGCAGCATCTTGAACGCCCTAGTATGCGTTTCAAAATAAAAGCATGCTGTTACCAGTTTTACACGTTTTTAACCAAAAACATCCATCAATTTTAGACATGAGAGATTGAAGTGAAAATATTTTTACGAAGAAATTTAATGCAGAGTTCGTATGCGATGTCCGAAGTTATCTGGTCACTTTTTCTAAATTTTCAAGATATTGAAGATTCAAGATTATGTGCCAAAATCACCGTTTTACAAGATATTGGGGTCTAACTAATTTTTCAATGAAATGTGCAAAGAAAGTTGGCAATAAAGCTAGCAAGTGAAGCCATTCGGAAGATCCTTCGTCTTAAAAGACTTGCTAGCTGATAGAAAATCATGACTTGCTCCCATGTTATAACAAAATCAAGTAACTAGCAACTTGGTTTTGTTGTTCCATAAGTTTGTTGAATAATTTCATGTATTTTTATAAAAAAAAGCATTTTTATACTATACGTCGCTCCTATATATTATGTCTATTGCCTTACTTTAAAGTTTTAGTTAAATTTTCCAGTTTTGCACCGTTTTAATCCATGAAGCATTCCGTAAACGAAAATATGGTAAAAGATAGTAATTGAGAGAGAGAAAAAACACCCAAACCTTCCCTTGTTAAAAATTGCTAGTTTTATTCGAAGGAATATCTTCTGGCAAAATGGTAAAAGTGTCGAAATGCTTAAAATCAGTTGTTTACAAGTTATCAAAGAAATTACATAATAGTAAAAGTTCTTTGAAATAAATCAAAACTATAAGAATAGAAACCAGAAACATTGAAAAATACTGAAACTAATATAAATGCTTAACAACATAATGAATTTTAATGTTGTTAAAAAATCTTATGCATGTCAACTGCACTGTCGATGCTCTACATCAAACCAACGCTAAACAATCATTTTTCTTTTACAGTTTATACAATTTTAGTCCGATAAGCGTTCCCGTACTTTTTTGAGGTTTTCTCTCAACTTTTGAGAAATGTCTGTTTTCTAAATATGTTTAGAATTTATTTTAAGAATAAATACTTTGGAAATTATGAAACATAACTAGGGACATATTTTTTCCAAAAATTTAAAATATCGAAAAATCGCTCTAATAAATTCGAACCAACTTGGAAATGCCTTTACGGTTCTTATTATCTAGAAACTATACTTCATGAAATTAACACTGCCATTTTCGCCGCGACAAATTCTTTTTCCAAATTATTTACTAGTGTAATAGATATAGTAAGCCCACTGAACGTCCTTCCGAAACTTAAGGTGATTATGTTTATAAAATACACTTTGTTAATAATACACTTAATTAAAGGAATTCCTCGAAATTTTCTTTTTCAAAAATTTCTAAGCATACTTTAAATTGTGACAAAGTTTTTGGTTTTTTTTTTCCTCTACTCTCTCTGAGATATTTGATTTAAGTCTTCTTACTCCATTTCAAACCAAAACAGACTAAACTGAATAGGTGTTGTAGCACCTGAAATCTTTGGTTAAAAGCTAAAAGCTTTACCGACGTATTATTATTCCACATTTTTATTTTTAAGTTTGGTAAAATATACAACTTAAATCATTTTCTAAGCTTTCAGCTCTTATGTATTTCTTTTTTTATCTCGTCAAAATATTTTACCAAGCCTCCAATTCATTCCATTTGATCTTGACTCTTAAAGATATATCTCAAACATTATTCATAGATCAAAAATTTTGATTAATTCTTTTCAACGATATTGTTTCAAAGATGGAGTAGAAATCTAAAGGGGAAAACTGGTGAAAGTTTATCCATTCTTCTTTATTCACAAACTCATTCAAAACAAATTTTGATCAAAAAATTGTTGAATAAAAATCCCCTCATTAAAAATACTAGTAAATTCAAATTAAAATAAAGTTAAGATGACAATAAGATTAAATAATCGTAATTGTTAGCTTCAAATATTTGCTATAATTGAATCTCTTATGAGAATCGCTTAAATACTATGTCCAGAAGATAAGAAAACACTCCAAGGAATACCCACAGAATGATCAGATTTTGAGGAAATAATACTCGACCTTTCTTTTAACTCAAAAATTGCAGAAGTAGAATATCATGAGTGGTTATATACAAAACTTAAAACTATGGCTTAAAAGATTGCAATCAAAATTAAAAATTAAGATATTTACTTTTGGTACAAAAATCCAGCAACCTGAAGATTTATAATCTGATGTAGATGTTAGAAGGCGCTTAAGAAGCCTTTTAATGCAATTTTATATTTTTCCCAAGTTTTAATTTCAAAAATCGGCATTCTTCCTTCAAGGGCCTTTTTCACCGACAAAGATTAACAACAATTTAATGCAGTAATTTCTCATGTTGTTTCTTATTTTCCTCTATATGTTAGTTGTAAAGGATGTTTTTTTATTAGGTTTTTTTTTCAATATTTATTACTCTATTGTCTGACAGTTGTTTTGACAGTTTAAAGTGACGTCTCTTCAGTATTGTTTGGCAAATCATCATGAATAGGTTAACTCCAGAACAACGCTTCCAAATCGTGGAAATTTATTTTCAAAAACAGTGTTCAATTAAAAATGTTTATAGAGCACTTCGTGAATTTTATGGTGCACATAATCGTCCATCTGAGACCACATATTTCGTCTACATTCACTTTTTTGGATGCCAAGCCACCGAAAAGATTGAGAAGAGTGCATACAGAAGAATGGTGCGGTCTATGGGTTGGTGGAATCATCGGTCCTTATTTCTTTAAAAATGAGGAAGGACGACACGTTACCGTGAATGGAAATCGATACAGAACCATGATCAATGAATTTTTGTTGCCAAATCTTTAAGATATGAATGTGGACGAAATGTGGTTTCAACAGGATGGTGCCGCTTGTCGGGCGAAACAATCGACTTATTGAAAGAACATTTCAACGACAACATTTTTTCCATAAATAGACCGGTGATTTGGCCTTCGCGTTCGTGTGATTTGACGCCACTTCATTATTTTTTGTGGGGATACGTGAAGTCATTGGTTTATGTGGATAAACCAGCAACGATTGACGCTTTGGAAACCAACATTCAACGTGTCATTGCTGAAATACGCCCTCAAATGCTTGAAAAGGTGGTCGAAAATTGAACCTCCAAAATGACTTGTGCAAAATAGTCGTGGTGGCTTTATGCCCGAAATTATATTTAAATGTTAAATGCCAAAAAATTATCTACCAAATAAAAATTTTTTTTGGCCATTTCATAATTTGGCATGTGTTTTATTTAAATTTCAAACCAGCAAGCTCTTAAAAAACACCCTTTATATAAAAAACAACAATTAACATCGTTTTGAATAAATTCATTTAATATAAGCTATTTTTGTCAATATTTCACTTTAGGTCTTGTACCTTTATTTAAACTTGTTAACTATTTAAACATCCAAGAATCAAAACCGGATGTTTTCCTGCAATAAGTTATAAAAGCAATAAGTTAATAAGTTATAAAAGTATGTTTGAAATAGTTGTTAAAGTATTTTTTATCCATAGTTTTATCTTGCAATATGACCATCAGGATTAAATGTCACCCCTTTGCTTAGTCTAAATCACTGCTACTTTTTAAAGCAAAAAAAACTAAATTTATAATTATTTAATTTTATAAAATTAATTGTATCCCCCTCTACTACTACTTTTTAACATTATAATACTTTTTTACACATGTTGCTCTTTTTTAAAATATTAGTATTCTACTCCTTTTTTATCGATTATCAACTCCTTTTTGTGCTAGACAAAATATGTGCACACTTCAACATACAAACATATATTGGTAACATGTAAAAAAGAAGAGATCATTAACCTCATCTGTTGCTCTTGAAACACACTCATTCACATATGTACACACACACACACATATACGTGTATATACGTACATAAATATTTTTATGCTCCACTCCATTCCGCTGCGTACTTTTCCCCAGCAACTCAAAGAATCAGCCCCTCAAACACTCATTCATTGCCACTCTCTTTTAAGTCACTCTCTTTTTATGCCAATAGCTCTCCACATAATTAGGTTCCATGCTCTCCCCTACTGGCACTCTCTCTTATTTGTTCTATATACGTTCTGCACTTCAAATAAACCTAAATACTTAATCTGCGTTACCTAAGCTTTAATCTGCCCCTTCCGCTTATAGATCACCCGACCCCACCCATCAATCAACTGTGCTTTTTTGTAGCTCATCTGAATTTCTTTGCAATTTTGTCTATGTTTTCATATTTCGTGCAAAAATTATTTGAGTTTCTTAATTTAATGGTTATTTTTTTTTTTCTTCTTCCCCCCGAATTGGAGCAATTCTAGTGTGTCTACTTTGTTTTTGCCTTTACTTCGTCTGGTGATTCGTTTTCGTTTATCACTAATATATTTGCTGCTTCGTTCTTTGTTTGTTGCTGTTGCTGTTGCTGCTGCTGTTGTAGATCGCCAAGATCGCAAAAAAAAAATTTGTTGCTGTTAGTGTGTGTTTAATTTTATTGCTGTCGCAAATTAATACATTTTTTATTTGCAAAAATTTAGTTAAACTTTTTTTAAAAAAAAAAAACTAAATCACTAAATTGTTGAAAGTTCAACAAAAAAAAAACACCACAAAAAATACTCTTATATAAACATATCAAAAAGAAATTGACGAATTTATTTCCGGCAACTTTAAATCAACAAAAATAAAAATGTCCTCATCGAAGCATATCATGCAGTCACATCGACATGATGATCCATTTAATTATGAGGAACTCAATGTCATTGGAACAGGTAATTGATTATATTTTAAGAGTTTGTAAACAGTGGCGTTTGCCGTCATATAATTAGCCAAAATATTGAAGTGTGAACATAATTTTCATAAATTCTTGTTGTTGTCCGTAATACATATTTGTATATTCCGAAAGTATTTTGAAGCATAATTCAATTTCATAATCACATAATCTTATCGAAACTTAAATCATATACATATAAAATATAACGATTCACTGTGAATTCTTTTAACGACTCAGCCAATATAACTCTAGTTTTACCTTCCAAAACTTACTTCTTGCCCATTTAAGGACAAGCATTAGAGGGCAATATGCCTAGGATCTCAAAAAAAAAAGGTTTAAGACTCTAAATTATTTTGTTATTCTGACAGTCAATTGAGAAAAACAATTTTGTTAATGTAATTCCTTTTACAATATTCAAAAAGCACCATGTGAGAAATCGGTATTGAAGAATTAAATGTATCCCTAAAAGTATGCTAACACTTGCGCCGAAACAGATTTTAAAATTGGATCAGTAACCTTAAAGAACTGAAATTTGATCTTAAGACCAAAATTCTATATAGAATAGAATTTCGGAAAGAATGCCAGTACCAGGTACAAATTAAATTTTGATCGTTACAACTACCCAGCAGTTACTTGGAGACAATCGGGAAAATGGGAAAATAACTAGTTTATTTCTAGTTAAATGAAAATAAGTTTTGAGATAGTGTCGATCTTTTTTTGTTCAATCATTTAAAAGTTGAGTTGCAAAATCAAAATCGATATTATAATCTACAACCCAACCCAACTTCCAGATGAAAAGTTTTTCTTACAGTTGTGTACTTACAGTTTTTGGCATTACGAAATACAACCGAAGTTGAATGCGATTGTGTCAGCTGTCAAAATTCTACAACTGCACTTCGTCTTCGGAATGTGTTGATACGAGATTGCATGGTTGAATTTCTAACATTTCTGGAAAGTTATTTTGAGAGCCCTCTTTATAGATTTTGTATACTAAGAAAAAAGTTTCTGGGAATATAATAAAAAAGGCATCATATTTAGAGAAAAATGGTTTAGACTTTGCTCCAGAGAATGCTTTTCTCTAAATGTTATCCTTAAAATTCCCTATAAATAATAAAAAGCTTCTTTGAAAAAGAGAAATACATAAAATATATCGTTTTTAAAGAAAAATACTTTTTATATTTGAGAAAATATTTGTTTTTATTGAAGAAAATACTTCTCATAGTGAATTTTTTATCAAAATATAGGAACATTTTTTAAATGAGAATTTTTTTGTGCGAGAAAAATACTTATCATTGTCAGAGACATCGAAATATTTCCATTTCCCACAAGTGAAGAAATATTTCTTCGAAAATTTGAAAATTTATTCTAATTGAACAAAATTTTATTCGAAAAAGAGAAAATTGCTTTTATCGAAAAAAGATAAATTTTTATCGGAGAAAGATATGTGTTTTTTTCTGAGTGTAGCCTTTTCTAGTTTATAATGCAATCCTCGTTTCGAAAAGAGGCATCTAAAACTGCTTTTGAGTACAGCGATTGTCCTTTCAATTACCTTGACCAACTTGATTGGCCTTTCCTAGCGTTCGCATAGATATAATTATAGCGAGAATTCGTTGTAGTTTGCTCGGAAAGGAGGCATTAGATAGGGCTTTAAGGAGCATACAGCATTGCCTACCAAAAATATATATAAAATTTATTTAAAAGCTGATTTAACCAAAAATCCATGAAATTTCTGGAATATTATTCGGCAAAAACTGTTTGTTTTGCCACACAAATTCGAAATCATGGTTAGATCACTAATAACGAGCATCCACACAGCGAATGTTTATTGACTCATGATCACATACCTAAATGTAAAAATAAATAATGTTTGCTATTGAGATGAAATACATTAACGAGTTATTGTACTCACTTTAATAACGTTGAGGGTGCAATCATTTTTCCTATAGAAGTGCAGATGCTGAAAGCCTTTTTCAGGTGCAATAATGCTGACATGGATACATTAGTCAAGCTTTTATAGTAGACGCTACCTTGAGGTTTACTTGCCCCATGGCCAGGAGTCGTGAATTTTCAAAATCAACTCTCAACAGATTAGCTTTCAGAATTCAGGGCCGCGAAATAACCGCACTGAGACCTTTTCGGGCCCAGCACCCATTATATTTTTCACCGACAGACCTTATAAATTGGCAGTGCAATATCTTGGACCAATACTTCTCTTGGGAGTTGTTTTCTCAAATCCAATGGTTTCTGGAATATAATTAAATTTATCGACCAGTTTCCAGACACTCAGCACCAGGGTTGCCAGATACTCTTCGCATAAGAACGTCAACAAGCTATTCAAAAATCGTTATGGGGTGGAAAAATCGTTATTGGCCCGTCCTAAAAATCGTAATTTAAGTCCTAAAGTCGTCATAAAGTACAGAAGGTTTAAATTTTTACTTAAGGTGGGACATAACATTCGCGGCAGAGAAAACAGACCTTTTTTAAAAATTCATAACTCAGTCAAAAACTAACATTTTTCCAAAATTTTTATTTTTATTTTTTCATTATTGTAGAGAATTGCACAAATTACAAGAAAAAAAATTCAAAAAATATATTTTTCACTCCAACATGGTTTTATAGAGCTCCAAACGGGCGGCAGAGAAAAAAACCTCGTAGTTGCAGAGCTTGGAGTCGCTCTTGTCCGATCTAGAAAAAAATGACTTTTTTAAATTTTAACAAAATTGGTTATCGTATGACAGGAGCTTTTTTTTTAAATTGTTTCCCAATTTTTGGTGATGTTTCAAATTTGAAAGTATGTTTTTTCGAAAAAAATATTGACTTTAAAAATTCATAAAAAATCGAAAAAAATGTAAAAAAAGCTCGTGTCATACGAAAGCGAATCAAGTTAAAAAAAAAAAAAAAAAAAATTCGTCAAAAAATAATCCCGTTAGTGCCGCAACCAGTACGAAAAACATGGTTTCAAGATAAACGTGTTCAAAGTTTGTGAACAAAGAAAAATGCAAAGAAAAATAAAAACGCGCTCACACTAATCCGGCTGTAACTCTTAAACCCGTAGGAACTTTTCCATGAAATTCACATCTTAAGAATATTTACTAAAATACAAAATTATAAAAAAAAGTCAATTACAAAAAGTGGTCAATGTCATGTCCCCCCTTAATACAGCCAAATCGTTAAAATTTAAATTTTTGACAATGCCTTCTTTTATAATTTTTGAAAAAAGTCTTTGAATAAATGTTGTGATTTCAACGTAAGCTGTCTTTGCGATATAAATAAATTATCGATAAGCCTCGTGAGCTGTGTTCAGTTGCTCCAAAAAATTTTAAAGCAACCTTTAATTTTTTTTAATTGAAATTTCATGTACATTACATGTGTTTAAAGAAAAGCATGTTTATCATAAAAAACGCCAAAAAAATGGCCAGGCGATTTCCCAAAAATTTAAGCGCGGAAAAAAAAGCCACCATTTGTGTCTGTCAGTGATATTGGGGATATCAATTCACCAATAAACCGTATTTGCCAAAATTCGCACTTATGTCATTTTTCTTCAGAACCGACGATATGTGGAACCAGTACTAGCTTTTTGCGTCCTCTTATTAATCTCAATGACAAAGTCGTCTTTTCTATTCTTAATAAACGTTTACTTCCTGGCTGGCAACCACTATTTTGTGGTGAACACACTTCACGACTTTTTTTGTATTATCTTTTATATGCAGTTTTTGTTCAAAATTTAATTATATCTTGGTAAAAAATTGTTTCAATCTTTAGTTGAAGAGAATTAACGCCAGAAGAACAATAACAAAAATATCAGACAAAAATGTAAAAATAAGCAAATGTTACACTAATGCACCCAACTTTCATATACTTATATTGTATATGGACATTTCCATGGTGTCGAACGTGACTGTTGTAAACATTTCAAGCGAAAAAAATGTCATATTAAAACAATTTAAAAAAAAAACAAAAAGCGAGCCTTATAGCTCTCAATTAGCCCTTTAATTATTGGTATTGTCAATTGTTAGGTCATTTTTAGTTCTCAAGATATTAGCAAAAAACCAAGGTGGTCGCACGTGACCAAAAACAGAAGTGGTTTTCGTGGCAAAAAATTCAAACGCGGATTTCAGCGAAATGGGAAGCAATGTTTTTATGTAATTTTTTTTTTTAGTGTTGTGCATTGACGTTGTTGTGCATTAAAAATGGCTAGCATTGTAGTTCGTTCTTTATATTACTAGAAAGATTTAAGCAAGCAAAAGTCAATGCATTATGTTTCTGTTTAATAACTGTTATAAAGACAAGGCATACTAAAGATATAACAAAAAAAGCAATATTTCACATTTGCACTCTTTGCATCCGAATATTTCGCAATGAGATATGAATTAATGTAAAATGTATTTAAATTACTTAAAGTTGAATGTTTCCTTATGTGAATAAGACATCAAACATTCCCTGCAAACATTTTCTGAGGCTCTCCAAAAAATGACTCTAAAAAGAGTGTTTTTTATGCATGTTTTTTGATGACTCATTAAAAGGACTCATGAAAGAGTCTTTAATATGACTGTGAAATGATTGTTCAAAAATAAGACTCTTAAAACAGTCATTATTGTAAAAGCTTTATGAGTACTCATAAAAGACACTCATTAAAGAGTCCTAAATATAACGGTAACATGATTGTTCATAAAAAGACTCATAAAAGGTTCATATATTAATTGATATATGCGTAATCAGAAAGAAGACTCATAAAACAGTCTTCTATGGGAGTGTTGTATGAGAGAATAGAATCGAATTATTTTTAAAGCACCATATCTAATAAATAAATAAGAACTTAATCGAGAATATTTATTTTAATTGTATAAAACTTTGTTACTGTCCGTTATGGACACATGCTATCCTGACGTCGCTTTTCGGAGAATTATTTGTGGCGATATATATGCATTGGAAGTGAACTACAACAAATGTTCGTTTTAAAATGACTTCTTATATGAGTCTTAAAAGAGTATTCAATATGAGTATTAAAAGAGTACTCAATATGAGTCTTAAAAGAGTATTCAATACGAGCAATGAAAGAGTACTCAATATGAGTCTTAAAAGAGTTTTAAATATGAGTCTAAAAACCGTTATTACTATGAGTGCAAAAAAACTCATAAAACAGTCAAAAATATGAATCATATTTTGGAGCCAACAACATACGAAAATGTACTCATAAAAGAGTCTTTTTTGAGCGCATTATGATGATGAACCCTCATTTATATGAGTCTTGAAAGAGTCTTTTAAGAGTCATAATGTTTGCTGGGTTGTTATCTATAACTTTTAATTTTTTCGTCTCAGTTGACTTTTTGGTGGAAATGCCCATATATAACTCATATACTTCCTTGGTTCGCTCCCAAAGCTCATTCCCTCATTTGGAAGGCCTGTGATACTTAGTAAACTACGATTTGACATGAGTTCACAAAATTCCAATTGGATTTATGTACAAAACTATTAAAATTTTGGTTTTTTTATCCAGTCTTTGTCAACATGTGCAGTGTGCTTTGAACCATTGTCATGTTAAAAAATTACACCTTAAAACACCTGTTAGATTTTAAAGGATTCATTCATTTATTCATTTTGCAGGAAGAATAGGTATTGTTTCTTACGCATAATATCATCGATGAGTGTTGATGACAAACACCATTTTGAAAAATACAGCTCCAAACCATTATTATAAACCCACCACCATGTTTAATTGAGTGCTCCTTTAATTGACTGTCCTATACCTCGCACGACCATCTGATTGGAAATGGTTGATGGTTCAAGTCCATCAGACCAAATAAACTAAAATTTGAAATAAGCGCGAATGAAAAATATTGTTTCACAATGTTTGTTCAAAGACTTACTCTATCCTAATCGACGACGGTTGAGCACTGGTATGCGCTGCAGCAAAATCCTGCATTACCTGCACATGTCTTCTTGCCAGCATTGGTGTTTTTTCTTGACTTCTTCCTTAAAGCCAAAATTTTAAATGCTTCTCCGAGTTGTCTACTGAGTAGCACTGATATTCAATATCTTAAGCACTGCTGCAGTAGTGATTGCACCACTGCAGGTTACCAAGTTCGCAGTACGGCGATCACCACGGTCACTTAATTTTTCTTAGCCTACTTCCTTTGTCCTTAGAATACTCTTCACTATTGGGGTATTCTCGCTGTCTTGCAAAACCCTTGCAAGGTGTAAGAATTGCAAAAGTTGCAGAATCTTGCAACGACACAACAACAAAATACAAGCGATAAAAGTTTTGCAATTCGTGATTTATATTTGTGATTTTGTGCACTCCCGCAGTGTTGCATATTTCAGTATTGCAAGGTTGCATTGTCACAAATTTTGCATCTTTGCTATACTGCGAGAATACCCCTTCTATTTTTTCTTATTCGCTGCACTGTCATGTGGGTTATATTAAATTATTTTGCCACTTTCTAACTGTATGTTCTTTACTGTATGATTTTTGTTTTCGCTATACATCATACCACTTGCTTATATTATCATTAATTGAATTAAGTACAATTTAGAAAAACTTGTTAAGCTTCAAAATAAGCAATAGATAACGGTATTGCAACATTTGCCCTTTTTTACATTTTTGTCTGCTGTTTTTCTTGTTGTTGTTAGTTTATCTTCAAACCGGTTTGGGGAAAAGAGGACAAGTGTAGCAATAATGTTATTAAATAAAACTGTGCAATTCATTACAATTTCGGGAATGTAACAGCAACTAAAATAAGAGGTGCTACAGCATGTTGCAGTAATGCTCCTTAGTGTACATATCGTCATCTTAATATAGAAAGCATGTAGCTCATAATTTCACAGGAAGATACAAAGGCCTTAATAATGCTCTTAAAATGTTAGTAATAAAAAACTATTTAATGCAGATCATTAGCGCAACCAAAAGGGGTTTCGGGGTTTAAACCCCTCCTTCCCCCCCAAAAAAAAAATTATTGTAGTACCAAGCAAAATAGAATTAAATCAAAGTGGTTCATATGAACAGCAAGCACACATCTTATCAAATGAGTAAAAACCCCAAATGTCTACAAAAATCTACTAAATTTTCATGTTTGTTTCCTTTAGACTGATTCTGACTTCTTGAGGGATTCTTGACAATACTTAGCTTTGAGTTGTCTCTTCAACTTCTAGATTGGAACCTACTAAAAGACTTGAAATATTTGGATGAAAATTAATTTTAAAGTAATACAAAATAAGGAAGCCTGAATTTGAAGAAGAGCGGTTGAGTCCCGCGCCACTGATGTGTGCAAAGAAATTTCCTCTAAAATTGATAATTTTCGTTCTTTTTTTAGAATTATTGTTTAAACATAAACATACCAAAACTCTGCAGGAATTAAGTTTATAGTGAAGTCATGTGATTCAATTAAAAAAATAATTCCGATTGATTTCTGCAACTGAGCAAAAATTTAAAATTCATAATTTTCCATAGCATTTTCCCGAATCTGTTTCATAAATATTTCTCTTAATTGTCAAATATTATTCGATTTTAAGAAATATGGGCTTATTAGAAAAAAAAATGTTGGTTTGATTTTTCTTCTGTTCATCCGTTTATCAGAGATATAATAAAGTTATACCAATTAGCGCGAATTAGGAAATGCTGACTTAAATCGACATAATATTTTTTTTAACGAAAGTCTTTACGGCAGTCTTCCAAAAAGACATCATTCATTAAAATCGAATAATATTTGTGCAATTTTGAAGGATTTTCATGAAACTGATTTTGAAAATCCAATGGAAGATTATGATTAAAAAAATATTTTTCACATATTACATACAAAAAGAGTTAGTATGTTAATGTTAAATATGACGATATCAAAAGTAGATTTTAAAGGAAATTTCATCGGTTATTTTGATGGCGAGAGACTAAAACGATTTTTTCATATTTCGGCTCTTAGTCTTTCATCCCAAGGAGCCAGAAATTTAGTGTTTTATATTTTCGGAAATGAGCTCCATTTGTACTCATCAAAGGACGAATTTTAAGGCTAACGCCAATTGGTTTTTTTACAACGAAGTGAAGTGTTCAGTCATTGTGGGGAGAAAAAAATTGGATTTTCCCCGAGAAAAATTGAAAAAATTGTAGCTGAAGCTTTAAAACCTTCGTATAACTGCCTAAAACTTTCGTTTAATCTTCTTAGAACAAGAAAAAAATCCGTAAACTGCTATAAAACTGGCGATTTCAAAACATTTTGGCCGATTCTAAAGTTGGGGTCTTTACGCAGAAGCAAGTTAATTTTAACAGATTCTGTACGATCAAAATGTCCTGACAGTGCCTGTTGTACATCCGTTATACAACTTGTTTCTTTTTTTCGTTGCTCGGCCGTTGTACAGTTTGAACTAAAAAATTTTAACTTTTACTCGGCGAGAGATCAAATTTTGAGAAAGAAACTCGATTTTTATATACATTTTTTATATTTTATTGTCTTGCAAGGCTTTGGAAAGAATTAAAATGTGCATTATTTCGATAAGTATTCGTATCCAAATAATAAAAGCATTTTTGGACTAACAGATGCCGATATTCAATCTTGATTGCAAGACTTGCATATTTTTGTGGAAAAAGTAAACAATTTTAGCAATTTTTGAAATATTTTTTAATATTAATAATTAATAAAATTATTATTATTATTATTACTATAACATAATTCCGTAAAATGTGAGTGCGGAACGCTTGATTTTTTTGAAAAATTTCATAGCATATTTTCAGGCATTTTTTGTTTGTAATTTATTGAAACTTCAAAAACTTTTTATAATTTTTTCATTTTGAAATGTTCTGTTTTACAAGAAATTCCGTTTTTACTTCAAGGTATTTTATAAATATTTGGAACTCAAAATTGTTCTTTGCACAATTTAAAATCAAATATGTGACCATCGCTGATTTCTGTGACCATCGCTGATTTCTAATTCAGCTTAAAGAAAATCAATACTTCATGTTTTTTCTGTATTGAAACCGGACCCGTCATTTTTGACGGGAAAGAACTAGTACTATTTATTAAAAACTTAACTTAAAATTTAAATATGACTGTTTTTTTAGGGGTTGGGTCGGTTTGAAAATTAATTTTGTTTTTTCCTTATGACATTGTACAATATGTCCAGAATATTCTCCCTAAACCTTTAATCCAAACTTATTTTTTCCAATTAGCTGTCATGATTTCCCAAAAGTTATAACCAATCTTGTTATAATTTGGAACCCTTCTTCAAGGTACATTATCCAGTGGTTCAAATATTTAGTTCTTATATTAAAAAAATTAGTTATCATATTCTTTGGTTGAGCCTTCGAAACCCACCTAGTCCATTAACTTAACCCAATAACACCCAAGAGTTAAAAGTTATTGCTGTGAAAGTTATTGCTTTGTAAAATTGATTTTATATATAAGTCCAAAATTTGATAAAACCCCCTCCAAAAAAAAAATCCTGGTTGCGCCCCTGTTGCAGATTGTAATGAAAATCATCAACAACTTCAGTATTTATAACCATATTTCAGTTTTTTTTGTTTTATATAGGGTATTTTAATAGAGAATCCCAAAAAAAAACTATTTTGACATATGGTGAGTTACGTCCTTTCTATATTAAAGTGACGATATGCTCGTTCAAGATACGAAAATTAATTCTTTTTTTTTCGTTTACAACATTGATAGGTCAAAAATTGATTACTTTTACTCGTTCACGAAAGCTGTCATACCAAAATGTCTTAAAAATGTCGTGTTATATATCATATCATATGCCATGACATTGACATGACATATGTCACGAAAGCTGTGATACCAAAATGTTGTTGCCAAAAAATGTCATGTCATATGTCATGTCATATGTCATGTCATATGTCATGTCATATGTCATGTCATATGTCATGTCATATGTCATGTCATATGTCATGTCATATGTCATGTCATATGTCATGTCATATGTCATGTCATATGTCATGTCATATGTCATGTCATATGTCATGTCATATGTCATGTCATATGTCATGTCATATGTCATGTCATATGGGCATCTCCCAAAAAAGGTCCACCAAAAGTGAAGAAAAACATTAAAATAAAGCACTCTAACAGCTTTTAACTTTATTTTTTTTTTATTTTGATTAGTATTTCTGCTATGTAACTTGAATTCAACTTATGATGTATTTTTATTAAAATTTATAATGAACATCTTTACTGTATTTTACTACTGTGGAAAAATTTGTCGCGTCCATGATGTCGCGTCCGTATTCGTGCTATATCTATATAAAAAAAGATAAGAGATAATTCTTTTATTTCATAAGTCTACGAATAATAGTTATACTTTGACCTCCATTAACATGTATATTATAAATAAAAAAAAGTTCTCAAAATTAGCTAAATTTTGCATATTTCTATACGAGCTTAAAAAAACTTCTGTTTTTTGTCGCGTCCGTTCCATTGAATGATTGCTTATTACTTTGTACTAATTTGTACTAAATCTCTCCAATATTTTTATAAAATATAGCACTCTTTCGTCGCGTTAGAACACTTAAATACATATCGGCTCATTTTGTTTCTTTCTTGTTTTTCGAGTAATTAAAACCGTGCGAATGTCGCGTCCGTGCCACTGGGAGATGCCCATATGTCATGTTATATGTCATGTTATATGTCATGTTATATGTCATGTTACATGTCATGTCATATGTCGTGTCATATGTCATGTTATATGTCATGTTTTATGTCATGTCATATGTCGTGTCATATGTCGTGTCATAAGCCGTGTCATATGTCATTTCATGTCATTTATCATGTCATATGTCATCATGTTTCAAAAAAAATTTGTCAAACGGAATACATCTATGAAACCTACAATTTGTATGTATGTAAATAATACATTTTATCAACAATTCTTTTCATTTACGTATTCGCATAATTTACTACCTTGTACTTGACTCTTTTACATACAATTTAACATGGGAACTCCCAAGTTTCGCTTTTTAATGAAATTCGTACAAATTTGCTCTCAAAGTCCAAGCAATGTTTTAATAACTTAATTTATGTGCTTATCTCTTGAAAAATGTTATGAAATGTGATAATGGAATTAACCCCGATTGCCCTCATATGTTGTATTTTTTTTTTTTTAAATGTTGATTAAATATTTATTTTATTTTCTATGCTATGCATTCCTTATGTACACTTTTTTTTAATAATTTTAATTTCATTAATAAAAGTTTGGTGTTAGTTTACTGCCGATATGGTCAGTGGAGCATTTTTGCTGCCATGCGTTTCGAATGGCAGCAGAGAAAGTTTTTTGTTTATTAGTTCAAATCGGTGAAAAGTATTGCAATCAGTGAAAAGTATTCTAATAGTTTCTTTTTTGTACTGAAAATGTTGAAATTAAAAACTGTTCATTACGTTTCTTCCAATCTTATTCCAATTTCTCCTTTTTTTTTTTTTTTTGTTTTTATGATGCACTTAATTAAAACTTAAATTTCATCAGCTGTTTTTTTTTTGTTAATGAGAGCAAAACAAGCATCGAGTTAAGAAAAATTAATAGTGAATCTGAGCTAGTAATTGTTGCTAAGTTGGCTTAAATGAGATCATTTTAAGTTTCACTTTGACTTCACATGCGCAACGTCGGCGGCTGCTATCGTGCTTCTTAGGTGGCGCAACTAGTTAAAAAAATAAATAAAAAAAAATCAAAAAAAAAAAAAAAAACTCAACAATGTTTCGTATAAAATTTAGCCAAGTTACCGAAATACAGCAATTTTCGGTGAGTCAAGCTATTAAAAAATTCAACGTATGCCAACTCAAATATTATCAAGCAGCGGTAGCAGCAGCAAATACAACAAATACAGTGACAGCAACAACAGCAGGCACAACAACAACAACAACAAATACAGTGACAGCAACAACAGCAGGCACAACAACAACAACAACAACAAAGACTTATTGAATGGCAACAACAAAACACCTGCCCAAATCGCAATTGACGTTATTTTGTCGTGTTTGTCAGTTGTTGTTTTTTATCGTTGTTCTTGCTGTTGTTGTTGTTGTTCTTGTTGCTGTTGTTGTTGCTGTTGTTGTTATTGTTGCTGTTGTTGTTCCTTTTATTGTTTGTTGCTGCTGCTGTCTGTGCTTTTTCGTGGCTTTGTCTGGCCGCCTGCCTAACCCTACCACCCACCTGCAACACCATCCCACTTACGCACACACACACACACACAAACACACATGCATTCACTCAGCCATAGATACACTTGCTTATTTATGAATGCTTTTTGTCGCAGCGTAGAAAAAAATCAAGAGGTTTTTTTTATAAAATTTTGTATTTTATTACTTTTCTTCTTGTTTTTTTCTTATTTGCTTTATTTTCTTTTTATAATTTTTTTTTTTTATTTTATTTTTATTGTATGCTTGTCAAAATATATTAAATATTTTTGCTTGTCACTGCTTTCGTCTGCGAATCTGCTTTGTACGGACGGCACAGCAGAACAATTGATAGATTTTGGTTACTTTGTTGCTCGTTGCTCGACTTGTTTTTTGCTCGTGCTATTTTTTTTTTTTTTTTTTTGTTATTTTTTCTTGTTTCTATTTCTTCAAACACTGCTGCTGCAGCTTTTAATTTTTTATTTTTTTTTTTTTTTTATTAACCTCTCATTGTTTTGGGTTGTTTTACAATTATTATTAGTGTCGGCTTTATGCCGAATGTTGTTAACAAAACAAAAGCAGCGCAAAAAAACCTAGCAACATTTTGAAAATCGTCTTTGTTCGTTTTTAGGTTTGTTGTTGTTTTATTTTTTTTATTGTTGTTGTTAAGGTTCTTAATGCGGCCGGCCTGAGCAATCAATCTACTAAGCAACAATTATTAGCAACAACAATTATAGCGTCTAGTAGTTGCTACGAATTTTAGTCTGTGTGTTTTTTTTTTTGTCTATGTGTATGAATCTGTGTGTGTGTCTTTGTGTTTGTTTGTATGCGGGTTTTTTTTGTTAGATTTAACTTGCTTTAAATATTATCGCAATTTTTTCATTTCCTCCTCCATTTATTTACTCCTCTTCTTCAACTGTTTTGCTGAATTATGTTAAACGTTTTTGGCTAGCTTTTCGCTTCGCCCAGCTGATCGTTAGCGTTTCCATTCATTCTCTGTTAATCATCTGTGTTATAGTCATTCATCCCATAAAACCAGCCAAGCAGGTAACGGACGGACAGTGAAGCTAAAAGAACGCGATTTCTTTTTAACGTTTTCTAAAATTATTGGAATTTTTAACATTTCTTTCATTTATATTGTTATTTTTTTTTTAACTTGATTTTTATGTATCATCTTCGTAACTTTTTTTGGTTTATTTTTGATTCTTTATTTGTCAGAGACATCGGCATCTATTGTTAATTTGTTACTTTTTAATTCTGCTACCTTTTTTGGTTAACTGCTAAGTTTGTTGTTATTTGCATAATAAAAAAAAAAAAAAAAACAAAAAAAAAACACTAAAACAGCTGACGACATTTGTTAAAATTTTTATTTAATATTCAATGAGAGAGCTCTATTTTGCACACTCTCTCTCTCGCTATCTCTCTCTCCACTTGGCCACTCTTTATTTATTCTTGAATATTTTTTTTTTATTATTTCTTCGGCATTTCTTATCTTCTCGTTATTGATTCACTTGTTTGCATTTATTTTTTGTGTGCGAATTTTTTTTCGGAACCTGACCCAGGCAGATTAGCATCGACATACGTTATTTAGTTATTCGATATTCGGCAATTTGTAATATTTCAGAGCCATTTACTTGTTTTCATTCCTCCCTATTATTTCATGGTATTCTCAGTGGTTTAAAATGGCCTTGACGTTAGAAAATGTTCTCTCTCTCTCTCTCTAAAATTGCACTTAAAAAAGCTGTTAAATGTTATCAAAATAATGTTTTAGTTATCTTGCATATTGAACAAATATCGATTTCGTTGGCTATAAAAAAAATCACTTTGGCTTATTAGGGGTTTTTTTCACTTTTAATTTATGTCAAGTATACGCTCCGATAAATCATTCAAAATTAATCTGTTTCAAAGGTTTTAAGAAACATTTTTAAAACAGCTGTTATTTCGATAACTAAAAAAGTTAACGAAACGCAGTTAACGATTTTTCGAGAAGAGAAATCGAAAATTATATTTTATATCCCAGTAAACATTATGAAATCATCTTATCTTAATATATAAAAGGCAAGCGTCCTGCTCCGTGCTCTATATCGTAAAACATGTTCAGCCTGGACCATGACCAGTTATAAATAATTCATTTGAAATGTTTGTACTTACTAAACCTTTTGCTCTATATCGTAAAACCTGTTCATCCTGGACCAGAACCTATTGTAAAATTATCTATTTGAAATCTTTATACGTACTGTACTTTTTAAAACCTGTTCAGTCTGGACCAGCAACTATTCTTAAATTATGTATTGGAAATCTTTGTACTTGAAGACTATCGTCATTTTCCTCAACTACTATACATCAAACATCATGTCTTGCTATTACAGTACTTCTTAATTAACAGAACCAGAACCTATTATAATTTTTTTGAGCTTATATTCGCATCATTTAAGCAATAAAAAGAATAAAAAACATCCCTCTGATTTTTACATGAGCTGCTTTGCTTTTGGCAGGCTGTCTAATATAATGGACAAAACCATGATAACGTTGTATTATAATATTTTAGTTCAACTAAAACAATCGGAGACAAATGCAAATGCGTTATTTATGCAATTGTTATTATAAAAAAAAAAATTATACTTTGCACACCAATCACAATAATCACTTCTTTTTTGCAAAATTTATTAACACGCGATATAAAAAAAATTTAAGGCTTCTGTTGGGCATAAAATCGAAATCTAACTAAGTTAAACGTTATATATCTCCCTAAAATTATGTTTGTCATGTTAGCACAACTTCATTTCATAGTACCAACCTATTTGATTTTAGAAAAGACGTTGGAAAATAAAAAAAAAAATTTTCTGAAATGTCCAATATAATGGACAAATCCATTAAATATATTTCTGGCGATACTTTGAGTCCGGATAACATCAACCGTTATTCCAAAATTGCTATCCTGTGCACAAAAAATTCCGATGTGAACGAAGTCAACGAGCAAGTTCTAAATATTTTAGTTGGTGACACAGTGAGAGATCTGAGCACGGATTAAATTGAAGACAGTGATGACAACGATAAACAAAATTACCCTGCCGAGTTTTTGAATGAATTTTATCCTTCAGGAATGCCACTGCATAAGTTAAACCTCAAAATTGGAAGTATTATAATACTTCTTCGAAATTTCAATACCAAAAGAGATATCTGTAATGGAAGGTGGTTAGTTTTGAAAAACCTAAAAACTTAATTAATCATCGCACAGGTATTGACAGGACACAGGCGAACATGAAATAGTTTTTATACCTACAATTGATTTGGCCCCGACAAACACAGATTTGCCTTTCACTCTCCGGAGGCGACAATTTCCAGTTAAACTGACATTTTCAATGACCATAAATAAATTGCAAGGTTAAATATTGCAAAAAGTAGGAGTTTTTCTAAAAGAACTGGTATTAAGTCATGCGCTGTTTTAGCGGGCTGATGATGTAAAACTAAGCATTATAGATGGCAAGGGACAAGGTTAAAAATTCTAAGAATTTTTTTACTAGAAATGTTGTATATAAGGAAGTTTTATCAAAATAATTTAATAAATATGTTTTCAAATAAAAACCTTTGTATATAAATCCAATAAATTTTTTTTCGCATTTTGTACTCTAAATGATTCCTTCCCGTCGAAGGACGGGCTTTTACACTAGTAATAAAAAATAATACTCAACTCTTTCATTTTCTAACACGAAAAGTAAACAAAACGGCGAAAATCAGCAGCAGAGCATAACACGAAATAATACTCACTCACTCATAGTTCTTATATTCCTCTCTCATGAATAAGTGAGCCGCATCAGATTGGTAACCCACATCCAATAAAGTCATAATTTGCAGACACGCATGCATGTTAGAGAACTATGAGTATTTTTTGTTTTTTAGTGGGAATGAGTCAAAGTATTTTGTTGAGTTGGAATAAGTACACATTTGCACCGATAATTATGGCTCATGACTTTAGTATATTAATTTGTTTGGTACTCATTGCAGATCTCTGGTAGGGATATCTTTATAAGTTCTCTAACATTTCAATATTGGCATTTTTCAAATTCGATCTGTCATTTCGAATCATAAAATAAAAACCTTAGTTTTCTTGGAAATAATAGGTCTGTTTCCGTACTCACACTGTGTATCTTCTGTGTTACTATTTTCTGTTTCCGTACTTTCTGTGCTTAAAATGTGAGAAGTAGAACAAGCATAAATCGCTCTCTCGAGCACAGAAGTTTACCAGATTGTGCTTGAACTCAAGACTGCGAGTAAATTAAGAAGAAGCATCAAGAAGAACAAGCATATTTCAAATTGAAGTTTGTTTATGTTTTGCTATTATTAAATTCAAAAGTTGTGCGACGATAAGTTGATTTTCAACTGAAAATTGTCAAAATTTACAAATTAAAAATAAATATTTTTGCTTTCAACAAACAAATTGACGATAATTTCAATTGGCGCTATTTACGTTTGACACGTCTGCTGTCAGCATCAGCTGTTTTGTGCTCGAAACTTACTAGAAGCTGTTTCCGTACTTTTGCCACTATTCTTAAATTTAATTTTACTCTCGCAGCCCGAACTTTACACAGAACTTACACAGTGTAGAGTACGGAAACACACCTAATATGCTGTTTTTAGTCAAGGTTGATTTATTTAAGGTTGCGTACATTTTTTGACGCATCCTTATTTTATATAAACAAAAATATTTTGACGTTTGCAGAGTAGGGTTTTGTGCTGCTCGAGAAAAAAAAAGTATTTTTCAGGGTTTTGTGCAGTTTTCTGTTTTATTGTGTACACACTAGGTCTGTTCCCGTACTTTTTGGACTAATTGTGGTAAAACTGTCAAAAGTCTGAGAATGAGAAAAATCTTTCGAAAATAGAGAAAAACACAAAAAAGTACGGGAACGCTTCTCGGACTAAAATTGTAAAAACTGTCAAATAAGATAGTTTGTCCAGCATTGCCTTGATCTGAAGCATCGGCATTGCAGACGAAATGTCTAAGATTTTTAATAATATTGAAATTAATTCTCAAGTTAAGAATTTATATTAGTTTTTACACATTTTCCCATGTTTCTGGGTTCCATTTTAATAGTTTCAATGAAGTTTTGATGTATCGCAATTTCTTTGCTTACTTGTAAACAGCTGATTTTAAGCTGTTTGACACTTTTACCATTTTTACTCGAAGAAATTTCTCGGACTAAAACTTGCAACTTTTGACAAGGAGGGGAAATGTTTTACTCTCTCGATTGCACTCTCTTTTACCATTTTTTCGTGTACGGGAACACTTCTCGGACTAAAACTGGTAAAAACTGGTAAAAACTGGTAAATTGGACTAAAACTTTAGAGTACGGGAACAGACCTATTAAGTCAAGATGTGTTAAAATTTTCATTTTTGTCAAAATTGGAAGTAAAAGTGGTTTTTACGATCACCGTTGTCCAATGCAATGAAAGTTTCGAATATGAAAATATTTATTTGGTCTGTCTTTCTTGATTTTCTTAATATATATTTATTTCCTTTAACCCTTTTTTAGGGCATAGTATTGAAATCCTTCAATCAAAACTAAAATTATGGGGGTAGATCAAACTATCAGGACATCCGAATAAAAAAGGACCAATAAAAGTACTAAACAAAAATTTTAGTATTCTGTTTACCAAATAGTACTACAAAAAACTACCAGTAGTATATTCAGGCAACCGTGTCAATTCTTTACTCAAATGACTACGCTTTTTTGCTCTCATTTCAAAATAAGGGAGCCGAAATTAGAAAACGTCAAAAATGTATGCAACCTTATATAAATAAGCCTTGGTTTTTAGTCTAAATGGCTATAAGTTATTTCGTTTGGACAGGATGGGTCATGCAGGCGGAGTTACAATATATGTTAAGGATAACATAGAATTTAAAGTACTTGTTAAGTCGCCACCAAATAGTGATATTGAATGCGTGTTTGTAGTTATAAATAGTAGTGAACAACATTTACTTTTGGTCTGTGTCTTCCGACCGAATCATTCCATCGATTTAACATCCTTTTTAAGTATGCTTGCAGATATTTCCCTACCATTTACAGAAATAGTTATGAGTAGAGACTTCAATAGAAAATAGAAAATATGAATGTTATAGGTATGTTTGCAGTAAATACTATAATTCCCACTCACTTCACTAAAACAAACAATACCCTTTTAGATTTATTTTTTGTAAACGATAGGAAAAGTATTCTACTTTATGATCAATTATCGGCTCCAAGTTTTTCTAAGCATGACCTTATCTTCCTTACTTACGAATTTCACATGACTGATACTGCACATACTTTCATAAATCGCGATTTTAAAAATTTCGATCATATTTTTCTTCGAGAGGCTGCATCAAACGTAAACTGGGCATTAATTTATGATATGATATCGGTTAACGATCAGGTTGAATCCCTCCAAAATAATATTGAAAATCTTTTTAATGAGTTTGTCCCAATGAAATTTGTTCAAATCAAGCATAAGCAACGCCCATAGTTCACCAAAATCATCGAAAACATTTATATTGCAGCGAAATATTGCGTACAAAAGATGGAGACGTTTTAAGACTCCAGCTTTATATGAGGAATTTAAAAATCTGCGTGCGTTGGTTGTAAAAAAAGCAAAAACAGCAAAAAATAATTATTATAGATATAAGTTTGGCTCAGCTGTAGACAGTAAACAAAAATGGCGAGAAATACGTAGTATTGGTATTGGAAAAAAACAAAAAGCTGGTGGTTGCGTCAAGGTCAATGTTGAGGAATTAAATGAAAAGTTCTCTGATATTGCTGTGCTTTCTGCTGAAGTAAATGCATATCTCTGTGTATCTAATTTATATGATGCTATCCATAATTTAAGTTTTGCATGCATAAGTTAAGCCGACGTTATAAAAAACATCCTTTCGATCAAGTCAAATGCTGTTGGGTATGACGCTATTAACCCAATTTTTCTGAAAATTTTGCTACCTTATGTACTTCCATATGTAACCTACGTTTTTAATACAATTCTCACTACATCTGTTTTTCCAGAATGCTGGAAAAAAGCAAAAATTGTTCCGATACCGAAATCTCAGGATGAGTACCGCCCTATCGCTATTCTCCCCCTTTCTCTCAAAATCTCTGGTACAGATAACGAGTCAGTAAATGAATGCCCACCTGCACAAGTACAATCTCTTAACAGATAGGTAATCAGGTTCTAGGGCCCAACGTAGTTGTACAACTGTTCTCAACGATGTTTGTGAGGATTTGCGAATTAGTCTGGATGACAATGAGGTGGGCTTTTTAGTTCTCTTGGACCACTCTTAGGCTTTTGACATGATCGTTCATGATTTATTACTGACAAAACTTAACAGAATGTTTAATTTTTCTTCAACTGCAGTCAACCTTATATCGTCGTACTTATCAGATAGATCGCAAGCCGTCTATGCAAATAACGTATTTTCAACTTTTCTCCCCGTTAAGACAGGTGTGCCTCAAGGGTCAGTTTTGGGGCCTCTCTTTTTTTGTATGTACATCAATGACCTGCCCGGTGTTTTAGATAATTGTAAAATACATTTTGTAAGGATCGCCATGTAAGGATGTTTTATGTATGGTATGTTTTATATTTACATTTATATAGTCCTAACTTTTATTGCCGAAGATATGGCTATAGAAATAATGGCCAATATGCCGTACTGTATTTTTAAAAAAGAAAAAGACTTGTTTCCCTTTTTGAGATTACTTTAACTCTGATTTTATTATTCAATTATTGCTTCTATATAAACTAAAAATACCAGTATTAATTTTTCAAATAATTCTTACAACTAATTCTTAAACTCCTCCCCACTATTCTATTTTCATGTTGTTCCGATTTCAAAATTAAATTTGTTAGTTTCTATTGGTTTGGTTTTCTTTCACTTCCTCATTGATTCAACATTGAGAAATATGCTGCACTTGCACTTGTGCAGCTAATTGGGTTATTGAACCAGTGATCGCATTGTCCACATTGGTTGATGACGCAATGTGTTATAGTAACCCAATGCAAATTAGTTAACGTTGGCTATTTGAAAGAATGAATGAAAGAAAAACAAAACAAAATATCTTTTGTTACCAAATATGTAACGTACCGTAAGCTGGCTGTGCTATGACACTACAATTTGTACGCCGATGATGTGCAATTGTATAGTTCTATTAATAAAGAAAATGTAAACGACTTAACTATGCACTTAAGTAATGTTCTTGATAGCGTAGGTGAGTGGGCGCATAACAACGGTTTAAGCCTTAATCCAAGGAAATCTAAATGCCTTGTGATTGCAAGAAAGATCCTTGATATTTCATTCAACAGTCCCACTGCTCACACTGAATGGTTCCACTATTGAATATATTGAGACGTCGAAAAATTTAGGAGTTACATTTAATAGAACCCTAACTTGGCATAACTATATTAATAACACTGTTAAAAACGTGTATGACATGCTGCGTGCGCTCTGGATAACCCAGTACTTTACGCCGCTCAGTATCCGCATTCTTCTTGCTAAAACTTACCTTGTCCCAACGTTGCTCTATGGCTGCGAAATTTTTGCCAACTGTGATAGTTGTGATAAAAGAAAATTAAACGTCTTGTACAACAATATCGTCCGATATGTCTATGGATTAAAACGCAGAGATCATATTTCACTATATGCCAAAAAACTATATAATATGACATTTGATAGCCTATTAAACTACCGCATGCTCTTGTTTTTGCATTAAATTATTAATACTCTTGAACCTAATTATCTGTACTCAAGAATTATTTTTTCTCTCTCGAATCGCCCAAACAAAATTAATAATCCGCGTCATACGTTTCTAACGTCTGAAAGACAATTTTTTGTACAATCGGTTCGTCTTTGGAACGTACTTTCCAATAGTTTAAGATGTTGTAGTAATTCAGTGCAGTTCAAAAATCTGTTAAACTCATATATATCATAACTTCCTATTTAACCATTTTCCTAAATTTATGTTAGTTTTAAGAATTAATAAGAAAATTTTTAAATTGTTTCTTATTTTTCTCTGTTTTTCTAAAATTCGTATCGTTTTTCTTTTTATAAGTTTTTAATGTAATTTAGTTTTTTATAATAATTTAAGTTTTATAATGTTACGATAAATATATTGTGTTCTGTACTTTTTCACTGCTGGTACTGTTTATAATTTTACTTTAGTATTGTTGTGCCAATAAATCGCAAAGTTAATTAAATAAAAAATAAAATAAATCAATAAAATATTAGAACCTCTACGGTCTTAGAGTGGCCGAAAATTAAATTTTCTCGAATTTCACGCTAATTTAAAATTTAAAAATTTTTGGTTTTGGGTAATAAAAGACGTTAGAAATTCTTAGACCAGAACGGGTTAAAGTTCTACGTAATTTAAACAAAAGGATTGCATAGTTTCAGGCATATATATTAAAAGTAATATGGTAGCCGCGAAAATTTTAAGTTAATATGAGTTCTAAACGAACTTTTTAGATAAACTCTTTTTTGACTAGCTATGAAGATTTGTACATTTTTTTATTAGAGACTGTAACTCTTATGAGTTTTATTTAAAAACTTTAGTTTTGACAGGCATTCCTCAAGTTTTATTGTATTCCTCACCAATAACAGGTCTTAAATTTAAACTAAATTAAAGAATGTAAGAAACAGTCAGTTGTACACAAAAGATAGCCATCCTTAAACGTTAATATTTTTGAATCCTTATCTTTATCCTTATCTTTATCCTTTTATCCTTATCTTTATGCTTATACTCATCTTAAACAAATTTTAAACTAATACTTAGAGCAACTTTGGGTATTGTTATATGGTCGGGTAATGTGATATACCTGCATCTTTTGTTAAATACGCAATTTTCGACAAGAACAAACATGTGCACATAACGGCAATGGCTTAATGCACGCTCTCATTTGCTATGTTCGCTCTTATTGTTGTGAAATTGTTTTATTGGTGTAGTCGATATTTTCTTTAAATAAATAGAGCAGAATTGTTAGTTGAAATAGATTATTTTGTTACAGGTGAATTAAGTTATCCACAAATGAGGTGAGATTTTGATTTTCTACAGCGTATTTTTATACAAAAATAATCTTATTATTTTTAAACCCGAATTCGGCTATTGTGATATAGTCAAAGTTGGGTAATGTGATATACCAGCTATTCATACCATATCTGTTCATTCCATTCATTATATATATATATACTTTGTGTAATTTTTTTTGTTAAATTTTTACATGTTTATTTGTATTCAGTTGATTTTGTTTATATTTTTTTTGTCTTTTATATATTTTTCTTTTATAAGCAAATTCCACTAAAAAAAATTGTATTAACAACAACATTAATAACACTAAAACAAAATTTAATTTCTTTTCAATAACATGTTTTTTTTTTAATTTTTGTTTAAAAAACAATAGCTACTGCTGGTGAACACTATTCGGGTAATGTGATATTGGTATACATGGCATATCATATTTTCCGAACGTGGTATATCATTTTACCCGCCAATTTCATTAAGGAGAGGTACATGATTTTTTTCATTGTGTTGAAAAAGCTCCAAATTGGGTTACGCTATAGAGCTCCAAAGTTGTAAAACACTGCAAAATGCATCAAAAAATATCCTGTGTAATGCATTATAAGCTAAGTTACAAAAGTTACTAGTAATTATAAATTTAAAAATTCCTATATCACATTACCCGAAGTTACTCTACGCTTTAACTTATAAGAATAGTTATATGTACTTATAATAGGTGATCTTTTGGCTATTTGTTTTTTCAGTGTAAATTTGTTGACACTCACGCGTGATTCGTAACATGTCGTTGCTCAGTAGACCGGACCGTTAAAGTTGACGTGCCACTCTGAAATGAGATTCGTGTCTGAAATGAGAGTTTAAGTCGAGAAAATTAAAAAAAAACAAATTTTTTTACAGTGTACTGCTTGCAAAAAATTTTGGCCAAAATTTATTTTTGAAGAGTTTAAAAAATGGCTTTGACGATATCTTTAACTTGTTTTTCGTGAACTTTTGTTTTTCCGACCCGTTTTGTTATAAATTTTCTTCTTGGTATGACAGGGTGTTTCAGATATCTGTTAATTATATGTAAAGGGTGTTTTCTTAGAGGTAAAGAACTTTAAGTTGGCAACACTTTTTTAACTGCCGGCCATTTTGTCACCTGTCAAGCGATTTGAGTTTACTTTAGTTTGGCATTTCAACATGAATATACTGACGCCTGAACAACGCTTCCAGTTTGTGCAAATTTATTTTGAAAATAATGGTTCTATTCGAAAAAATTTTCATAAGAAATTTTTTTTAGTGATGAAGCTCACTTTTGGTTGAATGGCTACGTCAATAAACAAAACTGCCGTATTTGGAGTGAATATAATCCTCAAGTGTATGTCGAGACACCGTTACATCCAGAAAAACTACTTGTTTGGTGTGGTTTATGGTCTGGTGGAATCATTGGTCCGTACTTCTTTAAAAACGATGCTGGCCAGAACGTTACAGTCAATGGTGACCTCTATAGAGTCATGATTACTGACTTTGTCGTTCCTCAATTGAACAACCATGACGTTCAGGAGCTGTGGTTTCAATAAGACGGCGCAACATGTCACACAGCTCATGCCGCAATTGATTTACTGAAGGAAATGTTTGGTTACCGCATAATTTCACCCGTAAATTGGCCTTCAAGATCGTGCGATTTAACGCCGCTAGACTATTTTGTTTGGGATATGTGAAGATATATGGCCACAAATGTTGGAAAAAGTGATTGAAAATTGGACCTCCAGATTAGATTACATCTGAGCCTCTGAACCTCTGGCTCAGTATTCTCATCGAAACACACAATCAGTTGCTTATAACATCAATCTGGCTCAGGCGGACACTTTTAATACCATCACAAAGTTATTAATCCAAACAAAGCACCTTGCCCCCATCAAATACCTTCAAGACTGTTAGTGCAATGTAAGGATCAGCCAACAATGCCTGTACATCTTATATTAAATAAATTTTTGAACCTTGGTATTTTTCCTTTATATTGGAAGTCTTCTCATCTTATTTTTTTATACAAAAAAGGTGACAAGAGTCGATGAAAAAATAAACAATTCCAAAACTCTGAAAAAAATATCTGTGAAAAGTTGATATACCTTGTTAATCATTATTAAACGATCAACACTATGATTTTCGAAGAGCCAGATCAGCCACAACTAATCTTGCACTCTTAGTCTCGGATTTTCTTACTGAAATGGAAAAAGGCTGAAATGGTTAAAATCTTATCTCCGCGAAAGGACCCAATTTGTAAAGTTGCAAGGTATCTTGACGAAAAAAAAGCACAAATGCTTCCGGTGTTCCACATGGCAGCCACCATGGACTCCCTTTTAATATAAAAAAAAAATTTAAAAAACCGAAAATGATCGTACTTACATTTTTCTCAAAGCTAAAAATGTTTAACCAAAATTATCTTTTAATCATTCAAATGTCAATTGTGTGAAAAATGCAATTCCAAATTCAAAAATTCCACTTTCCGTTTTAAAAAACTTTTCTTGTGCTTTTTGGCGTTTTTCATCGAAACGTGTTGTAAGTCGATGTCGTAGGTGTACTGTAAGTAATTTTAATTAATTTCTTATATTGATCGAATACTTGGAGTCACAATCTACAGAACTCCTTTTATATTAAAAAGAACTACGTTTTGAGTTTTTTGCGATAAAACAATGTTGAATCTTTTTTTGTTTTGTTGAATCTTTAACTTACTTCGTTTTTATTTAAGGGTGTTTTTTTTATGAGTTTTTTTTCAATATGGATTACTCTATTGTCTGACAGTTGTTTTGACAGTTTAAAGTGACGTCTCTACTCAGTATTGTTTGGCAAATCTTCATGAATAGTTTAACTCCAGAACAACGCTTCCAAATCGTGAAAATTTATTTTAAAAAGCAGTGTTCAATTAAAAATGTTTATAGAGCACTTCGTGAATTTTATGGTGAATTTTTTGGTTGAATGGATGTGGGCATCTCCCAAAAAAGGTCCACCAAAAGTGAAGAAAAACATTAAAATAAAGCACTCTAACAGCTTAAATAAAGCACTCTAACAGCTTTTAACTTTATTTTTTTCTTATTTTGAGTAGTATTACGGCTATGTAACTTGAATTTGACTTATTATGATGTATTTTTATTAAAATTTATAATGAACATCTTTACTGTATTTTACTACTGTTGGAAAAATTTGCCGTATACGTGCTATATCTATTTAAAAAAAGGTTACAGATAATTCTAATATTTCGTATACGAAGAATAGTTATCCTTTCTCAAAAATTCTCAAAATTAGCTTAATTTTGCATATTTCTATGCGAGCTTGAAAAAACTTCTTTTTTTTGTCGCGTCCGTTCCATTGAATAATTGCTTATTACTTTGTACTAACTTGTACTAAATCTCGCCAGTATTTTTATAAAATATAGCACTCTTTCATCGCTTTAAAAAAACAAAAAAAAACAAATTGGCCATTTCAGCCCTTGAAAGGACTTTGACCTAGCTTCTAATGATCAATTGTGTTGTGTGTGTTATTAAATGTTTGCACACAATTGACCGAGAACTGGACCTACATGTTTTATGCCGACTCCGAACGGCTCATGTTCTCAAGAAGCTTTACATGGCATTATTTACTCTCTGAGGTTTGCCATTGTCTGCAGAGAGGTGGTGACCGATCAGAAAAATTTTTTATTGAAAAAAACTTTTCGCCGCGGCTGGGGATCGAACCCGGGCTCCGAGCATACTAAGCCACACACTTAACCTGCACGCCACGGTCACCACCGTATTTAGAACACTTAAAATACCTATTGGCTCATTTTGTTTCTTTCTTGTTTTTCGAGTAATTTAATTTCTCCGTGCCTTTGGTAGATGCCCATATGTCAACAAGCAAAATTGCCGTATTTGGAGCAAACATAATCCACACGCCGTTCAAAAATTACCAATGCATCCCGGTAAATGTACTGTTTGGTGCGGTCTTTGGGCTGGTGGAATCATCGGTCCTTATTTCTTTAAAAATGAGGAAGGACGACGCGTTACCGTGAATGAAAATCGATACAGAACCATGATCAATGAATTTTTGTTTCCAAATCTGAAAGATATGGATGTGGACGAAATGTGGTTTCAACAGGATGGTGCCACTTGTCATACTGCGGGCGAAACAATCGACTTATTGAAAGAACACTTCAACGACAACATTATTTCGAGAAATGGATTATTATTTTTCTTAAAATTTTTATTTTTAAATTATTTTAAATTATTATTTTTTTAAAATGGATACTTGATTATTTTTTGTGGGGATACGTGAAGTCATTGGTTTATGTGCACAAACCAGCAACGATTGACGCTTTGGAATCCAATATTCAGCGTGTCATTGCTCAAATACGCCCTCAAATGCTGGAAAAGGTGGTCGATAATTGGATCTTCAGAATGACCTTTGTGCAAAATAGTCGTGGTGGCCATATACCCGAAATTATATTTAAATGTTAAATGCCAAGAAATTATCTACCAAATAAATTTTTTTGGCCATTTCATAATTTGGCATGTGTTTTATTTAAATTTCAAATCAGCAAGCTCTTAAAAAAACACCCTTTATATTTAGTTATGTTTTATATTTTGGTTAGTTTAGCTACGATGGTGAGTTTTAGCTACAGGAATGTAGGTTGTTGTAGGTAAGGGATTTGAGATACGAATAGACGGCAATACTTCTATTTTTCATAAAAATATTTCAAAACATATAGTGATACCAACAGTTCAAATACGGTAGCATAAAAATTATCCATTTTGACGTTAAAGAGTTAAACTATTGAAGCAAACATAATCACTCCTTCAATTTTTGTTTCAATTTTGTATGTGATGCGAGCACTGTGCGCCACCACAAATATTCTCTCGACTATTCTCATCATAGCCTCGTGGTATTTTTCTTTACTATTCTGAAAAAAAGTAACGGCGCTTATTAGTTATTTTTATTATTATTATTATTATTATTATTATTATATAATTTGTCTTTTCTTCTACTCATTCTCTTATTTTATTTAAGTTTTTGTACGAACTTACTATGCGTTACGTTCGCGAGTGACAATAATAACAACAACAACAACAACAACAACAACAACAACAACAGCAAAAAGAACTCAATACTCATATGTATGCAATTCCGTGACCAGTGTTGCCAGTCTAGCCTTTTTGAGGCTAGATCTAGCCTTTTTTTTTGTTGCCTAGCCTCGAAAATTACCATCTAGCCTCTAGCCTTTTTTTTAGCCTTTTTTTATTTTTTTCTAGCCTTTTCTAGCCTTTTTTAATATATTGCTTAAAGACGCATTACCACATTAAATTTTTCTGACTTTGCATGCAATTTTGAAAGTAAAAATCTTGTATTGCTCTTTTTTTACTTTTAGAGTGTTAAACCCAAATATTTTCTGTTATAGAGAAAAAAAAGATCCAGTTACTCTCCAGAAGAAATAACGATAATTGATATATAATGGCAAAAAATTGTAAATCACAAGAATAACTTAAGTTCCATAACTGAATTCTGGGAAGATGCTAGAGATTCTTTGAATGAAGATCCGTTCCTAAAGCTATTGGTTGTCAGTTTTATTATTTTGAGACCTCTTTATAGCGTTTTTACTATAGTGGGTTGTATGGGAGGTGGGCGTGTTTAAAGGCGAATGACGACCATTTTACATCTTAGTACACATCTAAGTTTTAATATAAAATACATATCTCATAAGTTTTATCCCTGTAGTTCAAATAAAAGCGTCTTTATAATAGTGTTTTCAATTTGGTATATCACGCCCATTTTTTGTGTACGTCTGCGTTTTGATATAAAATGAATACATTTAAATTTTATTTCGGTAGCTTAAATACAACCGTCTATACAACGATTTTTATTTTTTAGTTGTATACGAGTAAGCGTGTTCGTAGGCGGATTCCAAAAATATTCAATATTGCAGATGCTTGGGTTCACGTGAACATGTGTACCAATCTCAACTCCTTCTTAACCTATATTTACAGACAACACATAGACAAACGAACGGACTTTTCTATACCGGACTCACTTATTTCTATGCGTAAAAAACGTTTGCACAAAGTCAATATACCCTGACCTTACAGGTTTAGTGTATAATAACGTTAACAAATCTAGCCTTTTTTTAGCTTTTTTTTTAAAGCCATCTAGCCTTTTCTAGCCATTTTTTTAAGACCATCTAGCTTCTTTTCTCAAAACTTTCTGGCAACACTGTCCGTGACATTGACCTCTTTGTTTACTTTTATAAAATGTTTACTTATTTTATTGTTCTCTATTATATCATGTTGTGTTTTACTTATTTCTTATTGTTTTTCTTTTTTTTTTTGTTTTCTTCTTTCTTTTATTTTTTTTTGCATGTTTTTGTTACGTTGCGCCCAATGCTGCCCACTTCATTTCTTGACTTACTCGCACTGCGTGATGGACGATCGTTGGATTTCATGTTGTTTCCCTGCAAATGTTTAAACAAATTGAATACAACAACAACAATAACAACAATAATTATGAATGGTGGGAAATAGGTGCTTACGGCACTGTTTATCGTGCACGAGACAACAATTCGGGACAAATTGTTGCACTTAAGAAGGTTCGCATTCCGCTAACCGACGATGGCGTCCCGATGTCAACGTTGCGTGAGATCGCAGTACTAAAACAATTAAATGCTTCGGATCATCCAAATATAGTCAAGTAAGTAAATGCAACATAGAACTGAGTAAAAATTGAGTACTCGGTGTTTTTGGTAGTAAACCGCTTATGTTTGCTTCCGTTTCATATTTGTTTAAATTTGATTTATTATAATCCATGATTTATTCGATGAATGTGAGAAAGCATTTATTGCAAAAATACCAGTTTTTAGCATTTATTTTTCTTGTTTATTGTTATCAAAATGTGATAAACTGTTTCAACTGCTTGTTCAAAACCTGGAATTGCAAACAATGAACATTTTATTAAAATGATTTATTGGAATAGAAAAAAACAAACATAAAAGCATTGAACCACATAGTTTTTTTTACAAATTCATTATTTAAAAATGTGATGATAACAACTTGTTTCATTCACAAAGAATAAATAAGTACTCGTGCCAGTTTATTTTTTTTTTTTTGTATTTAAAATTTGTCTGTATAAAATTAACTTCAGAAATCAGTAACAAAACGATTAATTATTTCTTATGCAAATTTCTTAAAAAAAAATCTTCATAACCAGTTAGCAAGAATTGCAACAATTATATAAAAAAAAGTTGACAGAACACATTCTGAAATACCAAGAAACAGGTTAATATAAAATTTCTGGTTTAATCTTCTTCAAGCTAATCATCAAATTCGACTTCGTTAGTTATACTTCATGTCAAGTATTTGAGGAATTCACCAAAAATATTTTGCACTTGCTGAGAGTTGTTTCAGATAATTAGAAATTAGTAGATAAATAAATAAATAAGCTAGAAATTAACTGATTTATTTTAAATTTGCTCCAATTTCTCTCAATTTCATGCTAAACGTATTGGAGTATTTTTCGAATTGTTCTTAAAGTAAAGTACTCTGTTCAGTTTCATGTGAAATTCCACTCGAATCTCCATACAAAAAACAAAACCTCTGAAACACGTGTGAAAACTTTTTCCCTCAGCATCTATTTTCGTCCGGTTCCTCATCAATGTCAGCTGTAATTTTTTTCAGAGCTGTAAAAGAATGCATTCAATTCGATTGCTTCTACAAAATCTTGAACAGGGAATAACGAAATAAGAATACATTCAATGAATGCAAAATTTATCAAAAATGAATTGATTAATTATTCATTTGTCGTTATTCTGAATAATGTATTCATTTTGTTATTCAAATGAATGCTGATATTCATAAAGAATGCTATTCACAAAGAATCGTTATTCATTTTTCATTAAGGAGGGACATAACATTCGCGGCAGAGAAGACAGACCTTTTTTTAAAAATTCATAACTCACAAGGAAAGGTCCCCAGGTGACAGTCTCCGATTTGAATGATTTTTGAATATGTGGTAGAAGACAAAAATCTAAGCTTGACGTATTTTTTTATATGTGCTCAATCGATGGTTAAGGGTTTCAAACTCGCGTTCAAAAATCAGCGAAAATTTCGTTTTTTTGCTTTAATTTCGTTATTGTCCGTGAAAACATTTACAAATTTGGTACCAAACGAAAGCTATTACAAAACCACACACGATGGCATCAATTTTTTATAAGAAAATTTTGTTTGTGACATAGATTACCCAAATACCTAATTTAAGTTTTGTAGCTTAAATATTTGCTTCTTTATGGAGTTTTCATTATTGGAGTTGTATGGGAGGTAGGCGTGGTTTTCATCCGGTTTAGCCCATTCTCGAACTTGATCTTAGTTTTTTAGAAAAAAGCTTAAATATAGAATTTCAGCACGATAGCTTTAAAATTGCGGCTGTAATCGTGTCCACAGACGGACAGGCAGACGGACATGGCTAAATCAACTCAAGTGGTGATGCTGAGCAAGAATATATATATACTTTTCTATACCTACCACGCTTCCTTATGGGCGTTACACACGTCGTGACAAAATTAATATACCCCTTACGCAGTACGCGTGGGAGTACAAAAATTCGTCGACCTTAGATTTTTGTCTTCTATCACATATCCGAAAATCATTCAAATCGGAGACTGTCACATGGGGACCTTTCCTTGTCAGACAAAAATAAACATAAAAAAAAAAATTAAAAAAAAATATATTTTTCACTCCAACATGGTTTTATAGAGCTCCAAACTGGCGGCAGAGAAAAAAACGGGACCTCGTGATTGCAGCGCTGGCATTCGCAAAAATTGTCCGATCTGGAAAAAAAATACTTTTTTAAATCTTAACAAAATTGGTTATCGTATGACAGGAGTTTTTTTTTTTTGATTTTTTTTTCAATTTTAGCCCTACAAACATTTTCTGAGGCTCTCCAAAAAATGACTCTAAAAAGAGTGTTTTTTATGTATGTTTTATGATGACTCATTAAAAGGAGTCATGAAAGAGTCTTAAATATGACTGTTAAATGATTGTTCAAAAATAAGACTCATAAAAGAGTCATTATTGTATCTGCTTTATGAGTACTCATAAAAGGCACTCATTAAAGAGTCTTAAATATGACGGTAACATGATTGTTCATAAAAAAGACTCATAAAAGAATCATATATCGATTGATATATGCGTAATCATAAAGGAGACTCATAAAAGAGTCTTATATATGAGTGTTTCAAGGGAGAATAGAATCAAATTATTGCAAAAGCACCATATCGAATAAATAAATAAGAACTTAATCGAATATATTTTTTAAAAATTCTATTAAACTTTGTCACTGTCTGTTATGGATAGATCCTGGCTGCGCTTTTCGGAGAATTGTTTGTTTGTGGCGATACACATGCATTAAAATTTAACTACAACAAATGTTGCAAAAGACTTCTTATATGAGTCTTAAAAGAGTATTAAATATGAGTATTAAATATGAGTATTAAAAGAGTATTAAATATGAGTCTTAAAAGAGTACGCAATATGAGTCTTAAAAGAGTATCAAATATGAGTCTTAAAACCGTCATTACTATGAGTCCAAAAAGACTCATAAAACAGTCAAAAATATGAATCATATTTTGGGGCCCACAACATACGAAAATGTACTCATAAAAGAGTCTTTTTTGAGCGCATTATGATGATAAACCCTCATTTATATGAGTCTTGAAAGAGTCTTTTAAGAGTCATAATGTTTGCTGGGAGGTATGTTCCAAATTTGAAATCGTATGTTCATAAAAAATCGAAAAAATTTTAAAAAGAAACTCGTGTCATACGATATGAATCAAGTTTAAAAAACACACAAAAAAAATTTCGTCCAAAAATGAACCCGCTAGTGCCGCAACTAGTACGAAAAACAAGGTTTCGAAATAAACGCGTTCAAAGTTTGTGAACAAAGAAAAAAAGGTTAAATATTAAAAATGTGCTCTCACTAATCCGGCTGTAACTTTTGAACCCATGAATTTTAGGAATTTTTGCATGATTTTTTTTTAAGAATCTTAAGAATATTTACTAAAATACAAAATCATAAAATTTTTTTTAAGAATTTGAAGAATATTTACTAAAATACAAAATTAAAAAAAAAGAGATCGATTTCAAAAAACGACCAATGTCATGTCCCCCCTTAACTAACAGCCCTATTCTGACACAGTAACAAATGTCAGCACAGTAACAATTGAAACTGAAAGTAACAATTGACACTAATTCCGAGTAATTTAAAAAAGCTTTTTCAGTTTCAATTGTCATCAAAATTGTTACCGTTCAATGAGCAGGTGAAAAGCTGAAATAACGAACGAATTTGATATTATCTTAAATTTAACTTTAAATATTTGTACCAGTAACTTTTAGCTTTTTATTGCTATAAAATGGAAGAAGAGTTAGTCCTGCTTGATTTGCACACTTAATTACTTTACGCACATCGCTCTTGAGTTGTCATCTGGAACTTTCTGCCATAAATTGTTTTAATTACATTAAAATTATAAAATATTCAATACAAACCAAAAATACTTACTTTCCATGCGTTTTGTTTTCAATTTTTTAAATTTTTTCATCAGAAATTTGACAGAACGATTGATAAAACGTTTTTCTACACTATGTTGCATTTTATACAGCGTTTTCGTTGTTACGGTGTTACCAGAATAGACCTGACAAAAAAGGGTGACAAAAAGGTATGAACAATAGTACGGTGACAATTGATTGTAACTGTAGCTCCAGAAGAGATCTGTTAGTGTATCCACAGCGATTTTACCAAACCTCTATTTAAAAAAAAAAAAACTAAATTATACCAAATTTTACGCTTACAGTAAGAAATGTTTTTAAATTGATCAATTTTTATTTTTAGACCATTCAAATATTAATTTTAAACCGAAATATTTATTATTTAAATAAAACAAGATACAAAAAAAGAAGAAATTTTGCTTTAATTTGTCCATTATAGCTGTTTTAGTGGTACATATTAGGAAATTATTTTCTGTGCTTTTCAACTATAAGAAATGCTAATTGTTTTTGTTCCTCATCTTTCGTAAATTTGTCGTTAATTTTTTTTTGCGAGCGCAACTGCTCTTTTATTAACTTAATTAACTACAAGGAGTCCTTTAGCTGCGTTTTCTGCGCTGAGGTAATTTTGATCTGTGTATCATTCGGTATGAATTGTGATCCATTGAGGAATTCTGTTTGTACGTTGATTTTATCAAATAAAAAATTGTCGAATAATTTTTTAGTATTTTCAATGGTAAAATCATGTATGGGTTATGTAAATGTTAATATAATCAAATGTAATACCATTTAATGAATACTTCTACATTGTAGGGTGTTTCACATGAATTCAAATAAAATACATAAGGAAAACAAAACTTTATTTCATGATGTTTAAACATTACAAACTCAGTAGTTGTAAAACATTAGCAAATTAATCTTAATCCAAACAACTGAAATTGCTTCTTTGTTTATGTGGACGTATTAATAGCACAATTTGAATTCTGAAAAGAAATAAAGAAACATTGTGATTTTCTATTCAAAACAGCCCGACATCTTCGTCCCATACTCTCCACAAGCTTTTGTACTCTGTCCTTCGGAATAGAGAACCTAGCCTTCTCATGTTCATTCAACAACTGATCAAATTTCTGAAATTTTTGTTGCTTTAAAACATTCCATAAATTCTCTATAGGATTGAGGTCTTGACTTTGAGCCGGCCAATCCAAAACATTTAAGTTTTTCTTTTTTGTGTGTTTTGGGTCATTATCGTGCATAAAAGTTCACCAATATGCCTTGTTTTCAAATGCAAATGGTTCCATCTGGTTCTTTAGTGTATCTTAATACATATTTTTATCCATTATTTCTGGTATACGAAAAATTGGCCCAAAGCTCCCCAATTGGGAAGCCAGCAAAAAGCTCCCCAAGCCATTAGGTTGCATCCTTTATGGATTTATGATTTTTTTTATACTTCTGATTCAAGTCCTGGCATTTGGGGCGCCGAACAAAATTTTTTCCATCTGGTCCAAACCTAAATTTAGTTTCGTCAGTCCAGAGCACATTTTTTTCAAAATTGGTCATTTTAGGTCGTCTTGCAAACGCTAAGCGATCCTTGAAATTTATTTTTTTGTTAAGAGTGGCTTTCTTTTAGTCTTTTAGATACTAGTTTTCTTGATGCATTAAGGTAAATTTCTTCATTTATTTCCCTTATAATTTGCTTCGCTGACTTGAAAGGATCAGCCTTACTTTTGTGAACTATAAGTCAATCAGTAAACACGGTGGTTTTACGCTGTCTATAATTGCGTAGCTTATTCTCAAAATTATTTAAACCATTTAAATTTACCAACATGATATACCATTTTACGCGAAATATTAAGAATATCTGCAATTTCAGCCGGTTTTTAACCTTTTCGACTAAATTTGTAAATATCTGAGCGTTTTTCGGTTTTCCACGACCCATTTTAAACAGAATTGACTTAATTCACTGAATAAATCACTAAGATTTTTACTACAACCCGATCTTGTTTACTCCTATTCACGAACTAACATGTGTGCTTTTTATATGACCACTGCAGATCGTACATGCCTATACAGAAACAGATGGTCTGAGTAAATAAAAAAAAAAAAATTAAAATTTCGTAACGAAACATCTCGGAGTTTTAGACAGCGTCACACTGGCACTGACAAAAGTGTACGTACGAGTTTAAACAATGAGAAATAATATGAAAAAGAATTGCGCCACCTGCTGGTGGTTGACCACTTGCAACCGTCTGGGTATTAATGGTACTAAATTTTGGAGCTCTTCCGCCATTATTTTCCACCACTCCTCTTAAAGCTTCTCTTTTAGAGCTGGAGCACCACTAATAACGTGCTTTGGGATCTTGAAAATATCAATGTTCACACAGATTTAAGCCTACCTGTCTATCTGCCTGTCTGTATCTGGATTCACCCTGTCCGCAACCTTAGAGCTCATACAACACATGGTTCACTCGAATCGCATTCTGTCATCCGTCGCCAACTCGAACAGGAGCAAAGATTTTGCGAATAACTTTCCTTTCGAACATCCCAAAAGTGGCTGCATCTGTTTGCGATAGCACAGGCATAATGAGCGTCTTGTAGAGTTTCAGTTTTATCGTTCGAGAGGGCTCTGGAACCTAATTACTCCTTGACTACTTCAAAGTTATATTTGCCTGCTGTAACATGGGAGCTCGATAGGATCCCCTCCATGGGAAATTGAAGATACGATAGTGGGTCGCCTTGTCTTAAACCTCGTTCGGTATTAAAGTTTTCGGAGAGGTTTTCGGTTGAGGGTATTGCTCAATGTTACACTTGACTGTGTATCGTCAACTTTTTCCTCTTTCGTCGCTTCCTATTTGCGGCGAATTGGCCTACAAGCTCAGAAAATTGACTTCAATTCTTGACTAATGTAAAAGGGGTAATATCAGCTTTGCAGGTATACCGTATAGGTAGGTAGGTATACATTATTGTGTACAGGCAACCTCGAATCGGACTATCGAAAGTAGCTTTATAATCAACAACGATATGGTTTTCGTGGGATTTTTTTCAGAATTTGGCGTAGTATAAAAATCTAGTAACTATTTGGTGGACTTGCTGGTGTGAAAGCCACACTGATAAGGTTCAACCAGCTTCTATAGAGAGAACCTTATATGCGATGGAAATAAGACTGATTCCTCGGTAATTGACGGAGATTGTCGGATCCCTTTTCTTTAATATAAGTCAAAATTCCGTCGGGCAAGCTTTCCTATAGCCAAATTTGGTGGAATTTCAACTCTTATCATCGTCGATTGGTGGCGTCCTGCATTATCCTAGGGCAAAATTGTTGGAATCGTCGTCCGCAAACAGTTTGGAAAACGCTGCCTCCAAAATCTCTGTGCTTACTGCGTATCTGTAACCATTACTCATGTTCATCTCTACAAGTGTTTGCTCCGAGCTTAGGTTAGGCACATTATAACATGTTGATAGAATTTTCGTGCATCCTTCTTGCCTTCTTGATACACCTCTATTTCCTTACGCTCACGCTTTTCTTGCTACTTTTTTGCGTCTGAAAAGGCGTCTCACTTCCTTCCTCTTTTCAGAAGTTCTAGTTCTGGAACTATTTTCCTTGGCAATAGAAATTGTTTTTGAGTTATAAATTTAAAACTTCTGTCCAAGGTTTTCAACATTTTTTGGCAAATTTACAGTTATCTATGCGACAAAGCACAGATTTTTTTTATTGTTTTTTATTTTTGTGCTGGAAAAAACTGAGTTCTCAAATTTTTATAGTAAGAGCTGTGAAGTGTATTTAACATATTGACCGAAGACTAATTTTTTTGGCACAATTTGTTGTTTGTTGTTAATCGATGTTTAATTTAACTTTTCCACCTGTTAAATCTATACGGCGGCGATGCATTTAATAAGCTTACGACTTAGGCTGATCGCATAGTGACAGCCGAATCAGGCAGACAGACAGTCAGGCAGGCAGGCAGGCACTACAGCGAGAAAAGCTGCAGCAATTATCTATCACCTGCCTACAAAGCAAATATATAATTCTAACTAGCACGCACATCCACAAACTTCCGACATTCCTCAACAACACTCGTGTCTGTCCATCGTTGATAGCTGGCCGACTCGTTCAGCAAGCAAGTGTGAAAATGTTATCAAAATCAAATGTTGACAACAACTATCACAACAAAAACAACAACACCATAAGCAACAGCTGTTAACATATCTTTGCTTGAGCTTGCTCAGAGTTAGTCGCACGAAAAAAAATTTGAAAGAAAAGAAAAGAAAGACAAAAAAAAAATAGATAAGACACCGCAAAGAGCACTCAGCGCAAAAAATGCATGAATAACTTCGCAATGCTTGCTGAGAACTCGGCAACAAATTTTATTTACCGTTAATTGTTGCCAATTCTCTGCACGAAGCTGTTGTTGCTTGCTTCTGCAGTGCTCCCCTTTTATTTATGGCTTTTCCACATGTTGATTTTTTTTTTTGCTTTTTGTTCCCTGCTTTTATATCGTTGCTGCCTTTTTTCGTTGCGATTACAAAGCGTTGCAGACGGCAAAGCGGCGCCGCAAATGTTGATAAGCCACGACATCGCTACACACACACACACACACACACGCACACACCCACACACACATATGCGCACTCAAATGCCGGCAATTGAGTTTATTGCTTTTATGCCAATTTTTCTCTAATGTTGTTGTTCTTATTTAGTTGCTGGTATTTTTTTTCAGCAGCCAGCAGCCGAACTTAGCCAGCGTCACTGCAAAACGAACTCATCCGTCGTTTAACAGCCGGCAGCAAGCAGCACTAGCAACAACTTCTACCAAGTCACATCAATCGTCAGCCGGTCGCTGCTGTTAAGAGCACCGACACGAAGAGTCAGCGCACAATCAGCACAAAAACAATAACAACAACAACAACTAATAATGATAAATAAAATTCTGGAGCTGCTCCAACGTGAAATGCAGTGAGCAACACAACAGCAAGAACAGAACAGAACAGAACAAAAAGAAAACAAAACCAACAACTACGCCAGCGTCTGGTCACAACTTGTTTATTATTATTATTAGAATTCGCTATATTGAGTGTTGCTGTTGTTGTTGTTGTGGCTGCTTTGTGGGTAGCGCATATGTTTGTGTGTGTGTCTGTTGGAGCACATTTACTGAGAGCTCCCCATCATATGTTCACATCATCGTCATTTATAAAATCAGCTGTTATTTGCATTCTGTTTTGTTCTCGTCTATCGTTCCACATCGTGCAACGAGCTCACACGAAGGGGCACACATTTTCACTACACTCGCTCTACACAAACACATGTAAAGATTTATTTTTGCTTTTCGCAGGAGAAGTCAATTTGCTCACTCTGTTACTCTCTGGCTCTCTCACTCAACGCACACTTGTTTGCTTTTTGCGATCGTGTGCGTTGGTACGTGATTCGCTCATGACTTGAGTGTGTTTTGAGGTTCTCTGAGTTGCCGCATTTGGCTTCTGTCGCTAAAATCGCTCGTTGCAGTGAAGAAGATTTTGACAGCCCGCCGCTGTTAGGTCCTCACTATAGATATTTTCAAATGTGTTTCAAAATACATAAAACCTTTGAGCGGTCGGGACTTTTTTTATTAAAATATGCCTACTTTTTAGGGATGTTTGATGATAATCGATTTTCGATGTTCATCGATATTAAGAGACAAAAAATCGATGTTTCAACATCGATATTGTAATATCTCAAACATAGGTACATCGATTTCACGATTATATTATCGATGTTTTTAGTTTTTTTATGAACGCTTTTACAACGTATTGCACTAATTTTTAAAATGTTTCCAAAAAATCGTTGGTTAGAAAGAAGGTCCTATGAAAGTTTGGAATAATGTGATTTTACAAAATATTTTTTTATAAATGATCATAAAGGAAGTAGGTTTTATTCAGGCCGGAGAAAATTATTTCGACACTCATTCTGGAAGCTGTATTCCAGAAGTTATTAAGTTTAAAATTTTTTTTAAATCAGTTTGATTTCAATTTAAATTTTTCTTCAAAAATCGTCGATTTTTTGGCGTCAATTTTTATCAAGGCGTGTAAATAAAAATATCTACCCAAAATTTGGGTGCAAAGTAAACGTCTCCGAAGCTCCAAACTTGGAATCAACAATTTGAAGGTTTTGGAAACCTTTAATTTGCAACCTAGGTTTGGCTAGGTATTTTCCAAGCTAAGTAACGGCGAAAAAATTATGATTTCTGACGAAAAACTATGTTTGTTAAATCAAAAACGAAATATTTTTGGATGTAGGATGTTTTCGAATACAGCTTTCTCAATAAAAGTGTCGAAAAAAAATCAATATTCGAGATATCATTCATGTCCTAAATAAATCCCGTGATTCTACATTGTTTTTTGTATTGATGACTATTTTGGGCAACATCGATGTTTTTTGTTCGATAAACATCAAGAATCGATGCTGAGCTTCCGATGTCAACAACGATGCCACATCGATAGATGTTTCTTCAATATCGAACATCCCTACTACTTTTGTGTTCCTCTTTTATATAAATTCAAATCAATGATCTATTGATATGGGCGACACATGCCGTGACCCCTACAGTGATCATGCCGATCAGCAGAGGTTAAAAACATTTTCTATTTGCTAAGGCGATTTTTGAAATTTTTGAAGAAATCCATTATTTCGATAACATTCAGGGATGCCAGCCAACTGGTGTGGAATTCCCCGATTTTCGGGAAATTTCAAGTTGATCGCGGAATAGGCTCATATATTGATTAAACATTACATTTTCTGATAAATTCAAAATATTAAAATCTTTGTTAGGCTATAACCACAGTATCTGATCCAGATGCAGACAGGCAGAACTTGCAAAACTCTCTGAGTTTTTTTATATTTACATGAATATGGTTTAAATTTAAAATGTTCTGCCTGACCTTTCGACCAAGATTAAAATTTGTGGGAGTAAGTCAAGAAATTTAAAAAATTATGAGTTCCATGGAAACTTTTTCAACTGTTTCCACTGTAGAGACCATAGCAATGTTGGAACCCTTATCTACAACTAAAACTCTCAGATAAGGCTACTATCCCCAAGCAGTGGCAGCTCTTTGTAGTTTACTATTGTTTCCCAGATGAGGCTTCGGGGTACCTGAACTTTCCCTGCTATACGGAGTTAGGTTAACTTACCATTAACAGATATCTCTTCGTCTAAAAGAATTCTTCTATAAAGCTCATGCCATATGACAAGATTAATTTTGTGCCAGCAAATCTGAAAGGTTATTTGGATGTTTCTTGCTTTGCTGAGGGCTTTCTGCCCTTACAGCTTCGGGTTAAGCAACACTCTCGTTGTGTTAAATTATTTTTAAAGACTCGAATAAAGTTTTTGAAAGGTTATCTGCAAAGTAAAAAATATGAGGATACATTTTATACTATTTGGTATAAATATAAATCCATACCAAATATGTTATAAAATTTATGCCATAAAATCTTATTAACCAAATTTATACGAAGTTGGGATAGATTTTATCCGAAAAGTGTATGAAATGTTTTTACACCAGGTTGGTATACATTTTTATAAGCAAAAGTATAAAAGCTTTTTAAACCACATTTACTTACTTACTTACTTACTAAAAAGTTACAAACCACATTTGGTAACTTTTTATATATTGTATAATATTTTATAAAAAATATTGTATAACATACATTTAATATGTTAATATGTGTTACATTGAAAGTCATAAATCAGTAATAATATCTAGATTTCAATTGATAGATTTCATGTTATATTTGTTTTTTATATTTTCGAAAACAAATTGACAAGAAAAATTAATAGTAAAAAATTGTACTCAGATATTTGCATGTTTGATCATGTTGGCAGATCTTCCAATTCAAGCGCAATATTTTTGTCTTAATATGTGTGTACAAAAAATATTCAACGGAACTATTTGCGCATAACATGATTACCGACTGAAGAACAAACGCAAACTGATTGTCTGCTAGCATCACTGAAGTTCGGTAGCTTCGGTATCTCGACTTGAACGTGAAAGCCGAGTGGCTCCGTGAGGTTCTCGTGTGCATAACTGTAATATATATATGATGTTTACAAATTTATGGTATAAAAATTATACTATTTTGGAGTAAAATAGCTGTTTGAATAGAAATGCAAGTTTTATACTATAGAGTGGGATAAAACTTATAATAAATTTAGAATAAAACGAGTAAATACTACAGAAATTTTATAAAAAAGATAAAATTTACTCTCAAACTTTTTACTGTGCACAATAAACTGATGTAGTTTTAAGGTTAAACAAATATTTCTAACGATTTTTTTCAATTCTAAATGTGTCTCTCCTTAACATCTTGCAGACTTTTGGAAGTTTGTCAGCTATTGGAACGCGAGGGTCAACTCATGTTGTTTCTAGTTTTTGAACATTTGGAACAAGATCTATCCGATCTCATCGATAGACTACCAAAATCTGGCATGCCAGCAACAACCATACAGGTAGGGTTGCCATAAATAAAATATTACCAAATAATTCACTCTTAAACTTTTCATCATTCTCTCTATAGCGTCTCTCGCGTGAGCTACTCACCGGTGTCGACTTTCTACACTCACATCGCATCATACACCGTGATCTAAAGCCACAAAATTTACTTATCTCCTCACAGGGTCATCTCAAAATTGCCGACTTCGGTCTGGCCAAAACCTATGACTTTGAAATGAAACTCACATCTGTGGTCGTAACACTTTGGTATCGGGCACCCGAAGTACTGCTCGGTCAGACCTATAACAGTTCGGTGGATATCTGGAGTACAGCTTGCATTATAGCGGAAATGTTTGCGCGAAAAGCGCTGTTTCCCGGCTCATCGGAGGGCAATCAGTTAGATCGCATATTCGAGTAAGTATTCATTGTAAGAATTAAAAAGTTCTTACTAATTATTGAGTATTTAATTAATCAGATTGACTGGTCGGCCCAGTGCTCAACAGTGGCCCAAATCTATCTCATTGTCACGTGAGCACTTTCCACCACGTCCCCCAAAACAGCCTCGCGATTTGTGTCATTATCTTTGCGAATACTCGAATGATTTGCTAAGCGTGAGTTTATTGCCATCACTAAATCGAATAAACTTCAAACTTTGTCTCTCCTCTTCTCTCTTCTCTCAGTTAATGCTGTCCTACGACTATAGATGTCGACCCTCTGCACTGGCGTGTCTCGATCACGAGTACTTTCAACAGGAGCCCCTTTAATATTCGTTTAATTTCTGTCTTAATTGGTTTATGTTAATCGTTAGTTTAGTAAAAGTTTTATTATTAAGTTAGAGTTAAATAAGCGCATACCTCTTAAGTTAGTGTTAAATCCATACATATTACTATTATTATTATTTTTTTTTGTGAAATTGTTTACATCTTTCAATCAGTAATAACAACGTTCACTTATATTTTTAGAAGAACTGCCCTATATGTTAATAACTTAAACTACTTTATAAAATAATACATATTTATCTCTACAAATAAACTATAGATATGTAAGCGCAACATAACCGAAATAAGTAGGATTCATTCCTGTAAATTTGTGATAAAATTAAAATATTTTCAGTGTAGTCACTGAAAAAAAATCCTTATATTTTTGTAGATTAAATTTCACTAAGTTTAAGTTAATTGATTTTTTGTAGCTCTAATAAAATGTAGTCATAATTATTATTTACTTTTCTATAACTTCAAGAAAAATACACTAAATAAATATGCATATATTTATATAATTACTCTTTATTTAAAAACAAAATATTCTTTTTTTATAAGAATTCTTTATTTATATTGTCTTACATTAACTAATGTCTATTAAATTCAATTAATTAATTAAAGAAATAATGTTTTGTAAAGCAAATTATAGGCTCTGTACTGCGTGTATTCTTGATTCAATATACATAAAGCTATATCCACAACAGTAATATTTTGTTTTTGCATTTTTTATTTTCTTTAATTTAATATATTTAAATTTCATAATAGAACTGGTGAGTATTCTTCTCAACATATTTCAAATTTGATGAATATGTTTATTTTCTTTCCATTGTTTATAAAATTCTCCCGATGGTACTGTGTGAAAGATTGAAGTTGCATCTTATCCTATCCAATATTGGTTAGGCTAACCCCGCCCTCACCGAAACCAGTTGCGCAACCAGAAGTGTCGCGACGATAGTGCAGAGAAGGACACCGTCTACAAAGCGATACCGTGACAAGAGAAGTGAAGAGAGACGCTTTTTCAGGCAAAAAAGAACGAGAGACAGAAATGCGTGAGTGAGAGAAAATTGAGTTGCATGGTGACAGGAAAGAGACTCGAAAATTTGTTGAAAGATAAGACGCCTGGCCGATGGTTTTAAGATCGGAGCCTCTCCCTGCAAGAATTAAAATGGGAATCTAGTGACAGATATCCAGAGTGCACTAATGTTATACAATGAACACTTCTCTAGTCTTCTAAATGGCAACAATCCCGGCAATGGAGATGATATCCCGGAAACCCCAATTATGGATGACAGCGTTGAAATTCCGCTGCCCGACTATAACGAGGTCTTAACAGCTATAGCTTAACTTGAAAACAACAAAGCCGTAGGGAGTGATGGCTTACCTGCTGAGCTGTTTAAGAAAAAAGTTCTGTTTAAATGCATTCACAAGCTTCTATGCAGAATATGGTCGTTCAATCCACAAGAAAGGCGATCCCACCATTTGTACCAAATACCGTGGGATCAGTCTTCTTAATATCGCATATAAGTTCCTGTCGAGCGTATTTTGTGAAAGACTCAAGCCCATCGTCAACCAACTGATTGGACCTTATCAGTGTGGCTGCAGACCTGGAAAGTCCACCATTGACCAGATATTTACGCTTCGACAAATCTTGAAAAGACCCCTGAAAACATGTCGACACACACCATATTTTTGTCGATTTCAAAGCCGCGCCTTCGACAGTCTAATAAGAAGTGACCTATATTCCATCATGTCTGAATTAAGCATTCCTGCAAAGCTAATACGTCTCTGCAGGTCGACACTGAGCAGCAGCGCAGTGAAAATCGGTAAGGACCTCTCCCCTCCGTTCGATACCAAGCGAGGTTCCAGGCAAGGTGATTCCTTATCGTGAGACTTTTTTAATAAAGTTATGCCGAACAGGCGTTTCGAGCTGCTGATCTGAGACGCAGTGGCACAATAAGTGTTATGCTGCTGACGTATGCTGATGATATTGACATCATTGGCCATAATAATCGCGAAGTCAGTGCAGCATTTTCCAGGCTAGAAAAGACGTCGAATCGAATGGGTCTTGCAGTGAACGCATATGAAACTTTGTATCTTGTATTAAAAAGCAAATAGTCCCAGCGTCTTGGAAACCTCGTGACTGTTGCCAACACCTCCTTTGAGGTTGTGAAGGACTTCGTTTGCCTGGGATCAAGCATTAATGCCTCCAATGGTATCAGTATTGAGATTAAACGAAGGATAACTCTTGCCAACAGGTGTAACTTTGGGCTCAGTAGGCAATTGAGTAGCTGAGCTCTCTCTCGACGAACAAAACACACGCTATATAAGTCAATAATCATTCTATATCCCGTCATACTATACTCATCACAAATCTGGACGTTGAGCAGCGCTAGTGAACAGATTTTTGAAGCGTTCGAGAAGAAAATCCTTCGCAAGATCTATGATCCATTCTACTTCAATGACAAGTTCCGAATACGAAGGAATCACGAGCTGCATGAGCTATATGCCGACATCAATATAGTCAAGCGTGTTAAAATTGAGCGGCTTCTCTGACTAGGTCATTTTGAGAGAATGAACGACAACGCTCCAGCGATAAAATTATTCAATTCGGTACCCAGCGGCGGCCAACGCAGACAAGGAAGACCGCATCTCCGTTAGAAAGACCAGGCATTGGATAAGCTGACGATGCTAACTGGCGCCAGCAAGCGCACTTCAAAAGTTGTTGGTGCGAATTCTTAGACGAGGCCAGAATCGACCAACGGTTGTAAGCTCCAGCTAAGTACTGCAACGTTGCATAACCATAATTTTTATAAACAGTGGACGTCCAGTATCAAAAATGATAAAGTGGCCACTGTCATATGATTTATGAAAAGCACGTTGTATCGAAAATTTGTTTTTAGACAAACTGTTTTAAGAACAAACAGACTACAAACATTAATTCATTAATTGAAGAAAAAGACATTTTTTGTTTATAAAAATGAACAATAACTGTTTTTTTCTCTGCACGCGTTATGTTGAGAGCTACAACATTTCCCAGCAGGCTTTACAGAACATATATTTTTGCAAGTTCGAGGTTTTTTTTGCAGTATTGGTATCAATGTTATTATGCGACATTAACAAAAAATTCCTTTCGTTATGCGAAATTTTTTTTATACTTTTTTATGCATTTATTGTTATAAATGGCATTTTATCATTGCCATTTACAGGCACCTATGAATTTCGAAAAAGGGTACGTTATATAGAGATTTATTTATGTAGGATATTAGCTGTACTGGACGTCCGCTGTATAATTTAATTTTAAGTGATTTTCATTAAATTTCAAATCCATTCAATAAAAAATATATTTATAACCACAAACTGTAGGCCACGAGGAAGACGAAATTCATTTGCCTGAACTCAATTTCAAACTGCGGGAGCTGGCTAGGAAATGAAATAATTATCGGCTGCGGAAATGATTCAAAATCTATAACAATTTATTCATTTCCAACAATTAATTAATTTCCAAAATGCCCGGTTAGACTTCAAGCTTTGGTTAAAGTATGCATTTTAGATGAAAAGACGGCAAAAAATAATGCCAAGTAATGCCAACCAAATTAAAAGAAAATGAATTTCCAATTTTTGAAATGTCCACTGCTGGGGAGCCCTCCAACATTATTCAGTTTGAAGACACGTTATCATTTGAAGAAAATAAAGAAAATGAAAAGGTTTGTGATAACTGTTATAAGCACTGCAAACTAGCCAGTCATCACAGGAAGAACTATTTGGAGCTAAAAACAGAAATGTTTAGTAAACAAATTCTGTTCCAAAAAGCTCAAGATAAACTCCAAAGAAAAATTAAAGAACTTGAGTTGGAAATAAAAGTTTTAAAAGAAAGAAAGGAAGTGCAAATAGCATGTATAGAAGAGGCAGAGACAAAAACAAATTATGCAACAATATTTGCAAGAGTTACTGTATCTGAGGGACGAGTCCGGGAGTATTCCGACATTGAACGTGAAATCTGCTAATGCATAAATTTTCAATCGTCCAGGGCGTATGCATTTCTAAAAAATCAGCTAAGCTTTAATTTGCCCAGTGCTGCGTCGCTATGGAGATGGCGGCCAGTCAAAAAGGTACTCCCAGGTATATTTTTTTTTATTTGTATTTTAATTTTTGTGTCTTTGGTTTTAAAAGTTATTTAGTTATTCTATATAGGTATCAACGAAACCATGACAAACCATTTTAAAAAGCTAGCCGCCAGTATGAGAAAGCAGTCCAAAAATTGCATACTCATTTTTGATGAAGTCATCTTAAGAAAAGAGCTGGAGTATAATAGCTCAACTGACCATGATGACGGCTTTGTAGACCTGGGGGAAGGAAAGCGGACGAAAGTTCTTGCTTCCAAATAACTAGCCTTCATAATGAAAGGCTTAGTAAAAAATTTGAAGTATGTGCACAGCATCTTTTGCACGGCGAATGGAATGTATAGTAAGATCTTCATTACATTCTTTTTGAAAATATCTATTTCAAAATATTTATTTAATATCTAAACTTTATCCTTTTTTAGCGGACTCACTAAAAGCTACGCTCTTAAATGTGATTTCGGTTCAGAATTGCGGATTCAATTTAAGAGCAATTGTTGCTGATCAAGGAGCATCGAACCTTTCCTGTTTTGGCCAGCTAACCAATTATTTTAAAAACAGTTATATTTTGGATTCAATTTAAGAGCAATTGTTGCTGATCAAGGAGCATCGAACCTTTCCTGTTTTAGTCATCTAACCAATTATTTTAAAAACAATTATATTATTGTAAATAATCAAAAAATTTTATAATTATTTGTTTATTGCCATCTTTTTTAAAGTATGCGAAACACTTTACTTACCAATAATGTAGGCACGGAAAAAGGGACAGCAAGTTGGAGTGTTTTAAGAGAAGCTTACGAGATCGACAAGTCTGGCACTCTCAAAATGATGCCAAAACTGACCGAAACACACATCAATCCGAAACTATTTGATAAAATGAGGGTCAGAATTGCAATTCAAACGTTGAGCAATGTAGTTGCTGCGGGAATTCGCCATTTCATTGAAAACAATTTGTTTTCTAATGAAAAGAACAATCAATGCGCAAGCGACTTTGCACTACGTTTTGAATTGCAATAATGAATACGAATATTGCGATAGTACAAATTTTGACGACAAGAATTTTAGCAAGCATTCTATCACTAGACAGCAATAAATTAGAAAAGATAAAAAAGTTCTTAGCATTCTTGGACACTTTGAAACTGCCTAGCACTAGCCGAGTGCAATGCATTCGAGGGTTGAAATTAACTTTAAATTCCATGCTTTCCTTGGTTTCGGATATGTTTGCAGATGCAGAAATATCGTTTGTAATGCTTGGAAAACTAAACCAAGATTCCCTTGAAAACTTTTTTGCTGTGCTATGATCACAACTGGGAAGCAATAACAACCCGTCAGGGAGGGAAGTTCAATACCTTGCAGCTAGACTATTTTCAATGAAACATCAAACGCATAATTTCCAAATTCATAACAAAAATTTCGAAAATGACAACGATTTGCTGCTAGAATGAAATTTCAAGCTATCCGATGACCCACAAGCAGCAGATTGTCCAGACCCTCCGTCCGAAATAATCGTTGACGATCAAATCGCTAACGAAATTGAAGAACAATGCCTAAACGCAAGTCCTTTAAGTTCGTTAGAAACTGCTGTGGGTCGGTATTTTGTGGGGTATGGCTTGAGGTCATAACAAACAAAAAATTTCATGCTTGTTGTATCAAAAACCTTGTCAAAATGCAATGCTTCTCTTTTGATTAAGAGGCAGTCCTTTATAATAAAAACTATAGTGACAGTCGGCTTCTTTTGCAAAATCCGTCCGATGAATTTTTTAACATTTGCTTTCAGCATTTTTCAATCTTTAGATATGCTTTCGAAACTATATGCAACGAACCCAATTTAAAGGCTCGAATAATGGCATTGTGCATTAAGAACACAAATAATTTAAACCCAGCATGTTTTGATGTGAACGCAGCTGCTTTAAGCACAGGCGATGCATTTTGGACCATTTGAATACGGTGTTAATTCATAAAAATTACAGATGGCTAAAAGAAAAAATTGTAAATGACCAACAAAACCGAAAATCTGGAAGTCGGATGCATGTTGCAACGCTTCCTGATACCAAAATGTAAAGATTAATGATAAAATAAAAACTGTTCGTCTAAATTTTTGTCCGTCCGATTGTCTGTCCGATAGTATAGCAGATTGTTCATCCGTCTATCCGTTCGATTATCAGTCTAATAGTCAGTCCGTTTGTTTGATATTGCTATTAACTGAAGCCGTCTGTCACTATAGTTTTTGAAATTCCGCATCTGTCCGTCTGTTCGTCTAAACCTTTTTTCATCCGTCCGTCCGATCATTTAAATTGAACTTCGTCTCACTGACGTCATTATTATTGCTTGTAGTTTAAAAAATCATGTTTTCTTTCCAGCATTTTCGTACTTTTCATTGCTCGAGTGTGTTTTTTCAAGGGTAGTCCAAGAAGGCTAGGATTTTTTATTTTTTATTGCAACTCCTGGAGAGAAAGGTTGTTCGCTAAAAGTCTATTCGACTTTATTTTCGCTATTGCAGTAAGCCTTGCAAAAACACACCCAATCAGTCCATAATTTTCTTAATATTTGTGCTAAGAAGATCTCATACATTTTGAAGATTGGGAATTAATCCAATGTTAACGATTGCATATTCTTTTAATATACCTTTTTTTTAATTTAAATTTATTTTAAAACTTGTATAGCATAATATGTATTCTTATACGTGCATTCCTACACCGAGTTGGAAAATTGTTTTGTATAATATTGCTTGATTTTATTATCATTATATTTCATGTATTTTTCTTTAAAAGTTTTGTTTCATTTTATATAATTTTTTAATATTTAAATTAATTGATTTTATTTTTATTAGCTTCCTTTACATTTTTAATTTACAATTAAAAATACTATATTTGCATTTACCTATGAATAAGACGCATCTTCTCAATACTATCAATACAATAAAATACAAGAATTTTCTATATTAGCTACATGAAATAAATTGAATAACATTGCTTAATAATAAATTTAATTTAATTTAAAATTGAAATTATTTTGTGTTAATGAAAGGCATATTTATATCTTACCGGCATTATCTGTGTTCAATATATAAAATTATTGTCTTTATAAAATTTAGACGAACATTTTCTTAATTGCTGATTAGACTCTGCTATTAGTATCTGCTACGCTGCTCAAAGCAGCTTTCGTTCACCGTTATTTGAACCTTTTAATTGGATTCGTGACAGCTCGTTTCGGAAACATATTTATAAATCGAAAAATGTTGAGCACAAATGTCAAAAAATTCATCGGAACGATTTTGCAAAAGAAACGATTCTGAACCAAAAGAAAAGCATTGCGTTTTCACAAGATTTCGCTGACAACTTTGCATGGAATTTATTTCGTTAGCTTTGCCCTCAAGCCACACCCCACAAAATACCGACCAACAGCATTTTCTAACGCACTTAAAGGACTTGCGTTTAGGCATTGTTCTTTAATTTCATTAGCGATTTTATCATCAATGTTTATTTCGGACTAGCAGTCCGGACCATCTGCTGGTTGTGGGTCATCTGATGGCTTTGAAATTCCATTCTCGTTGGAAAAGGAAATCGTTGTCATTTTTGCAAATTTTTGTTGCGACTTTGAAAATTATGCAAAATGAAAAAGTTTCATAGAAAATGTCTACCTGAAAGGTATTGAACTTCTCTCACTGACGGATTGTTATTGCTTCCCAGTTGTGATCTTTGCACAGCAAAAACATTTTCAATGGAATCTTGGTTTAGTTTTCCAAGCATTACAAACGACATTTCTGCATCTGCAAACATATCTGATACCGAGGAAAGCATTGAATTTAAAGTAAATTGCAACCCTTTAATGCATTGCACTCTGCTAGTGTTAGGAAGTTTCAAAGTGTCCAAGAGTGCTAAGAACTCTTTTGTCTTTTCTAATTTATTGCTATGTCTAGTGATAGGATGCTTGTTAAAATTTCTGAACCGAATCCATTATTGCAGTTCAAAACGTAGTGCAAAGTTGCTTCCGCAATTTGCTTGTTATCTTCATTAGAAAACAAATTGTTCTCAATGCAATGGCGGATTCCCGCAGCAACTGCATTGCTCAACGTTTGAATTGCAATTCTGACCCTCATTTTATCAAAAAGTTTCGGATTGATGTGTGTTTTGGCATCATTTTGAGAGTGCCAGACTTGTCTATCTCGTAAGCTGATCTTAAAACACTCCAACTTGCTGTCCCTTTTTCCGTACCTATATGATTTGAAAGAAAAGTATTTCGCATACTTTTGAAAAGATGGCAATAATCAAATAATATAAAATTTTTTTGGTTAAATCCAACAATATAATTGTTTTTAAAAAAAAATGGTTAGATGACCAAAACAAGAAAGGTTCGATGCTCCTTGATCAGTAACAATTGCTCTTAAATTGAATTCTCAACAGAAGTCAATACATTTAAGAGCGTAGCTTTTAGTGAGTCCGTTAAAAATAAGAGATATTTTGTATAATAAGTAATTATTTTGAAATAGAAATTTTTAAAACGAATCTAATGCAGAACTTACTAAGCATTCCACCCGCCGTGCAATAGATGCTGTGCACATACTTCCAATTTTCTACTAAGCCTTTCACCATGAAGGCTAGTAATTTGGAAGAAGGACTTTCGTCCGCTTTCCTTCCCCCAGGTCTACAAAGCCGTCAACGTGGTCAGTTGAGCTATTATACTCCAGCTCCTTTCTTAATATGACTTCATCAAAAATGAGTATGCAATTTTAGGACTGCTTGCTCATACTTGCGGCTAGCTTTTTAAAATGGTTTGTTACGGTTTCGTTGATACCTATATAGAATAACTATGTCTTATATACAAATAATTTTTAAAAATAAATATAAGTAAACAAAATATACCTGGGAGTACTATTTTGACTGGCCGCCATCTCCATGGCGACGCAGCACTGGGCAAATTAAAGCTTAGCTGATTTTTTAGAAATGCATACGCCCTGGACGATTGAAAATTTATGCATTAGCAGATTTCACGTTCAATGTCGGAATACTCCCGGACTCGTCCCTCATACACAGTAACTCTTGCAAATATTGTTGCATAATTTGTTTTTGTCTCTGCCTCTTCTATGCATGCTATTTGCACTTTATTTTTTTCTTTTAAAACTTTTATTTCCGACTCAAGTTTTTATATTTTTCTTTGGAGTTTATCTTGAGCTTTTTGGAACAGAATTTGATTATTGAACATTTCTGTTTGTAGCTCCAAATATTTCTTCCTGTGATGACTTGCTAGTTTGCAGTGCTTATAGCAGTTATCACAGACCTTTTAATTTTCTTTATTTTCCTCAAATGAAAACGTGTCTTCAAACTGAATAGTGTTGAAGGGCTCCCCAGCAGTGGACATTTCAATAATTGGAAATGCATTTTCTTTTAATTTGGTTGGCATTACTTGAGATGCTTCAAAATGTTTTCCGCATATAGTAGATTTTTATTTCTTGCCGTCTTTTCATCTACATTGCAGGCTTCAACCCAAGCTTGACATCTTACCCGGTATTTTGGAAATGAATTAATCATAGTAGATTTTGAATTATTTCCGGAACCAAAAATTATACATTTCCTAGCCAGCTCGCGCAACTTGAAATTAAGTTCAGGCAAATGAATTCCGACTTCTTCATTTCTTACAATTTTAGGTTACAAACATTATTTTTTTAATTGTTTTGATATCTAAGCAAAATGACTAAACATTAAGCTAAAAAAGTTTCAAATATATATGCGTATCCGTCCGTTTTGACATAATTTTAAGAGTGCTGAACTTATCGATATCGATCTTATAAGCTTCTCTCAAAACACTCCAACTAGCAGTCACTTTTTCCGTACCTATATAATTTGGAAGTTAAGTATTCCTCATACTTTTGAAAATATAGCAATAATCAAATAACAGCAAAATTTTTCGATAAATTTCAAGGTTAAAATTGTTTTTAAAATAATTGGTTACCTGACCAAAACATGATAGGTTTGATGCTCCCGAAAATCTGTAGCATGGATGAAAAGACCTCTCCGAAACTTATAATACCCAAACGAAGCTTCAGACATGGCAGCCCGCTATCATGTGATCTCTTTAATTTCATTTTTCTTCATGGAGGGGATCCTACAAAAGACTGGTGTACATCGCAGTGGAATCGTAATCTAGAAAGGTAGAATGGTGCGGCGTGTAGGCTCTCATGTTACAGCAGGCAAATATAATTTTGAAATAGTCAAGGAGTTAATTGACTTTTGAAGTTCAAGCCAACCTTGGTAAGCAGTGTGGTGTAGCAACTATTCGTCGTGTGTTGCGCAAACAGAATTTTTATGGTGGAGTAGCACAAATCAAGCCGTTAATCAGCCACAAAAAAGGCTATGTAGACTTATATATGTCAAAGAACATGTTTCCAAGGCTATGGAGTATTAGAATTCAGGTATTCGACACACCATCTGAACCGAATCGCGAATTTCGATTCATTCGCGAATATTATAACTGAAATAACAAATAAATAAAATAACTTAATTATAATAATATAAAAATTAAATATTATTATATAAAATAATATTCTCGACCATTCGAAACATGCTCTTTGAGTGCAATGTATGTATATCGCAAATAAAGTTAATTTTAAGGTCGTCATAATCGTCTCATGGTACAGGCTATTCAAAGTATTATGACCAAATTTCGCACCAGTTTCAATATTGTACATAAATTCACCAACCCGTTAGTGCGTACCACGGAGAATTTTGCTGCTATACCGGCCGTTGTCAATGAAGATGACGATATTTTACTTCGTTGCCGTGAAACCCTACAAAATATGGCTGGTGCAAGAACTGAAGCCGGGTGACTTATGACAACGTCGTTTTTTTGATGAATGAGCCTTAGAAAAGTTGGATGAAGATCCACTTTTATCAAAAAATTGGATGAAGATCCACTTTTATCAAAAAATTTTCTTCAGTGGCGAAGCTCATTATTGCTCAATGGACATGTCAATATTCCCGAAATTGGTTTAAAGCTAGAGGCAGTGCAAGAAAAATGCTCTATTTAATGCGGTTTGTGAGCCGACCCACAGTGGGGCGTCCCCATATCAAAAAAACTTCAACTTGTGAGTTACTTAAATGTTTTGATACTTTTCGGAAGATATATTTTTGGTTTATTTGAACTGGGAATAATATTTGAGAAAAAGTGTTTATTTTTGTTGTCGTAAAGCCTAAAAGTTGATATTTTGTAATATACGAAGCATATAAGAAATTTTAAAGTCCTGTAACATTTTTGTCACAATTGTTTGGTTAAACATATCTTTCTCTGAACTTTATAAAAGAGCATACTCTGAACATTGAACCCATTTATTTTTGCAAGTTTTTTTATCCTCTATAGCAATAAAGAATTGAAAAAAATTAATTTTAAAAATTAATACTTTTGATAAATAAAAACACGGCAAGGATCAATATTATAAATTAAGTTACTAAGAAATATTAACATGTAATTTTTACCACGCTCAACCTAGCGCCTTCCGAGCATTTAGCCGTCAAAATAGTTTGTCTCTGTTTTTTTATAGCATTTCACAAAATTCGGTATGAGTACTAAACTAGAATGAAATGAAGTCGCCAATGCGTTACAAATTTCGTTGACAATTCCGGTGAAAAAGGTTACACAAACTGGTACAGGGTATACAAAGGGTGTAAAAGGGTGACGCCAATGGAAACAGTCGTTGTTTCTTAAATTGTCAATAATTTATGTGAAACATACTTTAAAAGTTAAAGTGCTATTGGGTCTATTAGCGATAAAATTCGTCGATTTTGCCGTAAAATAATTGATATGCGTAGAAAGTTTCGAAAAATTAAAATTAGTTTGAAGACAATATAAAAGATTGGAAACATATAAATCGCCATGAAAGCCTCTGCAAATACCGAGACAATTTTTAAGAGTGGCTTGCAATACAGAGCTTTTACATGCACTTCTGCTCAGTTCGGATCCAGAGCTTTCAAGCCTTCCTTTAAACAAAAAATCAACACAACTATTCAAGCAAAAGATTTTTTCAGGGTTTAAATTGCTTTCAAATTGCGAAACAAGTTCGTTTTGCTTTCGGAACTTGTTTCGCTTCGTTTGGCGTTCGTGATTTATTTTTCGTCGTTTCTATGCTTCGTTTCAAAGACGCATGTCTATTTGCATGTTTTTTTGTAATGTGTACACTTGTGCGTAGTCGCGTCTGTATGTTGTTACTTTGAAAAACTTTCAGTAGCACTACCGCAGCAAAATGTTCGCTGAAAGTAATTTCAACCCTCAGCAAAACGAAGCTAAGCAAACAAATTGCTGTTTTCGTAGTGCTGCGACAAATAAGAAAAGCAAAATGAAAAGCAAAGCAAAAAAATAATATCTGATGCTTTCGTAGCACTACGCAGTAAAACAACTTATTTTTAATGCTGCTGCTTTTGCTGTTACTGTTCGATTTTCAGTAAGCACAGCGATGTAAAAGCAAAAGCAACTGCAGTTTTTTTAAGTTTTTTAAACGATTTTTTGATGTGGAAAATGAAAACAAGCTATGCAGATATAATGCAAAATTAAGCATTCACACATAATTTTTAACAATATTAACCGTTATGTTATAACTTTTAAATATAATATGATGAAATTTTTTTAAAATGCAATTTTGTAGAAAAATCCAGTTGCGAAACATCGCGAAACATAAAAAAGCCTTTTCCCCATAATTTTAATTGGGTCTCCTAGACCCCCTGGGCTCAAATGGATTTAAGGATAATATAAACAATACTTTCACAAAGCCATGTGAAACTATTGAAAATAATCTTTTTTTTTTAATTTCAAAAATTAAATCTTTAAAAATCACCTTTTATTTGATAAAGCCGTAATAGCGTAAAAGCTTTTTTTCTAAGCTATGAAAAGTGAACTGAGTTCAAGTTAAAATACTGCATCTTCTGCAGGATTATTTGGCGAGAAAAACCTCATTTTGTTTTTTATAGGGGTATTCGCGTTTCAGTGCACTTGCCAGTGTAGTTGAGGACTTATGCAGTTGTGCAGTTAGGTTTTCGTGAACATACCACACTTCTAACTGATATTATTATTTTGATTTTTATTGAGATTATTATTATTATTTGAATCAGATTATTATTCATCAAATAATTGGTACTTTAACTCTTAAATGTTGCACTAATATTTCAAATTTGTCAAATTTTGCAATGTACACCACTACAAAACTGCTCAAGTCCTCAAGTTTAAGGCTATAGTAGAAATGTAGTTGTGTAGATTTCTGATGTACATATATTTTGTTTTTGTAAAGTGCACAAGTCCTCAACTACATTGACAACTCCACTGTATCATGAATTTCCCTTGTATATTCTACCTTGTGAGTTGACACATGCACCACCCTGAACATTACATACTTGTTTGAAGAATCATAACATCATTGTGAATACGTAACGCAACCATTGTGAACTTTAACGATACAGCTGTTTTTGACATTAACTGCAGCATATTGACGTCGGCAGAGATAATAAGTGAAATTTGCATCAAAACTAGTTTAAAGGAAAGTAATTTTTATGCACCAGGTTTAGTAGTTAAGTCAGCAAATTTTCAGCAAATAATGGTTCATTATTGAAGTACATACAAATCTTTACAATGACATCTGAGTGCAGCACAGATTCTAGCAGCAGCTATGATGAAAAGCGAGATAGAAAGTGCGGCAACCACTATGAAGCCAAGAAATCCAGCGCTATATTGACCAGGTACTTGGCAGAGTAGACTTCAAAGCTTATCAGCAAAGACTAAACTTTGGACTCTTTGCTGATAAGCAACCGTAAATGTTTGATTTTAAATGCTTTCCACTCCATATTATTAATCATTAAACTATTTCCGTCATTTGCAGACCCAACGCCTCGCCTGGATACTGGCTGTGTTGTCTGGTGCCGCTGGCTTTTTGCGTATCTTACTCTAAGCTACGACCAGCGGCAGCCACAACTACTGACATCTCAAAAAACTATGTGATTTCATCATACGATGCTTATCAAATGCTGACCATAGCGGCACTTGGCATGTGCATCGAATCGCTGTGTTTCTTTATGTATCTTTTTTTGGAAACAGGTTTACTGGTCAAGCTTTTAATATCCTTCATTCCTGGACTCTTCACGACGCTGCTCTACAGTTGGTTGATGCAAATGTCGCTGGGATGGAATTTCTTGTGGGGCTTTGTTGTCACTTTCTGCTATCAGAATGCTTACATTCGGATTATGCGTGGTTTTCCACATTGTTTCACTTTCGGCGAAGCTAGCATATTTGTTCAGGGTATAATGCTTTTTCTTCTGAACTGTGTGCTGCAGCTGCCTGTGATTTTGTTAAATGAAGCACAACTGGAGGGCAATGAATTCGCCCAACTCAATGCTATAATGATGGTCAGTTTTGTCTTAATACCAGGGATACATTTTTAATATTTATTTTTATGAAATTTTGCAGAGTGCTCTCTTCTGTCTTTTGCTGACATGCTGGCTGTTGGCCATGTTTAAGTTGCTGCGTGGTGTTTATGGTTTCTATACTTTGATGTGTCTGCTGTTGTTGGCTGTTACAGTCATGCCAGTCACCAAACCCTTGCCCATCATTAAGCTTCTGCAATTTATTTCGAGCGATCAAAGCAGGGTAAGTAAGAATTAATTTACTTTCCGTGTTTATTAGTCATTTAACCTAAAAAATTCTCTTCCTAACACCTACAGATTTATATAATTCTCTTCTATTTGGCGCTCGTAGGCGCTACCATCTGTGCCATTGGCTGGCAACTGCGCAACAACACGCATAAAGCTTCCACAAGCATGCGCAAAATCTTTCATGTGCTCGTAGTGCTGGTCTTCGTACCCGGTTTGATCTATCAATGCACTTTTTTGTACATAGCATCCGGCGTTGCATTGGCCATCTTTACAGTGCTTGAACTATTTCGTGTTTTGCAAATACCTCCGCTGGCGAACGTGCTCAAGAGTTCGTTTGCCACATTTAGCGACGAAAAGGATGCTGGTGCCTTGGCTTTAACGCCTTTCTGCCTGCTCATTGGCATTTCGTTGCCACTCTGGTTGACGCCAAATTCATGTGGCAGCTATAATCGTGATACAGCAGCTGGTGTCAATTTGTTGCGTCTAATGTCTGGCATTCTTTCGATTGGTATTGGCGATGCTGCAGCCAGCGTTATAGGCTCAAAATATGGCACTTTGAAATGGAAAAGTAAGTCTTAACTCACTTCAGAGTATTTGCTTACTTTTAAATATTTTATTTGTTTTTTTTATGTCTTTTTCTAGACTCCTCACGCTCGCTGGAAGGCACATTTGCTTTTGTCATAAGCATCTCTGTGGTTGTTTATGCTTTATTTATTTGCGGTTTTACCAACATGTCCAATTCAAAGTGGTTAATTACCGCTGCGGCTACCCTTGTTACATCGCTGGTAGAGGCACATACCAATCAAATAGATAATTTAGTACTTCCTCTTATATTTTATATTATTATTAGTTTTGCTTGAGAAATTAAGACTTCATTGAGATACTTATAAATTGCTATAATTTTATTTGAACATTTATATGTATTTTATGCTACTTTATTTAATTTACTTCTTATCAACAAATGTGCCTGCTATTGAATGTGTTAACATAGCCTAAATTTATTTAAGTTTATAGATTTTCTTCTTTCGCAAAGTTTTAAATTGTAAAGGACTACAAACTTATTAGTTATAAGAAGTCGCTAATTTTCATAAAAGATTAAAAACGAATTTAAAAGTAAATTTATGTATAAAATTTGTTTCCAGCAATTTCTCTAAGAATTGTTATAACTAAAAAATTTTTAATTCTAAGTAAATTGTTTTGAACAATTGTTAATTTTAAGCAAACGTAGAAATATAAGGAATGCATTCATTCAACTTGATTTTATTTACAAAACGTTATATCAGTGATAGTGAACAAAAAAAAATGCATTCAGTGAATATTAAATTTAGTGTTGAATAAAATATTGAATTCACATTCAATTTAAATGTTGTTTATTATTGGTTTTAAGATTATATGACCAGGATAGTAAGACCAAAATAATTAAAAAAATAACATTCTTTGATGATTATTCTTTTACGTGAGTACTATTGATAGTTAGTTCAACATGTATCCCAATTAAATAAAGAAAATGTATTTATTGGCCTAACGTCAAGCACCCCTTCGATACATTTGGAACATAAATAAAATAAAACAATAATATTTTTGGTTTTATAATATTTATATTAAGTCTTTTAAAGAAAATTAAAACAATTATTATAAAAATTAAACATATTTTCTTTCAACTGATCATCAGTTCGGCTGGTAGAAGCAACTCCCTCGTGCTTACAATATTTTTTTTTAATATTTTATAGAAAGTCCCTTAATTGACATCGCTTGGAATCTTCAAAATTCGAAATTTTTAAATTTTAACGAAGCGTACAACTTTAATTCTAATGAAATATAATAATTTATTCTAAATTATTTTTCTTCCAACCAGTAAGTTACAAATTTATATATCGTCACCATAATATAGAAAGGACGTAACTCATAATTTTACAGGAATATACTAAAATCTTAATAACTTCTTAACATGTTATGTAATTTAAAATTATTTAATGCAGATTATAATGAAAATCGTCAACAAATTCAGTATTTAAAACCATATATAATTTTTTATTGATTTCATTGAGGGTATTCAAACAGAAAATGCAAGAAAACACGATTTCGAAAAATTATGAGTTACGTCCTTTCTATATTAACCCTATCACTGCCGCGCGATCGGCTGAGAATTTGGGGGTGAAATTTTCAGGGTTTCTTACTAGACTTCCCGGAAAGAAAACTCCATAATCAGATTTTACTGCCACCAACTCCCAACCCCCCAGTACACGAGTGCCTTATAATCGCGACCAAAATGTGTGTGCGAGTGCGAAGAAATTAGTTAATATTTTTCAAACTTGTTGCATTTTGAAGTGCCATATAGCAGTCGAGGCGGTGATAGGGTTAAGGTTACGATATATACAACAAAGTCGTAAAATGTGCTTGAAGTTCCATAAATCGAGAATAGAGCAAAGCGTCCGTTTTGGTTCCGCAAAACCCCCAAAAATGGGTTAAGGAATTTTATTTACATGAACACCTAGAACATAGAACACCGGTCAAATGATAGCTTTGATGATGAAGAGGAGTAGCAAACGCATTACCAACAGGTTCAAAAAAGTTGCGCTATGCAACGAACCCGTTTGAGTTGCCTCAGCCCTGGTAAGAACCATCAATATTTAATATTTGTTTAAATTAATCCTGGATCACTAACCTATGGCTGAGTTGCGTCACAGCTAACTCTGGTTGTTTTCCAACCACATAACAAATTCGCAGTTATAAGTATATAAATAAATGCTTAAACCTAAAAAAAGTGTTGGTTTTATATAAATTGAAGGTAATTTTTACAGTTTTAAAATGTTTTTTTAGTGATGGAGTGTTAATAAATTTTGCTTATTTAAAAAGTATTATAAAGTATTTAATACTAAATTTGTGTTCTATGCGAAGCCTTGTTATCGAACTTCATGTTTCATAAAATCACCTAAAATCAAAATAAATCTCGAATTCTTAAAAATACTCTCAAGAAAAATGGATAAAATGAGAATTTGATGAGCTTTTGCTGTTGCGAAAGCACATTAGAACTTTGATATTATTTTTATAAGCAACATTAACCAATTTCATAATTATTGTCACAGTCCTTGTACTTATGCTTGTCCGATCCTTGGTCCAGTCGTTGCCTTGACCTTGGTATAATTAATACTTTTTATGAAGCCATTAAATCTTTATCCAAATACTAATCCTTCGCCTTCGTTCTTGAACAGCACAGCTGGTTAGCCATCGGCTCCTGCGGCTTTGTTGTTTTAAAGCCGAGCTGTAGCTGTTATGATCTCGTTATAGTCGGGCAGCGTAACTTCAACAATGTCATTCATAATTGGTGTTTCCGCCAAATCATCTCTATTGACGGAATTGTTGTAAGCGTTGCCATTTATAAGACTAGAGAAGTATTTCCTCCATATCATCAGTGTACTATGGATATCTGTGACTAGATTCCTATTTCTATCCTTGCAGGAAGAGGCTCCGGTCTTAAAAACATCGCCCAGGCGTCTTATCTTTTCGAAAAATTGTCGAATCTCATTCCTGTCGACATGCATCTCAATTTTCTCACACTCATGCATTTCCATCTCGGTTTTTTTTTATAAATCCTAAATAGCAACATTAATTAAATATTTATGGCAAGCCATGACAAAAGGTGTTTTCTTACCTGACTATCGAAGGATATGGTGTGTGTTGATATGTTTTTCTTGAGTCTTGCCAAGATTTATTGCAACTTATATAGCTGGTCGATGTAAGACTTTCCAATCAGAAGGCAGTCTTGTAACGCTTAACAGTGACTACACCTCGGTAGTTGATACAAATATTAGGGTCGCTTTCAATGTAGGCAGAGCACTTGCGCCTCTAACGCATGCATAAGTTCGGCAGTATTTATATGAACAGTGCCCACTTGAGCTGCAGCTGAGTTTGCGGAGCTTTCTGGTCTCATTGATTCCATTCGTAAGGTTGAAAAAAGATCGCTCACTGCCCCAATCACTTAACTATTTCTTACCTTTAAGGTCTTAAAGAAATACATTGTTTTTTTTACTAAATAAGTATTTATTTATATTTTTATTAATAAAATAATAAAGTATATAATATTATTGTTTTTATATTTCGTATATCAATTATTATTATTATTATTATTACTATTATAATTATTATTACTTTTTTTATATAAAACTTTTATTCATAATTATTTTTATTTATAGCATGTTTAAGTATTGTTTTTTTTATAAGTCATAAAAAATTAAATTTATATATGTATATAGAAAAAACATATTAATAATACGCTGCTTTTTAAGTACAGACATGCGTTGGTAAAACGCATAAAAACGAAATCAAAACATTGTATAAGCAACTATTGACGGATGGATGCATGTAGGTGGGTGGATAGAAAGACAGATAGATGAGCAATAAAATAAAAACAGAACTTTCTTTAGAGAATTGAAATAAAAACATTTATAAAGAATATATATTACATAGCAGTAAACAAGCAGGAGGAGAGAGAGTGAGTGAGTGTTAGCAGATGAGTAAGAAAGGCATTGAGAGCCAAGCTATGGAAGTAGAAATAGGCACAAATGTGAGTGCCAGCTAAAAAGTTTGTAACACACATTTTATTTTAGTTTTTTTTTTGTTCTACAATACGAAACCAAACGATTGTTTTCTTCGTACACATTCGCACTATGTAAAATGTTTTAAACTATCTACATAAAAACAAGGTATGCAGTGTGGTTTTAATAAAAAAAAAAATAGGAAAAATCCAATAAAATCTAATAAAGCATTCAAGGACACTTTAACAAGCAGTTAGTTGGAACATTTTTGTAGCGCTGGTAACCAGGGAAAATGGCACGTTAAAAAGAAGTAAAGTATAGGTGCATCACACAAGTAAACAGCGAATAAATTATTATGAAATTTTAGTTAACAAAAAATGGAAATAATATAAAATAAAGCACAAAATTTTTTGAAAAAATCTTATTTCTTTTGTAATTCTAACATACGTTGTTGCAGGGTTTTTATTATTTTTTTGTTATTTTTTAAATTTAATTTGCTTGTTTTTGTAATGCTAAATTTTACATTACTATTTAATATTTATATTTATAATAATACTTAAAATATAATGCTTGTTTTTGAAATTTTCTGCAATTTGTTTTTTTTTTTTAATATTTTTTATTTGAGTTTTTTTATGAATTTTTGTATAATTTGTTGGAAAAGTTTAGTTATTTTTTTAAAGATATTTTTTTATACTTTCAATTTAAATATTATATACAGGGTGTATATAATTTCAATGAAATTTTTTAATGTACATTTTCGAAATAATGATATTTATGCTATAATTCGAAAATCGAACATAAGAGAATCAATGCTTTAGTCAGTTGCGACGCAGTATTAAAAGCCAAGCAAGAGCACGAGCTCGAGTCAAGCTGTAGCCAACAAGCATGCAGCATTGTCGAAAATGGTATCTTTCACAATTGTTGCTATTCACGACAATTGTAACGATTACATATTTTCTCAATAGTTTTTCAAAGTAGACAACGAATTTTCTACAAAAGTTTTAGTTTAATTAAAAGTTTTTATGTTTTAATTTATATAATAATAACACCCTGTATGCAATTGATTTTTATTTTAATGGTAATTCCAGCATATAAATTTAATATATCTCTAAAAAAAATAATTTTTATCATTAATATATTAATTGAATTAGTTCGTTAGTTTTCTTTTTTTAATATTTAGCATGTTTTTGAGTTGCTTAAGCAAACAATCAGTTTAATAGTTGCTGAGGCAGACAGACAAATTCAACGAATTTTGATACAAATTACAAAAGTTTACTGCGAGTTTTCTTTATTGTTTTTTTTTTTAATATATTTGAAGCACGCTATAAGAACAAAAAAATTTAAAAGAAATGCTTTTCAAACACGCAATGAATGCAAATGTGAGTTTTTAAACGTTTATGAATGTTGGTGTGTCAGTATAGGACTGTTTGTGTGTTTTTGTGGAAGTCAACTTAATTAAACTCTGCTTGGTTTTTTATAACAAGAACTTAACATAAATCAACAGCGAAAACATAAAAATTTAATCAATTTTATTCAACGATCAAACATTTTTTAATAAACCAAAAAGTGTGTTTTTTTCTTTCTTCTTCCTTCATAATTTTTAAATGCATTCAAAAAATTGGCTTTAATTGTTTGTGTTAAAATAATTTATTTCACATTTACATTAAAATTAATAATTTATGTATAAATATGCATTGTAAATATAAAACATGCATTGAGAAAATGCGGCAATGTATTAGTAAACAAATGTTTTAAAGTGTATGTGGGTGTGTGTGTGTGTGTTGGTATGAATTTTGACGCGCTTTTTAAAAACATTTTATTTATATAGCTATGTATGTGTTACCATTTTTTTAATTTAAAGTTTTTCTTTTTCTCATAATATAAAAAACGTAATTTATAAAAAATAACAGTATATAATAGTTTTTCCTTTTCATTATAAAAACAAAAAAAAAAAAACAATGCTTCCTTCTTTTTAAAAATAATCTTTATAAAAATAATCAACTCGTCAGTTTCCGGAATCTTCGCCATCGAGTGAATCATCTTGCACCGAGGAGCTATCTTCGTTACGTTTGGAAGAAGGTGTGCCAGTTAGACGACTGGAACTCAAACCCATGCTGGCATTGCGTCTGAAAGAAATTAAAAAAGAGATGAATAAAAAAAATATTCTATTTAAAAGTTTGAATATTATTTAAACGTGATGGGTTGAGTTTGATAGAAGTAATTGTTAAATTCAAATAAATTTCGTTTAGTTTTGATTAAGTTATACAGGGAAAGCAGGAATGATTAAATCGTGCGAATTCTGAAGTATACGTTATTGGTTCTTAAACAGGGCCAGCATTAAATTTCAATATGTTCTTAAGATTTTGGATCTGGCTGCCTTGCCAAGACTGGTGTTTAAAGTTACTTATGCGTTCCTAAGAAAGTATCTTCGTTTTTGTGTATTTAACTTCCGATACCCAAAAAGAACCCGTGAAGTTTTCAACAATGCAATATTTTCTTATATTTCGACCTAACAACCGCGTCTTCCTGATTTCTATATAGAAAGGAAGCTATTAAATTGGCTTTGAAACGATTCTTTAAAATCGCTTATTATAAACGTCGGGTTGAAGGTATGTTTGGCGTTAATGTATATGATGAGGTGGGTGGAAACCTTATAAAGACTTCCATAACATTAGTTCGTGTGTAAATTTACAAGTTATTTGAAATTTGAGTTTAATGAATATGAGTAAGTTTTCACACATGAGCGTTACAAAAAGCATCAATAAAGATTTTGTCAAGATATAAAGAGGCCGATGAAGAAACTGCTCCATTTGCTGAAGAAGAAAACTATAAAAATTACAAAAACATACTATAATGACGATAATAGAATTCGTTAAGACGCTGTTACTTCTATTCATAACCAATTCCAACAACTGCAGCTATCAATAAATAAAAGGATTCACACAACACCAGAACTGGGAATGTGGCAATATTTAAAACAATGATGTCATCAGCCGTGTGACAAAAAAAAAATAAACCAAAAAGCAAGCTATTTGAAATAAGACGGCAGGATTATTTGGAAAAACATATTGGGAGTATGCATTGAAAACCGCGCATTTGGATCCAACTTTATATATCAGTTGGTCAAATTAATATTTAATTTGATCCGTCAAACTTAATACTCGACACACACAAGTTTTTTATCTCGTGGAAAGTGTCGAATTACGTGACAGCATCTGAAGCAAATATTTCGCTCCTCGAAGCATATCCTGAATGGGTCCAAAGAGTGGTTTGCGCGTTTCAAAAGTGGTGTTTTTAACATCGTTGACAAATGACGTCCAGGACAGCCGAAAAAGTTCAAAGATGTTGACTTGGAGGCATTACTCGATGAAAAGCCTTGTCAAACGCAACAGGAACTTGCAAATTCGTTGGGAGTTGATTAAGCAATCCTTTGTTAGCATCTGAAAGCATTGGAAATGAACCAAAAGCAAGGAAATTGGAAGTCGTATGACCTGAAGACGTCGATTTTTTGCATGTAAACAGCTGTTTCAACTACAAAACCGCAAAGATTTTTTGCATCATATTGTCACTAGCTATGAAAAGTGGATCCATTAAGATAATCCAAAGCGTAAAAAATCACATGGTTACTCTAGCCATGCACCGACGTACATCAAAATCTTCTAAAATGTACTAAACAACACGAAAGATAGGCTAGAAATGATTAGAAGAATGTTATATTTTCAGGCGAGTCTAAATTCAACCTTTTCGCATCCGATGGAATGGCGAATGTGTTGAATGTGTTGGACACATGAGGTTAGGCAAGAAGGTAGCCGAATGATCAGGTGGTGTTTTTCCTTTCATGATGTTGGACAGCTGGCATTAATAAATGATTCAGTTGACGCTTATTGCAGGAAAATTTAATCTCTTCAATAATAACCTCGTTTAGCTCCTTTCGCTATTAGACGAAATTTTTTTCAAGACGACTCCACTTCATGCCATCGTGCGATACTGAAAGGAATAAATATTTACAGACCTATTATTCAGTTTAACTTTTTTAACAATTTCATTGTTCTATCTTTTTGATTTTCAAATCCATCAAGAATCTTTGGCATATGAGGAAGGCGCACAAATATTGCAAAATATGGACCAAGCTTACACCAAAACTTAGCACCAAAAAGCATCATACCTTCTCTATGCTGAAATGTAGCTCTGGAGTAGTCTTGATAGAATTTCGTGGATTTTCAGCGACGAACATATATCTTCTTTACCTATGTCGGTTGACCCTATTTATTTTTCTTTCTTCTGAAAACAACACTATTTTCTATTCTTTGGTTCAATGGCTGTATTTTTTTTTTGAGTTTTTGCGAGGTTTTTTTATTTGGCAGTAGAGGCTTTTTCTGAGAAATCGGTCTACATAAAAGTAATTTTATATAATTCCAAAGATTGTTTGTTATAAATTTGTATCTTTATATTTTGTCGTTTAGTTTTTTCCGCGTTTTTCACAGAAGTCAAGTTGGAAAGCTGTCTTTGCCATGATCACTATAATGAGGTTTAAAATGACAAAAATCTTACTCTACATACAAGAGAGTAATTTAAGGGGAAAGGATAAGGGAAACATTTTGAAACTACATGCAAACAAACAAACGGTTTAAATTCGAGGAAAATTTCTGCAAAATTGTCAATTCTAAAATGTTTATCGGAAACACATGCATTTGTTGAAAAAATTCTATGAAATAACAAATTAGACTACATAATTTAAACACTTATTAAAAGGGAAGCTCAGCAGAAATCAGTGTAAGGGTTGGTGTTGGATAGGGTTGAAACAAAAACAAACATTAAAATAACATAGAACGCAGAGTTTGTAATTGGAGAGAGCACGTATAACGTGAACTGTGGTCAGTAATAGAACAACTTACTGAACGAGTTGGATGGAGTACGAGAAGTAAACTCTATTAGAGACCCTCACAATTCATAATGAGAGCGGCGTCCTTTTTGGGTGAATAAGCTTTAGCTTTTTCGGTTTCAGCAACTTGTATGGATCTTTTTAATAAATATTTTTTTTTTTATCAAAGTATATTTATAAATTAAAGAAAATCAAAGAAAAAAGAAACAAAGTAAAAATAATAAAAAAGTTTTGATTGGAGAAAATAAAATGACGAAAAGCAGAAAAAGCTGAATGCTTACCTCAATTTTGCTTTCAGCGAGTTGATTTCGCGATTCATCGCTTCTTGACTCTCAAACAAGTCCTCATATTCGCGTTGATATTTACGTTTTTGCGTCTTTTCTTTTTGCAACTCTTCCTCAGTTTCGTCCAGGTTGCGCTTCAGCAGTTTCATGCGACTATTGAGCTGGAATTGTTAAAAAAATTGCATGTTATTTTCATGTGTTGTGCAAGCAAAATTGCAGTTTAATTGTACTTTATCGATTTGCTCTTTGTACTGATCCGCATGTCGGCGCTCGTCCTCAATGTTCATGGTCAGCTCCTTGACCTTTTTGTCCATCTTGCGATTGGTTTTCTGTTGCAACAGTCGCTCTTTTCCTTCGTTTTCGAGCTGTTCTTCTAGATTCGTAATCTTGGCCTCGAGTGTTGCTATGGTGGCCTTTACCTTGGTACGTTGTGCTGTCTCAATTTCTGCCAACTTCGCCTTCAGCTCCTTATTTTGACGTTCAAGCAGCGCACGCGTGTTTTCGTGCTTCTGCGAGCTCGATTTTTCTGTTGCCAACTCTGTCGACAGCTGTTCAATGTTCAGCTGTGCCTTGCGACTACGATCCAGCAGCACCTCAGAGTTCGATTGTTCCTCCTCGAGCTCTTCTTCGAGCGTGGCAATACGCGCTTCCAGGCGTCTCTTTTCATCGATCATCAGCGATCCTTTGCTGGCATTTGTGGCAATTTCTTCGGCTAGTTCATCACGTTCCGTTTCGGCGGCGCGTCTCGCACGCTCGGAGCTGGCTAAATCTTCTGTCAGCTGCATGACCTCGGCTTCCAGCGCTTTCACCTTGCGTTCGGCTTCTTTGCTAAGCGCTTGCAGCTCTTCCTTGGCGGTCTTGGCCTCCTCAGCATCGCGCAACGCATCCTTTACTTGTGCTTGCAGTTTCTTGGCATGCTTGAGTGCATCTTCTTTCACCTTGTTGTGCATTTCCATGGTGGTCTCGAGCTCTTTGAGATCGCCCTCCAGCTTCTTTTTCGCCGCTACGGCAGCAGTGCGTTGTTTGCGTTCCTCGTCTAACTCAGCCTCGAGGTCGCGCAACTGTTTGACCAAGCCGCGACGTTTCTCCTCGGCCTGTTCTTCCTTAGCTTGTAGATCGCGTTCGAATTGCGAACGTAACGCTTGCATGTTAACCTCCAGACGCAGTTTGGCATCTTCGGTAAGCTGTAAATCATCTTCGAGCTCTTCGTTTTGGGATTTAAGCTCGGCTAACTGTGACTCGAGCGCACGTTTCGCCTTCTCCAGCTCGTGCACGTTCTTGTCGGCGGTGCCTTGCGTATTGGCCAGATCGTCCAGCTCGTTCTGCAGTACTTTGCGTTTGGTCTCCAGATCGTCGATCTTGTCGTAGGCTTCATCAAGTTCGCGGGTAAGGGAAAGCACCTTGGTTTCTTTTTCACGAGCTTCGCGTTCAGCGGTATCACGTTCTTGAGCTATCTGCTCTGAGATGGCCTTTTCCTCAGCTAAAATCTTATCGAAATTCTTTTGCTTCTTCTCCAGTTCCAGCACCTTATGTTGAGGGAAAGGGAAAAAAGCAAAAATGAGTCATTCATAACTCAAGAAAAAATAATATACAAACCTTTGTGCGTTGCGCTTCCAGCTCAATGGTTGTGTCTTCCAGTTCGGATTGAATCTTCTTTTTACTCTTGTCCAGACGATCGTTTTGTGCCATCAGCTCTTTGACTTGACGTTCCAGCGCTTCAATTTCCTTATTCAAACGCTTTCTGCCCTCCTCCAGCTCTTTGGCAACATCCGCATCTTCTTCGGACTTCTTTTTAATCTCCTGCATTTGTACCGTCAACTCAGCCAACTTGCGTTCGTATGTTTTCTTGGTCTCCTCATCCTCTTCGAGCTGCTCGGCCAATGCTTCCTTCTCGGATTCTAATTGACGCAGTTTAGAGCTCAGCGACAGTTTTTGACGTGTTTCCTCTTCGAGCAGCTGCTGCGCTTCTGTCAGCTGCGATTCCATATTACTGGCTGACTTCACTGCTGCTGTGGCTTTAAGCTCAGCTTCCTCCAGCTGGTTGGTAATGTTCTCGGCTTCCTGTTGCAACTTTGTGCACTTTTCTTGCAGTTCGGAGTGAGCACGTTCGATTTCTGCTAGTTTAACCTAGAAATTAAAAAGCAACAATATGGAAAATGTTATTTAGGGGGACAGATGACGTCATTATCAGGTAAAGTAAATTAAACCACAAGCAACTTGGACATTGTGCAGGATATTAAATAACAATTTTGTGGTTGCGGCGCAAATTTTAACCACAAATAGAACTCATTTCAAGAAATCAATTTAATGCGAATGGGATTTTATAAAATCAAATACACACCAGTCCAAAGATTCAAACTCACCTGCAGTTCCGAAATTTGAGATTCAGCTTGCTTGCGTCGCCGATCGTTCTCTTGGCGTGAGCTGTTTACACTACGCAGCTCTGTTGCAAGATCAGCATTTTCTGCCTCCAGCGTACCCTTTGCCTTTTCCAGCACAGTTTTCGCTTTGCGTAGATTTTCAAGCTGATCATTGATGACGTTCAATTCCTGCGCATGCTTGTGACGCATCTCAGCGAGCAAGCCTTCGTGGTTAAATGTTTCATCTTCAAGAGATTTCTTAAGCGTTGCAAGTTCTTGTTCACGTTTCGAACGCAATTCCTGTTGAGCTGCAATTTGAATCGATAGCAACATGAAATGATTAGTTTAAAATGTGTACAAAATAGATAGAGAGTTTGTCAATAATAGACAATATTGTCATGGCCAACTTACCGGCGGTGGTGTCGAGGGAGTCTAGCAGCTCGTTCTTGAGCGCTTCCAGCTCTTCTCCCAAATCGCGACGTATCTTTTCTGCCTTGGCACGTGCTGCTTTCTCAGCCTCAAGATCCTCTTGGATCTCAGCCAGTTGCGATTCAAGCTCACGTTGTGCCTTTTGCGCAGATGCCTTAGTAGCTGACTCCTCATCTATGCGCATCAGCGTTTGTGTGAGTTCTTCTTCACGCTTGGCTAGATGCGCCTGCAACTCTTCTACCTGTACGCGACGCTCATTCAGCTGCTCCTTCAGGTCGGCAACCTCAGTTTCGATCTTACGCTTAGTGCGATCAGTTTCTTGGCGCTGCTGCTGATCTTTGTGCATGCGTTCCTCGAGTTCGGCGATTGTTGACTCATGCTTAAGCTTTAATTTGGCCAAATGCTTGGCTTTTTCTTCCTCCTCGGCCAGCGTTTGCGAGAGATCGTTGGCGCGCTCTTCCAGTATTTTCTTCTCTTTGAGTAACTTCTGATTTTGATCGTCTGTCAACGCTAGATCCTCCTCGTATTTCTTAATCTTGCCGTCAAGCTGCACTTTTTCCAATTGCAACTTTTGCCGGGCGGCCTCCTCCTCTTCAAGTTGCTCTTCCAAGTCTTGTATATTCAGCTCGAGTTTCTTCTTTTCGACACCCAACGAAAGCACACGTTCTTCCTCCTCTTCGATGCGTGTCTCAAGTTCTTGCATCATATCCTCAAGCTCCTGCTTGCGTGCCATGAGGCGTGAACGTGACTCCTCCGCCTCAGCGCAGAGCTCAATCTCCGCCTGCAACTGCTCGGCTAGCGTGGTTTTCTCTTCCAGAGCAGTCTGATACTTGCGTTCATACTCTTGTGTGCTCTTAGCCAACGATTCGAGCTTCTCGCGCACCTGCTTTAACTCATCCTCCTTTTGCACAAGTTTCTCCTCCTGCTTGGTGACCTCGAGCAGCGGCTTTACCTTAGTGTAGAGACGCCACCACTGCCAGTTGCGCAACTTGAGATATGCAGCGCAATTGCGCTGTATAATACGTATTGCATTGAGCTGTTGCAGACGCTTCTGGTAGTTGCGACGCGCCAGAAAACCGCGACAGAAAGCTTGGAAGTTAACGATAAGGTCGGTGATTTTGTAATCGCGTTCCTCCTCCAGATGTGCCAAGACACCGGCACGGAAGAATATTTTCGACTGACCCACACGGAACAGGTTCGAGTCTAACTCTAAGGCCTGAATCATTTTTTCGCAGGCCTTCTTGCCATCCATGAAACCTTTCGGTATGACGTTGGGCGTGAGCAATTCATAGCGTTGACGGAACTCTTGGAAGGGTATACGATTGGGGAAGCCCTGGCGACAAATACGTATGCCTTCTAGCACACCATTACAGCGCAGTTGATCGAGCACCAGTGGAGCATCAATTTTACCGGCACGCTTCTCGTGATTCGGTATGATGCAACGCACAAAGTTGGGATTGGTGTTACGTAGAGTGTCCATCAGCTTTGCCAGCTGTTCCTTATACAGATGCGAGACCGTGCGGAACATGCCTTTGCGTGTGCGTGCACCGAAAGTGGTGTCGGCAATTGCCTGCTGGGCCATGCCCACAATTTCGGCATCCTTCCAGATGTTTACAACGAAGGGATCCTGTGATGCTTGCAGCAGGGAAACAATATTCTCGTTAAGTGGATCCATGTTTTTCATCAGCCATTTAGCAGCTGAATAGTCGACTTTGCCGGCATAGTGCACAATGGCGAAATCAGCAACACCGCGGAAATCGGTCTTCATGAATTTGGGATGCATAGAGTGCGCCGAGACAAGTTTTTCGACGAAAGTTTTGTCTGTGGCCTTGGGGAACCAACACTCCTCATCCAGCAGAGCCATAATGCCACCTGGTTTATCGATCAAGTCGATGGTGGGCTGCAGATCCAGACCGAAATCAATGAATTTCCATTCGATGCCTTCGCGCTGATATTCTTCCTGCTCCAGTATGAACATGGTGTGATTGAAGAGCTGCTGCAGCTTCTCGTTGGTATAATTGATGCACAGCTGTTCGAATGAGTTCAACTCGAATATCTCAAAGCCCGCCATATCGAGTATGCCGATGAAAGAGGCACCCTGGCGCTTAGTGCGATCCAAAGAGCGGTTGATACGATTCACCAGCCACTTGAACATGCGCTCATAGCAAGCCTTCGCTATGGCTTCCACAGCGAATTCAACCTGCTCCTTGGTCTGCGCCTTGGTAACAAATTCACGGCCCACTTTAATGCGTGGCGTCAGGAAGGCACGCGTCATATCGGTGACGCTGAGACCGAGCAGATGGGCAATTTTTTGCGCCACAGTATTGTCGGGCAACGTGGCCTGATCGTTGTTGCGCTCCTGACGGAATTTCATGCAGCCAAAGAGCAGCACAGAGCTAACAATGCGAAAGATCGAATTGAAATCATCATTGGTCATGCCCATGATATTCATGGACTTAACGGTGGCCTGATATTCGGCAAAGTCATCAACGCCAGGCACTGGCAGGCTGCCGTTTGAAAGGAATGGATATGTTTTGATGTCATCTAAGATGAATTTTTCACGCTGTTCGGGCGTGGCGCCCGCAAGCAGTTGATAGAAAATATGGAATGTTCGTTCGTCCTTGGCTTGACGAATGGCACGCGACTTTTCAAGCAGGTAGGTTTCGATGTTGGCACCCGAAATATAACCGGAGGCATCAAAGTTGATGCGTATGAATTTGCCCTGTATAGATGAACAAAACAAAAGAATGTTAAAAAATGTTAGACAGAGAAAATAGACAAAAAGTAAAAACTTACGAAACGCGATGAGTTGTCGTTTTTCACAGTTTTGGCATTGCCGAATGCTTCTAGTATGGGATTCGCCTGCAAAAGTTGTTGTTCCAATTCGCCCTATTTTTAAAAAATCAAAAGATTTCAAATTAGTAAAGCTGTGTTGTGTGTTATTTGAAGACAACAAAATTGTGTTAAATGCTTAATGCAGCACACAAAAAAGAAAGCAAGAAATAAATATCAAACAAAGTGTTAATGTTAGTTACAAAATTTTGGCGCATGCAGAATATGTATTTACAATTTATTTTAATTTCAAAATTGAACCAGTTTTTTTATAGATTCTTATCGTTTTTATACCTTCACCAGTGCAATGCGGTTTCCCGTGTTTTCTGTTTGTATTATATTTGAATTTGACATTTCTTTTGCTTGACATTCTTGTGATGTAGCATTACATTCTGTTTCTGACATACCATGCACATTACACTTAATTTTAAAATTTTTCTTGACATTTACTTGAAGGTTCTGAAAATCGTTAAAGTAATAGAAGTATCAATTGCTGCAAACATTTTTTTTTTCTATGGATATAAATGGATATAAATTAATTTTTATGTAATTACAATTTCAGCAATTGCTTTCAAATATGCACTATTTTGAGTTTTTATCTAAAATATAATGACCTAGACATTTTTAAATGCCACATTTTGGTACCCACTTGATGAAAATAAAAAATTGTTTTCCTGTGAAACATATTATATTTGTGTGAAATAAATATTTTTTGATCGTAAGTAAATTATTGAATGGAATGCTTTAATGTTTAGGTAAAAGTAAGCAAAGAGAAAAGCTTTTAAGAATACACATAATATATTTGTGTGAAATTTAGTAATATTTACTTTGATTTTGTGTTAAAAAAAGCATGTTCAAAATGCAGACATATTATATTTGTGTAGAAAAATATGTATTCAGGTTAAATAAAAATGTTGTGTGTAAAACATTTCACTTTTTAAAAAGAGCTTGATGCAAAGGCAACAAATTTCAACTCCCAACATATTTAGGTGATTCATGTCATTTCGTTTGCTTGGGTATATCGTTAGCTTTAAACTTAAGAAAGATGATAGCGTGAAAAATTTTCTAAGACGAGTTGGTAAGTGGTAGTCGATCGAGAAAAACTCTCGAGTCGAGAAAAACTCTCAATAATACTAGTCCAAGTACTTTCTGTTATAATAAATTGAATTTCTAGGTACTTTTTTATGCAAAGCTATTATGTGTGAATTCTTCTATAACTTTGGAAAACTAACTTAGAAATAGGAATTTTAAAAAGAACCAAAAGGGGATGAACCAACAAGTTTGCGAAATTTATTATAACAATAGCAGGGAACTAATCGGGTATAGAAGAATCATCATCTTTTAGATTATATATATTTTCTAAGATATCAGCTATTAACAAAAATGGGCGATATTTGAGCACAGTTTCTTAACGAAGAAAAGTATTCATAGTCTAGTTGTCTAGTTCATGTTGAGAATGACTGACTGAAGAAATTTGCAAAGAGGTATGCAATTAATGTCGGGTTTTCTGAGGAGATATCTGAAAAAATATCTCCTGAAAAAAAAGTAGAAGCTTTTAAAATTCAACAAGAATTTAGTTTGGAAAAAAGGTTATAGGCATGAAGATAAATTTGTGCGGTCAAGAAAAGAACGAGAAATGAAATAAGCTCGCTCATATTTATTCTTAGTATATTGTGAAAATAATTTTAAGCTATATATACTTTTGTATATTTCGTTTTTTTGATATGGTCTCTTTAATTTTCTTTGTGTCGGTAAAGCTAACGTTGCGTGCATAGTGAACGCTGATTCAGACAGTCTGGTGTGAACAAGTAGATAGAGAGCTATTTCCATCTTGTTTGTTCAAATAGATTTCAGCCTGCATGTACAGGGTTGCCCATATTCGACGGACCCATGTTTTTGTTAAAAAAATCAAAGAAAAAAATAAAAATTTGGCGGTTGGCAATCTTAATCATTTAATTTGTTCCAAGTAGATTTGTTTACATCAATTTTTGAATATGATATCTCTCAAATGGCCGCCTCTGGCGTTGATGGCGTATTGTGCCCTTTTTGCAGCATTTTCCATCGTTTTCGCCAACATTTCGGCCGGAATAGCGGCTATTTCTTCACGAATGTTGTCCTTGAGCTCTTCTACGGTCCTTGGCTTGTTAACGTAAACCTTTGACTTCAAATATCCCCACAAGAAGAAGTCAGGCGGCGTCAAATCGGGCGAACGCGGTGGCCAGTCCAAATCACCACTTTTCGACATCAAACGGCCCGGAAACAAATTCTTCAGAAAATCGATTGTTATGCGACTTGTGTGCGGTGGAGCGCCGTCTTGTTGAAACCAGAACTGCCTCATACGCTTTCGACGAATAATTGGCATCACAAAAGTGGTCATCATGTCGCGATAACGCTCCTGGTTGATGGTAACAGCATGGCCATTTTCATGTTGGAAGAAAAACGGCCCAATGACCGTTTTCGCACTAACGCCGCACCAAACTGTGACTTTTTCGTCATGAAGAGGCACTTCTTGAATCTCCTGAGGATTTTCAGTGGCGTAAATACGGCAATTTTGCTTATTTACGGTCCCATTCAATGTGAAATGGGCTTCATCGGACATGATAATTTTGTTCCAAAATTGCTCGTCATCTTCGGCCATTTCGATGACTCTTTAGGCCCATTCCAATCGACGAGGCTTGTCCGCAGGCAACAATCTTTGCGTCAATTGAATTTTGTACGGGAACAAATGCAAATCAACGCGAATAATCCGTTGTAAAGTGGACCGAGCCATGCCCAACTGCTGAGAACGGCGTTTTTGGGATGTTCTTGGGGACCTCTCAACACTGGCTCGTACGGCAGCGATATTCTCGGCCGATCGCCTTGGTCGACTTTTATTTCGCCTCATCGGATTAGAAAGAGCCTCACCAGTCGAAAATTTTTCGTATAAACGCTTAATGGTGTTCTTAGAAGGCGCACTTCTCACATTTTTTAATATTTTAAAAGCACGTTGAGTTTTCACAATTGACTTCTTCTGTTGAATGTAAATTTCAACTATTTCAGAGCGCTCGCGTGGCGTGTATTGTTCCATGGTAAAAATCTGCTTGGACTGACGCTTCAAACGCAGTATGTCATCAAGCGATCTGACATCTCTGTCAAAAGTTATGGCGTTGCCAGATGGGTCCGTCGAATATGGGCAACCCTGTATATCTGCCTGTCTGAACCGGCGTTTACTAGAAACGCGGCCTTAGAGAGGAAATTCGTTCAATTTCTTGTGCTCCTGTTACTACAAGCCCGCCTACAGTGTAAGGTTGATGTCATAAGTTATGTCATGACCAAGGAAATGTATTAGCATTCATCATCATTCATCATTTAGAAAATTAATTGATTTGTTAATAATGATAGTATAACCAGAAAAAAAACGCACTTAGGCCACTTTTAATTAGCCCAGTTTTAAATTCTTACAATAATCCGGCCTTTATTTTCACTGGACTAGACTATATTTGCAATATTTGGAATTCAGACATGAATTCTAATATGAAATTAAACGATAATCAGGCCTATATTTTTTCGACTGGAATTAATAAAAAAGCAAGGTAAATCTTCGAGTTTGCCGAAGTTAATGTACTCCCACGGCCGATTTATAAGGAAGAAAAATCTTAAATTGTAGCCTTTTTTGTACACGAAGAGAAATTGAAGATGAAAACAATTCCAAATAAATTTATTCTGGAATTGATTCTGAACTTAGTCATTATATACTTGATATCAAGCCCTATTGTGATTGTTTATCAAAAAAATTAATATGCTCACTTATGCCCAATTTATGACATTTTGGTATTGATTATCAAAAACCAAACATGCCCATTTGAGTCCAATGCATGCCATTAATGAATTGTTAATAAAACAAATGAATAAGCTCTCATATGCCTAATCTAAGAAATTTTGGAATTTGACATTTTATGACATTTTGGTACACAAGCAACAAGACGAGCACGAGAACAAGAGGCACGAATAACGTACAAGGAAAAGATGACAAGAAGCAAATTCAAAATTATATTTTCCTTATTATTTGACGCAATTCGGACATGAAAATAAAATATTTTTAATTTATTTTCAGCACTTTTATACTAACAGGAACGAAAACCAACTGAGTCGTTCGGTTCGGTTGCTCATTTAACAGACCCAAGATAACACTTATTTAGCACAAATTGACGTATTTATCAAAAAAATATTCAAGCCCAAATTCTAGCATAAACTGCGAAGATGAATAGCATGTTTTGATATTATTTTGAGCTCTATTGAGCTTAATTCATTTACGAACGCTTTGGGCTTGATTTTCGCCAATTTTTTTCTCCCCGTGTATAAGATTTGTAAAGATTTAACTATTTTGATGACGTCTAGCAATGAAGGATACAATTAAGTTTTGATGTTAAACACAAACGTACAGAATTTTTTTCCTGCATCTTAAACAAAAACCTCTTTATATATGTAATTTAAAATTTTAGGGTTATATGGGAGATGGGCGTGTTAGTGGGCCTATTTTTCTAACAAGTCTAAGTTTAAGTATAAACTACGCACACACCGAGTATAATTGTAGTAGCTTGAATATTAGCCTTTTTATAGAGTTTTCAATCTTGTAGTTGTATGGGAGGTAGGCGTGTTTTTCATCGGATTTGGCCCATTTTCGAAATTGATCTTTGTTTTTTTTTTTAAACAGCTAACATATTGAATTTCATTACGATATCTTAAAAATTATGGCTATAATCGTGTCGAAAGACGGGCATGGCATGGAATATACCCCTTACGCAGTACACGTGGGGGTCTAAAAAAATACTTAGGTCAGAACCGTCATATCAATGAATCATACGTGAAGATACACTAGCAGACACAAGCACAATTTTTAAAAAATTTTTCATTTATATGAAAAATTCAGGGGTGTTTTCAGAGAATTGTCAGGCTTCGGTCATGCCTTAATTGCATCCCGCTTACAGTTCTGCATTACAACAGCAGCAACGAGAACATTTTTTAGGGATAAAATTAAATAATTAAATTTTTACAAGAAAAAATTTGGCGACAACAAAAAATAATAAAGTTTCTAACGCATTCTAAAGAGCAAAATTCTACGAAATGTTCTTGTTTATGACTTGAACCAAAATTTTACTACGTATAAAAAATAGACTACAAGTAATTTGATATGAAATTATAACAAATTGTATGCAAAATAAAACAATTTAAGGGGAATAAAATTGTAACAAAAAAGCTAAAATAAAAATGACAACAATTAATTGAATACATAAACAAAAGGCTGGAAAGGAACACTGACTAGAAACTCAAAATTGAATTATATTTTATTTGGATATGCGATATACAAAAATGGAAGGAGTTGGATATACTTTACCGCAAAGGTTTCTGCATTATGACTCTTGATACGTTTACGTTTAATATTTGTAGTCATAGTTTGTTTGTATGTTTTTTGGTATTGAGAATTTATCAAAGCGTAGGTAGTTAAGTAGATGTAAATTGATGCAATAACAAGTATGCAGTAGCGATGTGTTTAGAAAAGATCACAGAGGTACGCGCATGTTAATTTGTGGTTTTAGTAGTAGCAGTAACAAGAGTAGTAGTAGTAGTAGAAGGCGTTAGCGTTAAAATTTTAAGAAAAAGACAATTTGATTTGATTTCAAAGGTTAGACGGGAAAAAAGGATGAGAGGAAAAGAAGTAGAATTAATAATATAGCATTAGTCAAATTTTGTTTAAGACAAATTTTTGTCATATAAAGCATTTAAGACAACAATTTTAAGAATTTTTTTAGTAGTCACTAAACACTTTAGTACAAATGGTACAGAAACAATTTTACAATAACTCACACTGGCAATAAGAATACTTACAATAATTAAGGCTGGATGTGGTCCCTGTTGTGTTGTGGAATGTTGAAATAGGTGGTAAATTTGGTGGATTCGTTGATCGATTGGTTGATGGGTTGGTTGGTTGTGGAGATAGATAAAGTGTTGTTTGGTGTTGGCAGTTGTTCAAGGTGTAGTTGTTGGTGGTGTTGGGCGGTGATGGTGAGGACGATTTGGTTTTGCCATTTGGGTTTTTTTTTTAAATTTATTTACATATTTATATAAACAATTTCAATTAGATATTTTAGAACAAAAAAATAAAACACCAAGTATTCAAATAACCAAAAGTGGGTAGGAATTAAACCAAATATCAACCAATCAATTTTACAACAACAACAATAAAAGTAGATGTAGTAGTGTTGAAAGTGGTAGGAGAGCAGTTTGCAGAGTAAACATGAAAATAAATATAAAAAAAACAAAAATCAGAAAAACTTACAAAAATTTAAAAATTTACATACATAAAAATTCAAACACTTATTAATGACGTCATAAAAGTCAATTTATAAAAAGTGTAAATAAGGTAATATAGATACATGAGATATATTTTTCAATTTGTTTAAACCATTAACCGTTGAAGTTTCAATTTCGTTAAAAAAATTATTCTATAAAAAAAAAAAATTTAAATAATTTTAGATTTATGTAAAAAAAAATAGTATAGGTAATTATAATAAAATAATATAATTATAACAAAATAATATTATTATAAAAATACACATTATAAATATTTTTTGATATTAAAATTAATTTTAAATCGATATTATTTTTAATTATGAAAAAAATAAAAAAAAATTCTGGAAACGATTGTTGAGCGAAATCGTTAAATGAGTTTTATTTATTTTTTATATGTTTGATTTTTTATTATATTTTAAAAAATATAATAAAATAATATAATTTTATATGGTATGGTTTATATGTACAAATTTATATATATAAATAAATACATAATTTTTTACATTTTAATTTCATTTATGTATAAAAAAAAATTTATATTAATAAAAAAATGCAATTTTGAGAGAACCAATATTAACAATTTTCGTATAAATTTTTCAAAATCTTTTGGAACTAAATTTTTTATAAAGTAACACTTTCAAAGAATTAATTTCTTTTCAATAAGTTTTAACACTATTCAATATGTCAAAACCTTAGCAGAGAAAAACTTGATTCATGGCATGGAGAACGACTTTTAACTGAAAATTCCTTTTAAGGCAGGCTACTTTAATTTTTTTTTTTTTTCTAAAAACTCATTTATATGAAAAAACAACCACACTTTATAGGCCGCCAGTGACGCGTGTCAATGTGTCTGTGTGACAATATTCTAAACGTTATTGTTTACGTAATTATAATTAATTAAAATTATAACTCAATTTAATTGCAATATTTCAACATGTTGCACTCGTTCTTGACATGTTCATTCCTTAGTTGTTGCTATCGTTGATGAATTGAATCAAAAAACATGACATGTGGTGCTTAAACGGTAGTCAATTGTCAATGCAATTGTTTATGTGTTTTTTTCCTTTTATTTTATTTTATTTATTTTTTTTGTTTTTGTTTCAAAAATAAGTAAATTAAATTTTTTAAACAAGAAGAAAGTCAATGTTAAATTAACAAATTTGTTACTGTGAGAATTTTGATTTAATTTTTATATATTTTTTTAAAATCTTGTCTTAATTAATAAACAAAAAATGCAACTAGCATGTTTTATCTTTTTTAACCTAATAATTATGGACATTTTCCATTTGTGGCAAGGACACAAAATGCGCCTAAATGAGTTGGTATTCGTTTAATTAAGTTTAAAAAACTATACAAACAAAAATATAACAATTCTTGACAACTTGTTGATTGTATTGATTAAGTATATAACGAACGAGTCAACGACAAAATGCCACACGATACCATAAATTGCAGTATAAACGTGTTTTACAAATTTGGCTAAAACCAAAAAACACTGAAAATCGAAATATATTTCAGACATTTCACACGCTGTAACAATTTGAGCTTTTAATTGGATTCCAATAGGTTTTGTTGTTGAAACAGAACAAAGAATAAATTTGACGTTTGAAACTTTTTATAGGCGAACAAAATATAGTCAAAATTTTCGTAATATTTTCGGTACAAAAATTAAAAAAGCAAGTTAAATTTTCCAAATTTTAAAATAGTTTTTTTTAATAATTTTTAAATAACTTTGCAAATTGAAACAAATGTTCGAATTCCGATTGGGATATAATATCTAATCGACGAAAACTTTTGGAATTTTCGGCACATGTAGAACATTTACATGGCGTTGTCATTGGAAGAGGTCAATTGATACCTCATAGATACCTTAGGGGGCCGTTCATAAATTACGTTACCAATTTAGGGTGGGAAGGGTTTCAAAATGTTCTACGATAAGAAAAACCATACGGGGGTCTCAGATATTGTAACGTTACCAAAAATAAAAAAAAACTCGAAAAAATTAACGTAAATAACGCCAAATCATTTCAAAAAATTTTTAATCTTTTCATTTTCATGTTTGACCGCCTATATTGACGGTGAACTATTGACAAGTGTACCAGGGGATTATTTTTATCGCTTGTTCCGCCACACATACAACATTCTACAATTGTTTCTCTTGATTTCACTTTTTCTCTTACTTATCTTTATACCCATTTCCAAACCAAGGCAGACTTGACTGAATAGGTTTGACACCTGAAATCCTTTATTCAAAGCTAAAGAAAAAAATATACTGCGTTACTTTATAGGAGGGGAGGGGTTTTGAAACGCACTACAAATAGTAACGGAGGGAGAGAGGGGCTTCAAAAAGCTTGAAAATCGGTCAAGTAGTTTATGAACGATCCCATAGGTAATAATAGGTAGCCGGTTTATAGCACACGGTACACGTTAAGTAGTTTATGAAATTGAATGCATGTTTTTGAAGTTCAAGTAGCCGAGATTAAAAGCGTTCGCGTTTAGTACTCGACTAACCTGGGTTCAATCCCCGAAAGGACCAACAAAGAATTTTCTTTATTTAAAAAATTAAATGTAAGTTTTTTCAAGATTTATGTTGAAGAATATTTTTGACAGTTAATGAAAATTAATTTTGATTCCTAAACAATCTGGATTCGAATCCACGTCCTAATCATAACAGTTGCACTTATCTTACGAATGGATTTTTCATGCCTACACGGAGAGAATTGAGCGCAGGAATAAAGCATGTTGCACACAATTCATGCACAAATTAGTCATGATTCTATGATTTAAGACACAATTCATGATATATGACTTATTGTCACGTGATTCATGGATACTTGCACTTAAATTCTAAAATGATATAATTTAGCTGCGAACCTACACTTTTTGGTTGAAATTGAATACCATTCTTAGAGTTTGATTTTAGCCGAGCTTGTTTGTGTTCGCATTAGTTACTCAATTGCCTAGGTTCAATCCCCGAAGAAATCAGCAAAAGTTTTTTATTTTTATTTTAAATAGAAATTAAATATATAAAAGACAAATCTGTTGGGCTTATCAAGTTTCAACGAAAAAAATTACGAACGTACAATCCAAGAAGCAAATGTTTCTGCAAGTAGTAGAACTGCTCTAAAAATGTACCCTTACCTTGAATCATCAAAAATGTATTATTAAAATCGATACCGATTACCAGACTCAAATTAAATTTGCACAAAATAAGGGTTTTCGCTTGGAGCGTTGTCGGTTTTAAGGATATTCAAATTTTTTTTTTGGATTTCCGAGTTTCTTCACATCCTTCTTCTAATGTACTATTGACTCCACGGATCAGAAAAACGTTTGCAAACTAACTCATCTAGTAACCATGTGTCATGCATAACTTTATGTGCCAGACTATTCAAGAATTATGCATATGAATGCAATCACACATGAGTTAAAGCCACAGTTGAAGTGTTAAGTGGTATGCATTTAAAAACAGGAGGAGCATCCTGATTTATGAGTCGACTAAACATGAATCACATGCAAGTTCTTTTATTTATAGTTAGTTTCAATTTAAATGACGGTAAGACAGCAAGTTAGGAATATTATAAAGATTTCAAAAAGTGCTGAGCGAAAAAAATTTTGGCAAAAAAGCTATGAAATTATACACAATGGGAAGAAAGGCATCGTCAGATTATTTGTGTGAGACAAACGAAACAGTCAGAAAATCGAATCAGCTCTAAGGTTGACAACGCAAGCTTCTTAAATCAATGACTTTAAATTCGAATTGCATCCTTACTCACCCGATTCGCTAGAATTAAACTAATCATATGAATTTCTGAGACTAATCATTTCCAAACTTGAGAAAATGGATCGGTGTTAAAATATTCGCCAACAACGAATGAGGTGGATGGTGTTTGCGGTTGTAGAGGATCTTTTAAGTAGCTCGACGATTCTCACTACAAAGAAAGTATCGAGGCTATAGAACATCGATGGAAAAAGTTTATAGATAGAATAAAGAGAAGAATTTGTATGTACACTCAGAAAAAAGCTTATCGGAATATGATAAAAAAGGCATCATATTTAGATAAAAATGGTATAGACTTTACTCCAGAGAATGCTATTCTCTAATTTCGATACTAAAAATTCTCTAAAAATGGTAAAAAGCTTCCATGAATAAGAAAAATATATCGTTTTTTGAGAAAAAACTTTTTATTTTTGAGAAAAGATTTGTTTTTATTGAAGAAAATACTTCTCTTAGTTAATTTTTTATCGAAATATAAGAAAAGTTTTTCATTTTCAATAAATTTTTCTCTATAAATGAGAAATTTTTGTGCGAGAAAAATACTTATCATTATTAGAGACATTGAAATATTTCCATTTCCTAGAAGTAAAGAAATATTTCTTCGAAAATGTGAAAATTTATTCTAATTTAAGAAAATTTTATTTGAAAAAGAGAAAATTTCTATATCGAAAATAGAGAATTTTTTTACCGGAGCAAGGTATGTGTTTTTTTCTCAGTGTAGAGAAACAAAGATGATTCTACACTCAGATAAATATCAACTGTAATATTAACTGTCACTGCTGTTATTTCAAAACACTGTTAAATTGAATGATTTGCGTTTAAGTTAACAGTTTTATTTGTTGAATGAATGTTATCATTCTCTGTTAAAATCATCTGTTGAAATATTTTTGTGTTTTTGTTGGAATGTCTATCTTCTCGAAGAAATAGTTTTTAAATGTGTTTTGCTATGTTTATTTTATCGTTATCAATAGCTCAGTGGAAGTGTGCTGGACTGTAATGCGAGGGAGGTGGGTTCGTATCCTAGCTGTGTAGTATCAAAAATTTTAATTTAACAATTGAATTTCTAATTCTGTTTCATTAAATGTTTGGTCAAAAATAACCTTCAAAATAAGTTTGCTTGCAATATTGAAAAAAATGTACATTGCATTTTTTTATTTAAGAAAACAAAAAATTTTAATTACAAAGCAAATTGTTGGTTAGTCATGCCAGCATTTGAACTTGGGACGTCAGCAAACGTCAGCACACTCGGCTACAAATTAACTTACAAAACAGTGATCAAATTTCAATAAGTACGTTTTTATAAATGAGTTTCGTGTTCGATAGACCAACAGTCAACCGACTGTTGATTTGAACATTTCATTTGTTGGATGGTTTTTAACAGTGAAATATGTTATTTCAAACCATGATTTCTTTGATATAACAACATTTTTTCCCAGAGTGTACGCTTTTTTTGTGTTTTGTTAGGTTGGGAATGTTTAAAAGTCAATTTGCTACGTTCTGAAGACTTGGTGACTTGTAGACTTCCTGTTCTTAAACCCTACAATCGTGACCAAGTTATGTCTCACAGACATAAAATGTGATCAATTTTAGAGTACGTGCTAAATTGAGTATGTTTTATAAAACGTATTTGTAAATAAATAGTTCGTAATCATTGCTGGTATGTTTTTGAAAAAGAAAATAACAACAATAATAATATTTGCCATAAATAGATGATGATTGCAATAAGAAAAAATAAATTGAGGTAGAAAATAATCAATTTATTAGGTGCTATTTGGCATTGACATTCATTGTTGTACATAGAATGAATCATAAAATTTATAAGCGGCGAAAAATATTCAATAATAACTGATAAGCAAATCATTATAATTAACTTTTTAATTTTTTTTTTTTTTTACTCAAAGATAATGTTATCAGTGTCGGTCTGAAAACACAAATTCAACTAGCAAATAAGAAGCTAAATAGAATATAGCAAACTGAAACAGAGCAATAGAGGTTAACAGTTGAAAGAATGTCTGAACACTATGGTTAAAAAAAATAATTGCAACAGCGTTAATTGTCGTAAAATCTAACAAATAAATAAAAAAAAAGCAATGCACTTAAAAATTGACACCAAAAACAAAGACCATAAAATATGATCATTGAGTAAGTTCCATTTATGGCAGGAATGACAAAAAAAAAAAAAAAAAAATTGTCAACATGGAAAAAATTTCAAAAACAGACGAACAGATGTTTGTTTGTTGCTTCAAAAAAGTATGATTTAGAGAACTAAATAAAATATTGAGTAACTAAATCATAAAAATAGTAATAAAATAAATAAATAACTGATAAATATGAATACACTTCAAATGCCAGAAGAAATCAACAGAGGCATGATAAATCAACAGAGGCATGAAAAAAACCAAAGAATAGCAAGAAATGACAAATTTAAAGTCAAGAAGAAAAAACTGTTTAAAATATTTAAAAATAATTAATTTCACTGTTGCATTAGCTGAGGGCTGTATTGAGTGAAGTGAGCAGAGTAAAGAGGGGCGTCAGAGTTGGTCATGGAAAAAATAGATAGAGCGTTGTCTAATTGAAAAGAATTGAAATCACTTTAGATTAGAAAAAACAGCAATGACGATGTCGATGTTGATGATGATGATGATGATGCTGTTCATCTATAATAGAGACTAAAAGAGCGGGTTGCAAGTTAATGGCATGAAATAAAGGGGCAGCGTCAGTCACTTTGCATAGTGACGATGGTGCAGTGCAGCTGATCACTGAACTGAGTGCAGATTGTTTTATACGTATCAGCAACAGCATCATCATCAGGCAACGATCGGTTCAGAAGCCAAATGCAATTAGTTTATGACACACGCCACTAAAGCTGTATGTTTATGTGTGTGTGTTGCTGCGAGTGTTTATTGTTGCACTATGAGTAGAAAGAACTATGTATTCCCAAGAGACGCCACATATTTGCTTTTTCGCTCTCAGCAGCAGAGTTAAAAATCAAAATGAAAAAAAAAACGGAAAATACTTAAAATTTAAATGGAAATAAAATACAAATAAAACAACACTCTTGAAATATTTACGAAGAATATAAAAAAAAAAAAAAAAAACAATACAGATGCACATACAAATGTTTTTTTTTTATACAAAATGTTCATTGGCTTAATTTAACGCTGTCAAAGTTGAAACCAAACACTGTGAACCGCACCCAAATCGGTACAGTGGTTTGAAATTTATTGCAAACTAGACAATGTTGCCAGAGGTAAGACAAAACCAAAAAAAAAAAAAACAAAGCAAATAAAATAAAAGTGCGTTCAATATAAGTGAGGAAATTTGAGTAAACAATATATTAAAAAACCATTCAAGGTGTCAAAACGAACCAAAACCAAACCAATGTGCATAAAACACACAAAAAAAAACACGATCACCTTTAAAGGTATGCTTATATTTTTTGATATTTATATAAACACTTAAAACATACACTCGAAAAAATTAAAAAAAAAAAAATATAATATTTTAAAAATTTTTATAAAATTATCCATAGAAATGATTTTTTTGTACTAAAACTTATATTGAAATTATTTCAATTATTGAAATCAACATTTTTTTAAATATTCTATTCACAAAATTGCATTTTTTTTTTTTTGGTTATATTTTTGCAAAAGTTTTAAAGCTATTAAAAAAAATTATTGAAAAGTTCAAACTTACCGCTCCGGAACCTTTAGGTTTCGATGCAGCCACATAGGCCAAATACTGTATGACTTTCTTTGTGTTCTCAGTTTTGCCAGCACCAGATTCACCCGTACACAAAATCGATTGGTCTTCACGATCTAAAAATAAAAACAAAATAGTTTGTCAGAAAAACTATTTTCTCATAAAAAAAAAGAAGAAAAATGTATAGTTAAATTGACAAATCCTTGAAGGTCAGGTCAGGGTATATTAAGATTGTAAAAACGTTTGTAAAGCATAGAAATAAGCGAATACGGTATGGAAAAGTATATATATTCTTGATCAGCGTTATCTCGTGAGTCGATTTACAACACCAGACGGAATTCATCTGTCCGTCTGGTGTTGTCCGTAAGCACAGGATAAAAAAAGAGTTAAGATAATTGCATAAAACTTGAAACACATGATCACATGGACCCAAGAATCTGCACTATTTAATATTTTGGAAACCGCACGGACACGCCTACCTCCCATACAGTCCAAAAATTGAAAACCCTACAAAAAAACTGATGTTTTATTTTTAAAATAAGCATATATATAATTTTGTTATATATTAACACCAAAATATATGCAAAAAGTGGGCGTCATCTGTCCACCGACACGCCTACCTCCCATATTAGCACAAAAATTGAAATTGCTTTAAAGTGGCTTTTATTTAAACAACAGAAATAAAATGTGAAATGCATGCGATTGGTATCAATATGAAAATTACATATTTTACATGTGTTTAACCCATTATAATAGCACGGGGTAATAGTGACCCCAAAACATTTTACAATCTAATTTTCATCCTTTAAACTTTTGAAAACCTTTGAAGGTATCTCTAGCTAGAAGAGCCTTTAAATACTAGACTCGCCTAGTGGGGATATTATTTAAAGCTTTAATATAATTTCGGTAGCCGTCGGAAGTGGAAGGTAAAATTTTGTGGGGGCATTTTTTAAAAATAGTGTTAAAACCAAAGTGTAGACTAACAAAGACTAACATCTTTTAGGATTAATCTCCCTTTGGCATTTTTCAAAAATCTTTAAAAATATACAAAATAGACCATTTTTTTCATTCGTAAAAATTCAAAATAAAAATTTTTTACATATGGGCATTTCCGCAGAAAAGTCTACCGTGACCAAAAAATTTAAAGTAAACCAACATTTTTTTTTACTTGTATTATTAAAGAGAAATATTAAAAATTAATTTAATTAAAGAGTTCAAATTTTTCACATGTTGCGATGGCAAGATATCGAGCGCTACCATGTTAAAGTTAAAATTTTGGTCAGTTTTGTTTATTTCTATGAGCATTTTCTTGTTACAATTTCCATTTCTAAGAGTAATTGTGCAATTGCACTCTTATGCAAAACTTGAAACACTGAGAAAAAAACACATACCTTGCTCCAGTGAAAAATTTCTCTATTTTTGATAATAGCAATTTTCTCTTTTTCAAATAAAATTTTCTTCAATTAGAATAAATTTTCACATTTTCGTAGAAATATTTCTTTACTTCGAGGAAATGGAAACATTTCAATGTCTCTAATAATGATAAGTATTTTTCTCGCACAAAAAATTTCTCATTTATAGAGAAATTTTATTGAAAATGAAAAACTTTTCTTATATAAAAAATTCACTATGAGAAGTATTTTCTTCAATAAAAACAAATATTTTCTCAAAAAAAAAAAGTATTTTTCTCTAAAAATGATATATTTTTCTATTTCATGGCAGCTTTTTATCATTTTTAGAGAATTTTTAGTATCGCAATTAGAGAATAGCATTCTCTGGAGCAAAGTCTATACCATATTTCTCTAAATATGATGCCTTTTTTATCATATTCCGAGACACTTTTTTCTGAGTGTAGCAAAAGAAACTTATATTATTTTAAATTCTTCTAAATAAAGTTTTGTATAAAAAGTCTTGCCCAATTCGCAGAGATTAGCAAATTTACTAATCTAAGTCGAAAACCACTTATGTTTTTTGTAACGTCACGCCAGTGCATATTTTTGCTAATATCTTTTAATTCTTAGAGTCGATCGTTATAATTTTTTTACGTAATATAGTGCTACATAATTACTGCGCAAATATAAAAAAAAAGTTTTTAAAACTTAGACTTCTTCATTCTTTTTTTTAATTTTTTCGTACAAAAAGTATATAACGAAAGTTTGGAAATGACCATATATCTAGAGCAACATAAAACATTAGACTTGAATTTCATTCCATATAAGTTTGCAGTCAATTGAACCTCTCAGGAAGATTCTATGTTGGGTTCAAATTGACCCCCTGCTATCATCCAGTTTTTTCTTGGGAGGTGATATTATAAAGAGTTTAAAAAACATATTTTCGAAATATCGATTTTTGGGGTCTCAAAAAAGTTTGTGAAGACAAAAAATTTCATAATTTTTTTTAACATATATTTGTGTGCTATTTAAATCTTTACCTTTTTGCTTATCTTGGGTATGCATTCTGAAGAAAATAATGAGCTATATGCATAAAAACTTGAATTTTTGGCCAAAAACGGGGTTCAGGAGAACTAAAACCGCTCCATGGGGAATTCACCGATCCATAAAAATATTATGCAGAAAAAGTTTCTAAGAGTCCCTCTAACTTTTGAGTCAGTGTCAGGCTGCCTTTTTTTCGGCATACAAAATCGATCCGGCTTAATGTGAGAGGTGTGTGGGAGGTGATATTATAAAGGGTTTAAAAAACATCTTTTCGAAATATCGATTTTTGGGGTCTCAAAAAAGTTTGTGTAGACAAAAAGTTTCATAATTTTTTTTAACATATATTTGTGTACTATTAAAATCTTTACTTTGTGCTTATCTTGGGTATGCATTCTACAGAAAATAATGAGTTATATGCATAAAACTTGAATTTTTGGCCAAAAACGGGGTTCAGGTACCGCTCCATGGGAAATTCACCGATCCATAAAAATATTATGCAGAAAAAGTTTTTAAGAGTCCCTCTAACTTTTGTGTCAGTGTCAGGCTGCCTTTTTTTCGGCATACAAAATTGATCCGGCTTAATGTACCTACAAGGGATCCTGGTGCGCTGAGTTGACTTAACGTTCCAGTTTTTAATTTTGCCTAATGTTTTTCTGCCTGTAATCTCGCATATATTCTGCCCTGGATTGCTGCCGTGTCGCATTTCACGAATTCACACCCATAAATTGCAGAAAACCGAACGGTAAGATATTACATATCAAAAACTGAGATGTATACAAAAGGACACGCCCATTTCCCATACTATAGTTATATACTGAAAAAGTAGATTTAGGCTATTTCATAGTAGGACTTGACCGAAATTCTCCCTACTTGTTTTAATGTGAATTCAAAAGAAATTTTGCAAGAATACGTAGGCGGTTCAATATATCCGTGACTTTTTGAATGAAATACGGGTTTTTTGATAAAAAATCATTTTATTTTTCAACATACATAGTCTTTGTCCTTTGAGCTCTAAATACTACGTCCAAGTTTCTCCAATTTTGTATCACTTCCAAAAAATAAGTTTTGTCGAAGTCCTCAAAATAGATATTTGGTTGTGAGATGATATTAACATCCGAGTAAAATCTCTTTCCTCCGAGCCATTTCTTTAAGTTTGCAAACAAGAAATACTCACTCGGGGCTAAATCCGGTAAGTAGAGCGGAAGAGGGATAAATTCGTAGCCCAATTTATGACGACAAGGAATAATAGCTTGTGCGAGAAATGCAATAATAGCCTTACTCTGACCAAACTCGACTTTAGCTGTTATTCCTTGTTGACACAGAAATTATTGATTATGTTATAATCTAATATATAAAAATCTCGTGTCACGGTGTTAGTGTACGAACTCCTCCGAAACGGCTGAACCGATTTTAATGAAATTTTGTTTGTATATTTGGCAGGTTTGAGAATAGGTCGTAAGGTATTTTTCAACCTCTTACCGCGAGGGGCGTGGCACTTTTACAAGAACACAAATTTTCGGCTTAACTTTCGTTTATAAATCACACATCAATGAAACTCGGTACGAACTTACTATTGAGTCTTGGCCTTCGACAGTAAAATTTTAGCAATTTTTGTTAAGGGTGTTATGCCACCGCCCATAAAATTAAATTTTTTTTAATCGCATAAATTTGTAACTAAATGTCGCATAACATTGAAGTAACTTATTGGCCAGGTCTTTCAATTATAAAACAGACACGGGCATTGGAAAAAATAATGGAATTACTAAAAAACAGAAACTCGGTTTGAAGTATCTATTTGGTGGTATACTTCTACTCGGAGGTACTCGCAAACTAAAACGGGTATTGAACTAGGGGCTTGGCTCTACGCATAAAAGATAATTTTTTATATTTAACAGCTTTGAAATTAATGATCACAGAATATGGAAACTCAGAGTGGAGTTACTATTTGTTGATGGCCTTCTATGGCAAACTGGGCAGGTATTGGACTAGGACGGCAGTAACGCGCCGGGTATCAGCTAGTAATATATATAAAAATTGTGTTTTAAAAAACTTATAAAATTAAAATCCGGTTATTTAATTGTACCGGTTATTTTTCTGTGGTTCCCATACATATAGATACTTTACCACATCATAACGCCCTAAATGCATAAAGAAGATGAAGTTGAAATTTTTGCCTCCTTATATTTTAAAGTTTAGTGTCGTGACATGAGGCTGGATGAAAAAACTTTTTTTGCTGTTCATTGGATGCTTGTGTTTTTTAGTTTTTATGGCTTTTTTTTTTTACTGTGTTATGCAATCTGTTTGCACAAATCTTGAAGCTATTAAATCAAGTCCATCTATGGTAATATTTTCGAATAAGGTCGTCGTCAGTCGCCAGACTTAGTAGATAGATAACTAATGCTGTCGATAGATTTTTTATAAATTTTTTTTTGTGGTTGTTTGAAATTTGAAGCAAGCCAGAGTGTTCCTCTGATGCCACTCCCCCTTTTAGCAGCTAGCATTTGCGAACATGTTAGAGTTGTGGTTGCTGATTGTGATCGTGCCACAATTTTTTCTTTTTGTTTTTATTTAATTTTCTATATTTAGCAGAGTAGCTAAATTAAAGCCGTTGAAGAATCAATTAATAATCTTTTAAGATGTTGTTAATAAAGCTCGATAGCCATGTTTAGGCTTTGAAATGATTACTTGTTAGATTTTGTTTTTAAATTTAACGGTTTATCGTGATTGTTGTTATATATTGGAACATATTGAACTTGTTAGTTTTAGTTTTTAGATGTTAATAAATTTTATCAAAATTATTTATAAGCGCCATAACTGTTTAACTTAGTAGAAGATCTTAGTAGAATCTTTTGTCACAAGTTTTTTTGCACATGATTTGTTTTCTTTTGAATTATGAATGCTTCATGAAATTTTAAACTGAAGTTGGTCACCAACAATGACTCATTTGACGCAACTGACGCCCGTCCTAGAGATAAAACTGTTACAGTCAATGTTATAACAAGAAAAACAGCTGGCTGTTTAGGGAAAAAAGTTGCTTGCTTGTGTATTTTTTTTTTTTTTTGTAATTTTTTTCTCATTATCGTTTCTCTCCCAACAGCAGCACAATACAATAAAAGCCTCTCTTTAAATTCCTATCACATGTATTAATATTCAATTTTCCAGCATGAATCAGACACTCTGTCTGTGGACACAAATGTTTTCTTTCTTTGGTTTTTTTTTTTATTGTGTCTACAAAATAGTTATGAAAAGAATTTTTATTTCTATTTTTCTTTTTTTTAATCGAAGAAATACAACTTTAAAATAAGAGTAAAAGTATTCAATTGTACTTGTGAAGAAACCAATACAAAGTTTTTAGAAACGTGGCCATCATCGGAAACCTGCTTTATTTAACGTGCACAAAATAATAAATTACAAACGTCTCTGTAGCTCAAGGGTTTGCCAGCCCGGAGACGTTGTACACACAGACATATATGTATATTATATACAAAACCATTCAGCTTATGGAAATCAATATCGCGGAGTTTGGAGATGGCGACACACCTTTAGCGTAAGAATGCGAAATATTGTGTCCCAGAGCAAATAAGCGACAGGAAAAATAATATAAGTAGAGGTAGGTAAATAAATGGAATAAAGAATAAAGCTCATATTAAAGTTGTACAAGAATGTTACAGTGGGTCAAGAAATTTGCAACACTGCAGTTATCTCTGTTATAAATAGTTATCTAAAACTGAAAAATTACTTATAAAATTGAAATGTTTTTGCATATATTTGTAATTATATACAAATATTTAAAGGAAAAATTGCATACCGTCAAAATTTATTTTACCATCATGACAGTGAATCGAACCCCAGACCTATCACATAAACGTCGAATGCTCTAAGGTCGTGACGTCTTTTTTTACTGGCTCATGATGAACAAAAAGGGATTAAACACAGGCAAACGAATATTTCAAGTTTCTATAGCATCAACTAACATTCAGTTATTATAATCAAACCATATTTTGTCTGATTTTAATTATGACATTAATTATATTTGCACATGATAGATAATTTTCTCCCTAAGCATTACTTTTCCCTTTATCTGAACAGTTCCATCATGAATAGTTCAGCAGATGTTTTTTACCAGAGTTTTGACTCGCAATCCAAAAAAATTTCGGTATTCCAACATTTTACAATCAATGCCCAGGTCGAGAGAAACGTTTTATTTGGCTCTTGTCTTAAGCTAGAAATTCTATGGAATTAAATTATTTAGAATAAACGTTTAAAAAAATAACAAAATTATATTATTTATGCTCGAATTACTCAAATACAAGGATAGCTTCAAATATCCGTTAAGAACATGTCGCTTCGATCGAACCGGGCGTCTGCAGCGAAAGTTCTCTTAAAGACATAACAATTACAGAATTAAAGAAGTGCAAAGGACTAAAACACAATTTATTGAAAGAACTAAATCAAGTATGGAAACTAATGTACATAAGTCTAGCCTGACTATCGTATTTGTTTTAAAATCCATGTATTTATTTATATATTTATAAAGGTTTAAAATTTAACCCATTTTAAACCACTGTTGTTTTCGAAACACCAACTTTCATAAATATTATAAAAATAAATAAAAATGCGAGAGGCATTAATGACACACCAAACGATTATTTGGTATTTTCTCCTCAAGCTTATTTTATTTTTTATCGAAATTGAGGTTACCAGGGTTGCAAAGTTCCTAATACAAAATACAAGTTCAAAGAAGACTCCAGCAAAAATGGTCACAATAACTGAACTAATTTTCTTTTCTTTTATAAATAATTTTTGTTTGGGAAAACATCTCGCAAAACATGTTTTTAAAATTGGTTCTCGAAAAATCCATAACACTTCTTCAATACGCTATTTTGAAAAATTCTATAAAAATCATCTTTTTTTTCTGATTAGGAAGCGCTTTTGTGCTACCACACAAAAATTCAGACCGATATCTAAACGGAATCGGGTAGCGGTACAAAATGGGTTAAAGAAAATCTTTATAGATTATTAGATTATAGATTATTTTCACTATTTTGGAGTGAGTGTTTTGGGGGATGGAAGTGTCTATGGAAGGACGACAACGAAAACGCCAAAAACTCGCTTCAAGGAAATATTAAAAACATGGTTGTTTAAAATTAAAGGGTTCAAATTAAAAATACACGTGGAAAATTTCATATTTTTTCTTTAAAAAACCTCATTTTCCAAAGATGTGTCAATTTTCAGTTGTTAAGATAAGGCCCATACCATTAATTTTTAATTGGAGGGACTTCCGTAGGGACTTTCATATATCCGAAAAAGTTCAAAACGAAAAACACGATATTATTTCAGAGAGACGGAACAGTTTTGAATAGATTTCTCAATAGCTGAAGTCAGCCATGAGACCAAAAATTAAATTTCTTGTTTGTTTCTCTAGATTTTTTCCTAAATCGATCTTAATATCGATCTTTTCATCTTCTATATCATTCTTTCTATGCATTTATCTTTGTATCTGAACGTATTTTTATATCTGAATGCAGAGAAACCGATCAGGATTAAAAAGTTTCATATCTGAATGCAGACAAATCGATCAGGATTAAAAACATTTCCCAAAAGCTGAGGCCATGAGCCCAAATTTAAATTCCATATTTTTTCTATGCATCTCTTTTTCCAAAATCGAACTAAATCTCATTTTTTAAACTATTATATCATTCTTTTTTATGCAGATATTTTTCTCCCTATGCATTTCTCTTTATATTTATGTTTGTACCGTTTAACCTTTTTCTTTCTATATCAGCGTTTCTTCTCTTTTTGAATGTTATAAATAACCACAATATTTTTTCTGATTTTTTTCTATATTTTCCTTTCTTCATTTTTCTTTCTCGATATTAAGTTTTTATTTTCTTTTTCCTAACAGTTCTCAAATGAAAATGTTTTCATTGGGTTCTTTATTTAATCTATTTCAAAACATATTTTTGTTTAAAATTCCTGATTTCCAAAAAAATTACAGGAAAATTTCCCCAAAACATAACGTTGTCTTCTCCATGGTCCATCCAATTTGTTTATACTTCGAGTATTTGGCGGCCTCGGCAGTCGAGTGGTAAGTGTGCTTGACTGCCAACCCAGAGGTTCCGGGTTCGAATCCTAGTCTATCCATGGTTTTACGCTTTTACCTTTCTTTAATTTTTTCCTCATTACTAATCAACTGAAATTAAAAATTCATCATTATATACGACTTTTGAATTTGTAGTTGGTAGTAGAGATTTTTGTGGCATGAGATTGCTAAATAGCTCGAATTGACTGAGGTAAAGGCATAACACTTGCCTCAGATTCAAATTCGCATGTTGATATTGCGATCCGCTACATTTACAATATTCTACACTTGTTTCTCTTGATTTCATTTTCTCTCCTACTAATCTATCTACCTATTTTCCGAACCAAGGCAGACTTGACTGAATAGGTTTGACACCTGAAATCCTTGGTTGAAATTTTTAAAGTTTTTAAAAAAAGTATTTTAAAAATTATGAATTGTAATAAAAAAAGGATTAAAAAATGCATTAGTCTAACGATTGGTCTAAAAATAATTCCAAGATTTTAAACTTGTACAAATTTGTTACCTTTTATTTTATTTATTTTCTTTACAGTTTTCTTTTTAAGGAATTCTTTCTAAGATCGCCTATATTTTTCTCCCTGTAATATTTTGGTTTTTAGTTATCTTTCTATTAATTTCGGTTACCAACTCTTCTATATATCTTTTCTTCGTCATTATCGGTTCTATATTCTTCTTTCTGTTGCAGCTTTTCTTCTTTCACCGCAACTATTCCTGTAGTTTAATTTCTTTTCGGCGATAAGTTTATTTCTCTAACTCTCATTCATTCTCTTCATTCCTCTGTTAATTTGTTTTCATCACATTTTTTTCCACCGTAACCATCGTTCTATTAAATCTGATTTCACATTCTTACATCTTTTATTACTGATCTAACATCCTTATAACTATGCCTCTTCTATTTTTTTTTTTCCTTTATTCATTCTCTAACATTGTCAATATTTGATTCATTTTAACATTGTTTTCATTTTAACTTCTTATTTTTTGTTTTATCTTTTTATCAATACACTCTTCTTTATCGAAAAAATAACTTAAAGTATCTAAAATACTCAAAAATTTTGTTCTTTCTTTCTTAGAATATCTAATGATATTTCTGCATTTCTTTTAATACATAGATTTTTTTTTCGTAAGGTTCTCTAGAAGACATATTTTTGAAACGTCCTTAAAGACAACTATTTTACAAGTATTGTTTGCAATTAAAAAAGTATTGACCAACTCTTGCCTTGTATTCATGATTCACATGATTTGGCAATATTTATGTAAATGTATGTAACATTTAAATAAAATACTTTTGCAACATGTACAAAATTGGTAAAAATATAAAAACAAAAAACCTGTTTTTAAGTTGATGTCTGTAAATTTGAATAAGTTTAAATAGAAAATATGTTCGATATCCAACTAAGCAAAGTTATTGTTGATGATGATGATGATGATGATTCATTCAATACACAAACCTATAGAAATCAGTTCCGAAAAAGAAGAGGGAAAAAAAAACAGAAGATCCCGCATACAAAACAACGTGCCGTAAATAAAATAAACAATTAAGCATTAAGAGGGGAAAAAAAAATATAAGTTCACAATTCCAAGAAATAAAATTAAACGTAAAAAAAGAAAAAAATTCAAGCCAACGAAATTTTAAAAATGTAACGTACGTTATCTAAGCTTTAAACGACTTTGAACATTAATGCCACATAAGAAGTGGAATTTGTACAGTTGTCAATAAATGACTAATATTCACATTGATGTGAATATTTGAGAAATAACAAACAAATATAGAAGTAAATAAATGTACAAAGAGGTAAACTTCGAAAGTATGGAAATCAAAAGTTAATTTACCAATTTTATAAAAAGAAAAAAAAAAACAAACAACAAAACGATAAAGTTCAAATATATTGAGTTGATAACAGTTGCCTAGATTCCGGCAACAGTTGTCATATTTTTATTAAAAACTACTAGTGTAATCAGTCAAACAAAGCGTACTGTTTTCGGCAAAAAGAATACAAAAAAAAATGAGCAAAATTTTATCTTATCTTGCGACATATTTTTAGTGCTTATCTTGACTTTTTTGCAGAAATTTTATAGCAAAATTCGAGAGAAAAATTGAAACAAACAAACACTAAAATCGAAAATGAAACAAATATTTACAAAATTTTATGAAAATTACGTCATCAGCGAGTCATGAGTTGAATAAATCATGGTAGAAAAATAAAATCTAAAGAAAGAAATTAAGAAGAAGCATACCTTGCAACATGGATCTATAGGCCGTATCTGTGATTGCAAAAACATGTGGAGGCACTTCGTGTCTTTTTATACCCTTATACCGCTCCATAATTTTTTCGGTATAGATTGGCAACTTCTTGTAGGGATTGACCACCACGCAGAAAAGACCGGAATATGTCTGAAAAGATAAAAGAAAAAAGATAAAATTAAAGATAAAGATAAAATTAAAGATAAAAGAAAAAATTTGAGAAATTCTTAAGGAAAAATAGCTTTATAGTTAATAAGGGAAGATACAAAATGATGCTTAATAATTTATGGTATGATTTCCATATCAACAAAGCAAAAGCGAAGAATTGGCGAATGAAAAGTGAGAGTTTTGCAAACATTTTCGTGTGTTTACTTTTTTTAAATTTCTACACTTGTTTCCTTACGTGTGTTAATTTTTTTTATTAAATTAATTTTTTAATTTTTTTATTAATTAACTCATTTTAATAATTAATTACATAATAAGTTAATAATAATTTATTAATTTTTGTGGCCATGACATTGGCCGTTTTTTTAAATTGACTGTTTATAATTTTGTGTTTTATTAAATATCTTAAGATTCTAAGAAAAAATTTTATGGAAAAATTCCTACGGGTTCAAAAGGTACAGCCGAATTAGTGAGAGCGCATTTTTATTTTTCTTTGTTCTCAAACTTTGAACGCGTTTAACTCGAAACCATGTTTTTCGTACTGGTTGCGGCACTAACGGGTTCATTTTTTGACGAAATTTTTTTTTTTTTATTTTTTAAACTTGATTCGCTATCGTATGACACGAGCTTTTTATAAATTTTTTCGATTTTTTATGAATTTTTAAAGTTAATATTTTTTTCGAAAAAATACACTTTCAAATTTGGAACATCACCAAAAATTGAAAATAAAATTTTGAAATGCTCCTGTCATACGATAACCAATTTTTTTAAGATTTAAAAAAGTCATTTTTTCCATATCGGACAATTTTTGCGACTCCCAGCGCTGCAACCACGAGGCCCCGTTTTTTTCTCTGCCGCCAGTTTGGACCTCTATAAAACCATGTTGGAATGAAAAATATATTTTTTCGGTCTTATTCATAAAAAAATCTTAAAATAGCTTTAAAATGCTCAATAGTTAAAAAGCTTTTTAGAGATAAAATGCTTTTTAAAATTTTGTTATTCATAAAAATGTTGTCTCAGCTTTTTTTGTTAAAATAGGAACACTTTCAATTTGAAGTGGGAACAGTGTCAGAAATGGTTTGTGAATTTGATAAATTCAATAATTTTTTGTTTATTTGTCACAATTTTATTAATATTTTGACATTCAGAAGTCACAAAATATGATATTTATGTTTTTCTCTGAAAAAACTGTCAATTAATATTTTTATTTTCAATATTTTGAAATGTTTTGCAATGCCTTCATATTTTTTGAATTGGTTTGAAGCATTTTGATAATATTTGTGCTCAGATGAGAGTAAAAATTTTAAAAATACTTTATCAAGGGTTTATTGAAGGTTTCTCATTTATGAAGCCTTTATAAGAGGTTTTTCTAATTATTGAACGTTTATGAATAATGTTTTCGATATTTTTCTTATAAAGGCTTTATAAGAGGCTCATAAATTTTTATGAATACAGCCGTTTGAATTTTTTTCTTGTAATTTGTTCAATTCTCTACAAGAATAAAGAAACAAAAATTTTGGAAAAATGTTTGTTTTTGACTGAGTTATGAATTTTTAAAAAAAGGTATGTTTTCTCTGCCGCGAATTTTATGTCCCTCCTTAATTCAAAAATTTAAGTATAATTTGCAACTTTCGTAAAATTATTTAACTTTAAATCGAATCAAAATCAAAAAATTTACTTTTTTTAATCAAAAATTAGTTCAGAAATGAATTATAAATGACGAGTTTTTTGTTCATAAATATTTTAACGAACTTTTTTGTTCAATAAAAAAGTTCTCAAGAGTTTAAAACTGCACGTTTATTCTTTATGCGTGTCTTAAGCACTGTTAAGTAAATTTATTTAAATATTAGTGCATTCATAAAAACCTATAAAAACGTTTCAGATTCAAAATTTCTAGTTTTTTATACGTTTTTTAATACCATGAAAACTACATTTTATGCGAACGCATTTTTTTAAAGTGTTCGTAGTGTGGAATGACTCTGCATGAATGCACAATTTTCTTGTGAGCATTTAATTTGTTTGTTTTTTTTTGTCTTCATACCAGATGTATCTATGTATCTAATGAAAACAAGCCTAGAAAAGAAAAAAGTGAGTTGAAGCGAAAACTCATAAAAAGTAAAACACACATAAATAATATGAAAAAAAAAACGCTCATAAAAAAAACAAAAACAAACTTAAAGCATATAAAAAGCATTCCAAAGAAATTTTTGTTGGTTATTCAACATTACATAATTAGTGAAGATTATTAGTTTTATCACACAACACTTAATTAGCCATTTGCAGCATAGAGCACTAATGGCTTTAGTAGTAAAAGTAGTTAAATAGTAGTCGTGGTTGTAGTAAATCATAAGAAATTCATTCATAAGTAGAACAAAAGTTGCTGCGCAAGTTCACTCAGGCAATGAGTTAAAGGGGTGGGAGGGGGCGGTATGCAGATTAAGGTAGACCTTGTATGATAAGCTGGAGACTTTTACAGCTGAGTAAAAACTTTAAAATTTAAAGTAAAAGAGTCGCGGTATTGGTTTATTAAATAATAGGTTTTCTCTAAATATCTCATAATCGTGAATTTTGTAGTAATTTAGGGCCTAAAAGTCGGGACCAACAATTTTTAGTAATTTTTAATAATTTTTAAGTAATTTGGACCAAAGAGTCGGTATCAAAAATTATGAGACACACGGCGAAGTTTCGCTAAAATCAGTGGTTTTTTTTATCAAGTATACCGTATGCGGGAATTTTTAGTTATATGGGTCAAAACGAATTTTTTAATTAACAAATTTTCACAAATAAGTTCATATTCAAAATAACAAATAACTAATTTTTCAGAACAAAGTTCGTATTCAAAATTTCCGTAGAATCAAAAAAAGTTTTTGAGATATACAAGAAGTGACAAAATAATTTTTTTTCCAAATATCTTGTAAACGGAAATTTTACGATAACTTCAGCCAGAGCTAATTTTGTTTATTAAAAAAATTTTACAATTTCCGTAGGGTCAAAAGTTTTCGAGATATACGGTGAAAAGGTTGACAAAATTGGTTTTTTACAAATATCTTGTAATCAAGATTTTTGCCGTACTTTGAGCCAAAGCGGTTCATGTTTATTTGATAATTTTATACAAAAATGTCACGAAACGTCAAAATGTCATTTTTTCGGTATAATCAAACATTTTCGAGATATACGACCAAATATCTCGTTAGCGGAATTTTGCGGTAATTTGGGCCAAAAAAGCTAAAATTCAAAATTCCCGTAGGATCAAGTTTTTTAGACATACAACTTAAAAGGTCAGCAAAGTTGCAAGTCGTTTTTTTTTCCAAAAAAATCTCGCAAAATGAATTTTGCGGATCAAAGGCACTTTTGCTTATTAGATAATTTTTTATTAGACAAAAAAAGTTTATATTCAAAATTCCCGTAGGATCAAAAATTTTCGAGATTTATGCCAAATAGATCGACACAATTGTTTTTTTTTTCAAATATCTCATTAACGGAAATTTTGCGGTATTTTGGTAAAAAGGGTTTTTGCTAATTAGACGATTTCACGTAAAACATGCATATATAAATATATTAAAAATTTCCGTAGGACCAAAATTTTTCGAGACATACGAAGGAAATGTATGTCAAAATGGATTTTTTCAAATATCTCGTAAACAGTATTTTGCGGTAATTTTTGCTAAAACAACTTTTGTTCATTAGATAATTTTACATAAAAAAAGTTCGATAGAACGGACGTTTCGAAAAATCTCGTAAGAAATATTTCAATATAACGAATTTGTTGAAAAACAATGATAAACTTAAGAGTTAAAAAACTTTGCATCAAATGCTTTTATTCTCATGAGCACTTCAGTGCGTTATAATTCACAAAACGTTTTGATAGACTTCAACATAAAGTTAAGAGCTGCACAATAGACCGGAACGAAAAAAAGTTTAAGTGCCGGTGTCTGAAATAAGAAATGAGGTTAAGAATATAAACAACAAAATATTTATTTTGTTTTACAGTGTACTTCTCATTAGCAAGCCTGTTTTAAAGCCCTGGTTGAAAAAATTTAGTGGAGCCCTCCACAAAAAATTATGTAGTTTGAGGAGTGTCACAAGATCTTAATTTTAAATAATTTTCTTTAAAAAGCAGGGTGTCTTTTTGTTTAATTTTTTTTTAAATAACAAAATAGTCAAATTTAATTATGCCATAGTATTAAATTTAATGTATATTTGATCTTTCAATCATTGCCATATGTTCATTGTGTTATCATAATTATGTGATGGCGGTATAATTCTACGAATTGGCCAGGACAGCTTTTTATTCTGACTGTGGAACTGAGAGTAGCTCCAAATAAGAAAAAAAATTATATGTTATGAATTTTTCAAATTTTTCGAATTCTACATATATCTGAAACACTCGGTCATCCAAAGAAGATGACTTAAAACCAGGGATTTTTTAACTTTTATTTTTTCCGACAAAAATAAAAGTTATTGTGTGCCTTATATTTTTTCAGGCAATTATAACAGTTACTTTTGACTTTTATTTTATCGGTCAAATTTAACAGTTATTTTCTACCTTATTTTTTCGGTCAAAAATATCAGGCAATTTGTGTTTTTTCAAAGGCTGTTTTATTATTTTCGTCTCATCGGTGCGCACGATTTACATATGGTATCAATAGTTTCATAATTTGTCAAGCGGCCTTTAAAAAAATTCAAAGTGCCTGATATTTTTGACAGAAAAAATAAAATCACAAAATAACTGTTATTTCTGACCGATAAAATAAGTCAAAAGTAACAGTTATTTTTGTCCGAAAAAATAAAAGGCACAAAATAACAGTTAATTTTTAACTTTTATAGAATCAGTCGAAAATTTAAAAGACACTTAATATTCGTGAAGCTGAGGCCATTTGTACCATAATGGTATATTTGAAAAAGTCCTTCGACAATTTTTTCATTGTGTCATTTTCATTTGTGGTGACCGTGGCATGCAGGTTAAGTGTGTGGCTTAGCATGCTCGGAGCCCGGGTTCGATCCCCAGCCGCGGCGAAAAGTTTTTTCAATAAAAAATTTTTCTGATCGGTCACCACCTCTCTGCAGACAATGGCAAACCTCAGAGAGTAAACAATGCCATGTAAAGCTTCTTGAGAACATGAACTTTAGCCGTTCGGAGTCGGCATAAAACATGTAGGTCCAGTTCTCGATCAATTGTGTGCAAACATTTAATAACACACACAACACAATTGATCATAAGAAGCTCGGTCAAAGTCCTTTCAAGGGCTGAAATGGCCAATTTGTTTTTTTTTTTTGTCATTTTCATTTAAAAATTGTAAAATAACTAGTGTCCGACCGAATATTCGGTTTCGACCAGTTTCGGCCCTTGTAATCAGTTTCGGCTATTCGGCATCAATATGGCCGAAACCGAAAATTTGATCGGACACTACTAATTCGGTTCGTACATATATTTCAATGGTAGATGTGAGTTCCCTTTCATCAAAATTTTTAATGGTGTTAAGTTGAGAATTTATAAATAAGAATTTGATAAATTCAATAATTTTTTGTTTATTTGTCACAATTTTATCAATATTTTGACATGCAAGCAGTCAAAAAATGTTTAATCGATGTTCTTCTCCGAAAAAAATTGTCACTTATTATTTTTATTTTCAATATTTTGAAATGTTTTGCCATGTTTTCATACTTTTTGAAACACTTTGAAGTATTTTCGACAATATTTGTACTCAGATTAGAGTAAAAATTTTAAAAAGGTTACTCATTTAAGAAGCCTTTATTATAGATTTTTGTCGTTATTGAACGTTTATGAATATTGTTTTTGAAATTTTTTTTTGTAAAGGCTTTATAAGAGGCTCGTAAATTTTTATGAATAAAAGCAAAAGAATATTTATTGTTTATTTACGTTATTTTAATTTGTTTCAATTGTTATGTTTTTGAAAGCTTTTAACAAAAAATTAAAAAAATTAATTGTTTTTTAAAACAATTTTCATGTAACATTCAGTTTCGGTTTCGGTTTCGGCCGAATATTACAAAAATGGCCGAAATTCGGTTTCGGTTTCGGCCAAAATTTTGGTTTCGGTCGGACACTAAAAATAACAGTTATTTTCGGTCCCTGCTTAAAACAGATCAAGTCGGAAAAACAAAAGTTCACGTACTGGTGTTCGAAATAAGAGTTTAAGTGGAATAAGAAAAATTTTTTTACAGTGTACTCCTCCTCTTAGCAAGAAACTTTTAAGACCTGCTCGAACAAATTTAATGAGACCCAATAAAAAGTAAGGAGGATTGCAACAAAACATTAAGTTTTTTATATTTTTTTTTTTGTTTTTACATAATAATTTAGGACACTACTTTTGCATACAATTTTTTTAAATAAGAAAAAAATACTCAAATTTATTAATGTAATAAATTTAAAAAATAATGAATATAATTAAAATTATTTGTGACGCTTTTTTAAATTTTGTGTAAGCAAATATTTATGTAAAAAATTGCATGTTATCTAAAATTTTGTTGTCTGTCCTCACCAGGAATTGAACCGCGGACCATCGCAACCATTGCATAAGATTTGAACGCGTCAACATCGTGTCGTAAGTTTGAGGGATTATCAGTGAAAAAATACATGTTTATAAATATCGCTAGCATTGCAACTTTACACAAAACAGTTGCATAATGATTATCTTTTTCAATATTTTTCAAGTATGATTGGAAAACACTTTCTTTATGCAAGGCTTTTCACATTTTATCGTAAAACACTTACTTTTTGTATGTTTTTACAATAGTTATACAAAGCAATTTGGAAATGGGTGATTTATTTTGAGATTTTGAAGAAAATGGGTTGGTATGTATTTTTAATTATTGTTTTTTCGATATAGTGTTAAGTTTCGAACACAAAGTTGTTATTTTATTGCTTTTAAAATCCTTGCAAACATAATCGCGAAAGTTATGTTTAAGTACAGACTACAACGCTTGAAGTTTTTTTCTTCAGATATTTTAACACATTTGTATCTAAAGTATTTGAATCATATTTCAGTTTCCATAAACCATTTGTTTCATTTTCAGAATATTAAAGAATAAATTAATTTAAAGAACAAAAATAATATCAACTTGTTTCTACTTCCACAAACGTATTCATTATCTTACTATATAAAAGTGTCAAGTGTCACGATCTGCACCGTGTATCGCTCAAAATGTAATTAGGATATTGGAGTGCTTTTCAAAATTTTTGAAACATGTATTTGACGCATCGTTCTTTTATGGAAAAAAAAAATCAGCCATTCGGGATCTCAAAAGTTAGAGGAACTCATTAAAATGATTATGTATACTTTTTTTTTAAATCGGAGAAAATACGCCGAAGCAATTTTGATGCTCCTGCAGGTCGGTTTTGGTAAAAAAAAAACATTTTTTTTTGCTTGTAACATTTTATTTTTCATAGAATGCATACATCTGCTAAAATGTTATATTTTTACTCATACCAACATTTTCACATGAAAAAAGTGTTGAAATCTGTTTTGTTGAAATGTTTTTGGTTCAAGTCAAAGAAAATTGAAACAACAAGACTACCCCTGCTTGTCTGTTTTCTCTAAGCAATAGTTTGCTGAGGACGTGGGTTCGTATCCTGGCTGTGCAAGTATCAAAAATTTTAATTTAATCATTGAAATTCAATGCTGTTTCATTAACTATTTGGTCAAAAATAACTTTCAAAATAAGTTTGGTAACAATCTTGAAAAAATTGTACATTTCATTTTTCATTTAAAACAAAATATTTTAAATTAAAAAAGAATTCTCTGTTGGTTCTTCCAGGGATTGAAACCAGGTCAGTCGGGTACTAAACGCACAAGTCAGTACACTCGGAAAAACTTGAACTTCCAAAACAGTGATAAAATTTCAACAAGTATTTACGTATGCGTGCACCGTGTTCTATAGACCAACAGTCAAATGACGGTTGATTTGAAAGTTGCATTTGTGTGATGGTATTTAACAGTGAAATCTGTTATTTCAACCCATAATTTTTTTGATATAACAGCATTTTTTCCCTGAGTGTATAAAGCATATAAAGCGCAAAAAAACAAGAACATTGCAAAAAAAAATTGCATGCGATAAAAAAGGCAATACGTCAGACGGAAAAAGCGATTTGTTGAATAACCAACAAGAAATAAGCAATTTATGGCATAGTTTAAAATTTAAGGCATACCAAAAAGGCGTTGCCGCTGGAACTAAAATATTTCGCTACCATTTTTGACAAAAAATATAATAACTCGTGATTGATTTCATATTTTTCAAACAAATTTGGTATTATTTATGTAATTTTAGCTCGAGCACAACTATATAAATTTCATGCTTAACTTATAATGTTAATATTAAAGCCATATATTTTGCATCAGCGTTGCGTCTGCGCGTTATGATTCAACGCTTCAAGCTGTTTATATATCAATTATATTTAGCGGCATCAAAAGGTTGTAAAACCTGAAATGCACTCCTTTAATTTTGAATGTGCTTTACAACAGCTTTAATTGAAACGCAGAGCACGTTTGTTAACTTGTTAAAATTTTAATTTATTTCTCGTATTTACGTATTCGCACTATTTTTGTGTTTTGCTGTAATTATATTTAATTTAATTGAATTGTCATGTTTTTTATATTTTCCTCGTTTTTTTTTTTAATATTCTTATAGGTACTTATGGCCGGCCAGCGCTCAAAGTTCAGTCTAGTAATAATTTTCAAGCAACACTTGGTTTTGACCATATATGGCGCAGAGTTGCCAATGCAATGTGAAATATTAATTGTGCACTGTTTTGCAATACATTGCGCTACGTTCACAATATTTAATGGAACATTGACATTTTTTTTTATTTTTATTTTTTTTTTTTTTAGCTCTGATTTATGCTTTTTAACCGTGGCAACTAAACAGAAATTCATTCAATTCATACAAAGCTTGCATTTAAACAAAACACTTGATTGTTTTCCACACTTGAATTTGCATAACGATGCGTCATCATAATTTAACTACCAAGCAAACAACCTTCATATTGTTTTTTTTTTATTTTTACTTTTAACAAAAAAAAGTAGCTATAAAACTGTTTTGGTATTTTATTGCTTTTGTCTAGTTTTTGTTGTTGCTGACAATTTCGTGATTTTCAAAATCATTTATATTAGTTCCAAAAAAGGTTATAAAGTCGTCTCAAGTCTGACGCATATCAAACATCGTCTGAAATGTCTATTTCTATGTGTTACTTAATTTTCACAAAACATTTTTTGCCAACCTTTCAAAATATTTTGTTTGAAATTTTTTTTTTTTTTATTTTCAAAACACATTCCTTTTATTGCAATTCATTGAAAGTAAAAGTTTATATTTTTGTTTTTACTACCTACATACCTGCCTTTGCTACTAATTTTAAATGTTACCATTTCTGGCTGTCTACCGCTTGCTTACTTTTCTCTATTTGTATGTTGCTAATTTCTCATAATCTTGGCTTTATCGCCCCCGCATTTTAAGTTATATACAATTTATTTAATATATCTTTTTGTGTTTTTACTACAAGCCGCACTTGTGTTTTGTTTTTTTACCTACCTTTGTCTAATTTGCCATTCATGTTCATTTGAAATCATATGTTTATCACGCTCTGTTTGCTATTTAATTTTATTAAATAATGCACCGGCATTAATTTGAACCATTATCTATATAGTTTACTAAGCTGACGTTTATATAAGATTGTACCATGTATTTCATACACACTCCGCGAGGCTTTTGTAAATTTTCTTCATTTGAATTTAAAGTCAATTTAGTGGCGCATGACTCAATAGAAAAAAGAATTGTGGTGTTACTTTTATTGGTTAACATGTTTTTTTATTTTTGAACAAATGTTAACATATTCTTAGTTTCAAAAATTACGAATTTATGACAAAAAACAAAATTATTTTGTCAACAAAAGATACTACTTTCAGTTTTCTCAATGTTGAAAGTTGAACTCATATCGAATCAATATCAATACTTTTTCTTCTTTGCATCGTTACGTTATATTGAAGTTTGTTGAAAAACTTGTTGTGAATTATAACGCGCTGAAGTGCTCATGAGAATAAATTCATTTGTTGCAAAGTTTTCTAGCTTTAGGCTAATCACTGTTTTTCAACAAATTCGATGCATTCAATTTGATTTGTGATCATTTATTTGCCAACTATTTAATGTTTTTTTATTTTTTTTTTTCACATCGAAAATTTTGCTGTGAACTATAACTTCTAGGTAAATAAAAAGAAAATTCTTGCATGAGAACTAAGCAAGCATTGTAAAAATTACTTGCACGTCATATATTATATTTTCAAGAACTTTTATCTTCTACTAATTTTGCTGACCTTTTTGGCATTATCTCGAGAACTTTTGAAGCTACGAAAATTTTGAACAAGACCTTTTTTATGTTAAATTATCTTATGAACAAAAGCTAAATTGACTCAAAATATCCAAAAAAACCAATTTACGACATGGAAAAAAACTGTTTTAACGACCTTCGCCGTGTACCGCTAAAAAATTTGGAAATTTTGAACATTAAATTTTTGTGTAAAATCGCTTCCGTCTAAATTAACGTAAAATTCCCGTTTACGAGTTATTTGGGAGAAATTTCCGCCGTATATCTTCAAAAATTTTATTCCTATAGAAATTCTGAACATGGTATTTTTTTTTTTTTAAATTATTTAATCCACAAGAGCCGTAAAATGGCCAATTTATTGTTTTTTTTTTTGTGTTTTTTGACTTTGTGGTACACTGAATGTGACTAAAATTGGTTTATATAAGGTACCTTGAACGTATTGGGACCTGCCGCGGAGCAAAGATCCTGAAGACCCTTGGAAGACAAGATAACATGATGTTATTTTTTATATTTTATTTATATTTTTAAATTTTTAAATTTTTAAATTTTTAAATTTTCAAATTTTTAAATTTTTAAATTTTTAAATTTTTTAATTTTGGCAAATCCAGTGTCACTCACGTTTCAGTCATAGCAGTAAACATAAGTTTTTCTCCATCAAAAATATATGATTTTCACATAAAATTATGTGGGTACAATAAGTCTTAGGCTCACTTTTATAAGTTCATGCAAAAAGTTTTATATATATTTACTCATTTCGAAAAAACTCTCTGTAAAGTGTGTCACTCACGTTTTCGCACGATTTTCATTTTTCGAGTTCTTCTAACAAATTGCTTAAAATCTGCGAATTGTTTGAGAATATAAGGAATAAAGTAATTTTCCGTAACGAAATTGAGTAGAAATTTAAACTGCAGGCAAAAATTTAGATTTCTCTCAGAATTTTAAGATTTTTTCATATACTGATTTTGTCACTCACGTTTCACGTCGAGGTCACTCACGTTTCAAATCAATTTTAACTGTCCTTTTTTTGCATCGTGGTTAATCTGGTGAACTTTATTAAGCATATTTTATAAAAAAAAATTTTTTCTTAATATTAAGGACATTTTAAACAAAAAAAATAAAAAAAAATTTGTATGGAAAGAATTATGTAAAGCATAATATAGTTAAAAAAATAATTCATAATATAAAAACAACACAAAAACTATTTCAGAAATATATCATTTTACCAAAATTTATTCCGATTCTAATCCACTTAATTCGTTAATCCTTACGCTCAATAAAAGCCAAAAACCGCGCCAAATTTGACTGGCTTATTAGCAATTCCGTCGAGGCCAACGACTTAAAGCCAGCCAATTATTTTCCAAGATAATCCAACTTATCAATAAAAATTGTCACTCACGTTTCACTCTTGAATCACTTTTTTAAATTTTATTTTTCGATAGAAAATAAGTTTTTTTAAAAATTTTAATATTAATTTTTCAATACAAAATATTTCAATTGTGAATATTTTATAACGGTGCTTTGATATTTAAATCGCGAAATACCAAATTGCAAAAAATAAAAACCTACAATTTTTTAACTTGCTACAGATTAAAAATACATTCAATAAAATCACTTAAAATTTAAGGATACAATATGTTTTTTTTCAAAATGCTTTTATCGCAGGAAAACACAAAGAATATCCTTAACGTTCCATGTATTTTTATTGAATTTTAAGCATTTTTATTTTTTAAGGTTTTGGTTTACTTTTTCTGGATTTGCCGATTTTTAAATTTTTAAATTTTTAAATTTTTAAATTTTTAAATTTTAAAATTTTTAAATTTTTAAATTTTTACGGTCTTATTAAAAAAATAAAAAATCTTAAAATAGCTTTCAAATATTCAATAGTTAAAAAGCTTTTGAGAGTAAAAATGCTTTTTAAAATTTTATTATTCATAAAAAAGTTGTCTCAGCTTTTTTGTTAAAAATGGGAACACTTCCAATTTGAATTGGGAACAGTGTCAAAAATGGTTTGTGAATTTGATAAAATCAATAATTTTTTCTTTATTTGTCACAATTTTATTAATTTTTTGACATTCAAACAGTCAACAAATTTTGTTATTTATGTTTTGCTCTGAAAAAATTGTCAGTTTTTATTTTTTTTTTGTTTTTCAATATTTTGAAATGTTTTGCCATGTTTTCATATTTTTTGAAATATTTTGAAGTATTTCTGACAATATTTGTGCTCAGATGAGAGTAAAAATATTAAAAATGCTTTATCAAGGGTTTATTGAAGGTTTCTCATTTATAAAGCCTTTATAAGAGGTTTTTGTCGTTATAGGATGTTTATGAATAATGTTTTTGATGTTCTTCGTATGAAGGCCTTATAAGAGCCTCATAAATTTTTATGAATACAGCCGTTAAAATTTAAGTTTTTAAATTTTTAAATATATATATTTTTTTATATTTTTATATTTTTATATTTTTTTATATATTTTTATATTTTTATATTTTTATATTTTTATATTTTTATATTTTTATATTTTTATATTTTTATATTTTTATATTTTTATATTTTTATATTTTTATATTTTTATATTTTTATATTTTTATATTTTTATATTTTTATATTTTTATATTTTTATATTTTTATATTTTAATATTATTAATATTTAATAATATTATATTTATATTAATAATATAATATAATATTATTAATATTTTGTTATTTTTATATTTTTATATTTTTATTTTTATATTTTTATATTTTTATATTTTTATATTTTTATATTTTTATATTTTTATATTTTTATATTTTTATATTTTTATATTTTTATATTTTTATATTTTTATATTTTTATATTTTTATATTTTTATATTTTTATATTTTTATATTTTTATATTTTTATATTTTTATATTTTTATATTTTTATATTTTTATATTTTTATATTTTTATATTTTTATTTTTATATTTTTATATTTTTATATTTTTATATTTTTATATTTTTATATTTTTATATTTTTATATTTTTATATTTTTATATTTTTATATTTTTATATTTTTATATTTTTATATTTTTATATTTTTATATTTTTATATTTTTATATTTTTATATTTTTATATTTTTATATTTTTATATTTTTATATTTTTATATTTTTATATTTTTATATTTTTATATTTTTATATTTTTATATTTTTATATTTTTATATTTTTATATTTTTATATTTTTATATTTTTATATTTTTATATTTTTATATTTTTATATTTTTATATTTTTATATTTTTATATTTTTATATTTTTATATTTTTATATTTTTATATTTTTATATTTTTATATTTTTATATTTTTATATTTTTATATTTTTATATTTTTATATTTTTATATTTTTATATTTTTATATTTTTATATTTTTATATTTTTATATTTTTATATTTTTATATTTTTATATTTTTATATTTTTATATTTTTATATTTTTATATTTTTATATTTTTATATTTTTATATTTTTATATTTTTATATTTTTATATTTTTATATTTTTATATTTTTATATTTTTATATTTTTATATTTTTATATTTTTATATTTTTATATTTTTATATTTTTATATTTTTATATTTTTATATTTTTATATTTTTATATTTTTATATTTTTATATTTTTATATTTTTATATTTTTATATTTTTATATTTTTATATTTTTATATTTTTATATTTTTATATTTTTATATTTTTATATTTTTATATTTTTATATTTTTATATTTTTATATTTTTATATTTTTATATTTTTATATTTTTATATTTTTATATTTTTATATTTTTATATTTTTATATTTTTATATTTTTATATTTTTATATTTTTATATTTTTATATTTTTATATTTTTATATTTTTATATTTTTATATTTTTATATTTTTATATTTTTATATTTTTATATTTTTATATTTTTATATTTTTATATTTTTATATTTTTATATTTTTATATTTTTATATTTTTATATTTTTATATTTTTATATTTTTATATTTTTATATTTTTATATTTTTATATTTTTATATTTTTATATTTTTATATTTTTATATTTTTATATTTTTATATTTTTATATTTTTATATTTTTATATTTTTATATTTTTATATTTTTATATTTTTATATTTTTATATTTTTATATTTTTATATTTTTATATTTTTATATTTTTATATTTTTATATTTTTATATTTTTATATTTTTATATTTTTATATTTTTATATTTTTATATTTTTATATTTTTATATTTTTATATTTTTATATTTTTATATTTTTATATTTTTATATTTTTATATTTTTATATTTTTATATTTTTATATTTTTATATTTTTATATTTTTATATTTTTATATTTTTATATTTTTATATTTTTATTTTTATTTTTGTTTTTGTTTTTATTTTTATTTTTATTTTTATTTTTATTTTTATTTTTATTTTTATTTTTATTTTTATTTTTATTTTTATTTTTATTTTTATTTTTATTTTTATTTTTATTTTTATTTTTATTTTTATTTTTATTTTTATTTTTATTTTTATTTTTATTTTTATTTTTATTTTTGTTTTTGTTTTTGTTTTTATTTTTATTTTTATTTTTATTTTTATTTTTATTTTTATTTTTATTTTTATTATTATTATTATTATTATTATTTTTATTTTTATTTTTATTTTTATTATTATTTTTATTTTTGAATTTTTTACTTTTTATTTTTATTTTTATTTTTATTATTATTTTTATTTTTATTATTATTTTTATTTTTGAATTTTTTATTTTTGAATTTTTTACTTTTTATTTTTACTGTTTATTTTTTTAATAATTTTTAAAATTTTAATTATTTTTAAAATTTATTTTAATTATTTTTAAAATTTATTTTAATTATTTTTAAAATTTCTTTAAATTATTTATTAAATTTGTTTTAATTATTTTTAAAATTTTGTTGAAATTATTTTTAATTGTGTTTTAATTATTTTTAAATGTTTTTAATATTTTTAAAATATGTTTTAAAATTATTATTAATTATTTTTAAAATTTGTTTTAATTATTTTTACAATTTTTTTTTAAATTTATTTTAATTATTTTTAAAATGTTGTTTAATTATTTAAAAAATTTGTTTTACTATTTATAAAATTTGTTTTATTTTTTAAATCTATTTTTATCATTTAAAAAAATTAGTTTTAATTATTTTGAAAATTTGTTTTTATTATTTTAAAATTTGTTTTAACCATTTTTAAAATTTGTTTTAATTACATTTAAAATTTCTTTTAACTATTTATGAAATTTGTTTTAATTATGTTGAAAATGTTGTTAAATTATATTTAAAATTTGTTTTAATATTTTTTGAATTTGTTTTAATTTTTTTTTTTAAATTTGTTTTAATTTTTTTTTAAATTTGTTTTAATTATTATTATAATGTGTTTTTTTTAGTTTTTTAAAAATTTTTTTCTCTTTATTTTTTATTTTTATTTGTCTTTATTTTTTTACTTTTTTTTTGTTTTTTTTTTAATTTGTTTTGTTTTTTTTTTTAATTTGTTTTGTCTTTTTTTTTAATATTTATATTTTACATATATTTTTATTTTATTTATTTTTTGTTTAATTCGTTTTTAAATTTTATTATTTTAAGTTTTTCATTTTACATTTTTTAATTTAACACTGAGACTGAGACTGGGACTGAACACTTCTGAAACTCTTATGTTTATTTTAAAGGGAAATAATTTTTAAATCACCCCATCAATCATCGTTAAGGTATTTGAGAGTTCCACAACAAGTTTATCTACATAGAAAATCGTCGTTTTTAGAAAAAATTTCGCCATATCTTTAACTTTTTGGGCGATAATATTCTCTTTTGCCATTGTTTGCATTTTAGTTCAAATATTAATGATTTTCGTATAGATTAAAACCTCTGTGTTTAAGGCGTTCCATTAAGCAATAACCATGTACACCTAAATCTTTTTTTGAAAAATCAAGAACTGTTTTTTTTTTTCTTTTAAAAAAATTCCATTTACCAAAACGCAAAAATACAGGTCTACGGGGTCTGTTTATCCCTTATTTAATTTTTATCTTCTTTTTGAGATGTTATTTTTTTTTTAAATGTAGTTATTTTTTAATTTTAAAATTTACCTTTAAATTTTTTTTATATTTGTAATTTTTATTTTAATTAAAATTTTTCTTTTATCTTTAATTTTGAATTTTTGATAAAGGCATAAAGAAAAATTTTCAAAGAGGCTGTTGCAATATGTTGGTTTTTATATATTCATATGCATATATATATTAAGGCGCCTCAACTTGTATGGAGGAAAAAAAAGTTGTCCGGGTCACCTCCTGAAAACAAACTTTGGTTTATTTTATGATGATTCCTAAAATATTGCAACTCTAGCTTTAGCCGTTCGTGAGCTGGAATGGTTTGAAATAACCTCTAAAAATCGCGTTTTTGATTAATACTATTTAAACCACACTACCTTCGGTCAAAAAAATTGTCACAAATAGTGTAAATCGATGAATTACATAGTTTTGTTTTTTATTTTGTTTTAAATCTGCCCACACACTTAGTTATTGAGTTATTTGCAGTGATTTTTTCAATTTTTTTTAATGCAGTTTTTATAAAAATATATATAACTTCCCCATTTATAGCCTGATTTACCATTCCGTGGTATTATTGGAAAGGTACTGAATGCTGCTTTTCATTTCTGTCGTTAATTAACCCTTATAAGCACTTTTATAAAAATGCATTTTTTATCAACATGATAAAAAATTTGTGGTTATTTATTAAGTCGCTAATTAAAAGATAAAAAACAAAACAATTTAGAGTTTTATCAAAGAAATAATTTTTTTTTTATTCCAAATCTTTTCGTGATTCAATTTTACAGCAACGCTTGCGCGATTGAATCTTGTTTGCAATATGTGCAGGTCTGTTCTTATCAATTACCGAAACGCAGGATTGGCTTACCACATGTACAAAACGTTCCGTATTTTGTGAATGACATGGAAATTCTGAAAATTGTTTGTTAAGAAAAGCATAACAATTATTTTAAAAACTTTTCATTGCCAGGAATTTTTACAATTTCATTGGAGTCGTGTAGTTCTAATAAGTATTGTTGAGTATAGAACTGGATGAGTGATTGAGTGACTACTTATAAGAACTGTGGTAAAATTTACTCTTAGCTGTTTTGTCTAAGTACAATAAAGTATTTTCCTATACTTTATTCCAAAGTCCATTTAAAAAATGCATTCTTTATCTATATGATTTAATTTTATTTCTCTTATATTTGAACAAATTCAGGAATTGAGGCAAAGGCCATCACAAAAAAATAAAAATAAAATAAAATGCATTTTTAGAAAAGTGCTTATAAGGGTTAATTAACGACAGAAATGGAAAGCAGCATTCAGTACCTTTCCAATGATACCACGGAATGGTAAATCAGGCTATAAATGGGGAAGTTATATATATTTTTATAAAAACTGCATTAAAAAAAATTGAAAAAATCACTGCAAATAACTCAATAACTAAGTGTGTGGGCAGATTTAAAACAAAATTAAAAACAAAACTATGTAATTCATCGATTTACACTATTTGTGACAATTTTTTTGACCGAAGGTAGTGTGGTATAAATAGTATTAATCAAAAACGCGATTTTTAGAGGTTATTTCAAACCATTCCAGCTCACGAACGGCTAAAGCTAGAGTTGCAATATTTTGGGAATCATCATAAAATAAACCAAAGTTTGTTTTCAGGAGGTGACCCGGACCACTTTTTTTTTTGAGGCGCCTTAATATATATAAGGAAATAAATAAATCAAGGCAACAATTATTAAACTCAAATTTGTCATTTAATTTAATTTATGACATGCGTTGACGATGCACAAGAGAGATAATTAAAAGCTGTTTTGATAGGAATTTTATTGGTGTTCCAAATTTTGAACAGTTTTTTAACGAGAGCTTAAAGTTGCAATGCGATCATCACTACCCTCAATATTGAAGATATGAAGGAGAATAAAGTAAAAAAAATACAAAAAACCAAACGAAAAGTAATAATAATAAATTATGATCAATGATTGCAATCAAGACACAAGCATAACCAAAAGTCGCACCACACCTAGTTATTTTTACTGCCAAAAGCCCTAAAATTTCAAAGAAAAAACTGTTAATTTTGGCAAGTAAAAAAAACAAAAAAAAAAAGGCAAAGACGTTGGAGTCATTCAATTAAAATTAAGCTCACATAAGTCGCAAATAATAAAAATGCTTTTTAAATTTTGAAAGAAAACTTTAAACATATTTAAATGTTTAAAAACGCTCTTGAGAGTAAAAATTGAAGAGAGTTCGTATGAGTGTGAATGATGAGTGAAATCATAATGCTCTTTTAAACTAAAATTGGGTTAAAAAAACCGGCTTTTTTTTTAATAAAAATAAACATAAATAATATCAAATCGCTCTACCGACAACATTGTTATTGTTTATAATAAAACTTTTACCTAAAACACAAACATGAAAAAAAAACAAAACCACCGCAAAAACATGAATTTGCAAGTAAGAAAAGTTGTAGCGTGACGCATTATTAAAAACAAAAATAAATCAAATAAATTAACTAGAAAAAGTAAACATATGGAATGCGGCGATGTTTCTTAATTTGCAAAACAGTCAATGATTCAAAATTGCGCGCTATACAAACATCCTACACACATAATAACAACAACAAAAAGAAAAAAATAACAACAACATAAACACAAAAATTGAAATAGAAAACTATAAATGTTTTCTTAAACATAGAGAATGGTTGAGAGTCAGCAATGAATAGACTTCGTTGCCGCTACTCGGTCGCCATATCAACTGATTAATCACAAGAAGCTTTAAATTGATCAGTTAATATGACGACCGATTGTAGCGTGCACAAATAAAATAACATCTGAATAAATAAATATTCAATGTCTATTAATAAAATTGCACTTGACGATTGCAATTCTTAGAGCTATAAACAGCAATGCTGCATACTAAGAAAATTAATGCTGAAAAAAAGTCGCATGCGATAAATTTATGAA